>CAOKZL010001655.1:0-309236 GCA_948472985.1 Iguana delicatissima
TTCAGTAAGTGAAAGTGCTAATTGCTTATGGGTGTATTAGCTGCTGTATTAGCTCTCTGCAAACCAGCAGGTGTGACCTTGAAGGCTGATTTGCAAAGACTTGCTTTGAACTTTTATCTAAGAATGGCTAAGAGAATTTCGGGAGGATCAGTGAGATGTATGAACTGGTCGTGAATTATAACTTGTATCATCTTCTAATTAACTCTTTGTTCTCTTCTGTACACGTGTGTGCTAAGTTAATGATGTAATGGAAAGTTAACCAAAGATCTTTGTTCTTCTGTGATGGGATGGCTAAGATGAGTGATTGATTGCTGACATGGTAGACCAAAGGTATATAGTGATGCTGCCTTAATTAATCTGGGCGACAGTCCTGGAAACAGCTGTCGTCCTTGCACAAGTGATTGGAAAATAAAGGCTTTTTGATTTTTCCCTGAAAACCTGGTCTTCGTCTCTTTTCCGGCCCCAACAGGAAAGTATCATCATTTATATCTTCTGATGGTATAATCTACACCCAAGCATATGATGAAGAAGGAACTGAATGATCCCAACCTTTAATGTTACATATAGCTTTGTTTGATGTTAGCTTGTAATTTTGGACAGTTTTATTATATTTAATGCTGTAATCCTCCACTCTTACTTGAATTCAGTGGAACTTACTTCTCAACAGACATGCATTGCACAGCATGTTACTGAAAATCTTCTTTTGGGGTTTCAGCATCTTTTGACAGTAAATTCCATGGTAATAACACAAGTTGTTCTGAATATGTCATTTTGATGTTTGCAACATGCCCTATTTACATTGATTCCAGTAGAATGGAAAGATCTGGTGTGTAGTTATGTGTATGGACTACTCTCCCGCCTACAGTATTGACCACGCTGGCTTAGAATTTTGTGGATACCTCTGGGAACTCACAAAACAATTGCCTTTTATAATGTTCTAAGATCTTTCTCCCTCTCCTTTTCCCTCTCTCCTACTTGCTTCATAAGACTATTGGGGAAAAAGGAAGGAGTTCTGATTCTTCTCTCCCCCTCCTTTCCATCCCCTACACAAAGAGAGCAGCTCCTTGTTGAGAAAGAGTTTCATACTCCAATAAGGTTGTGCATTTTAAGGGGTTCAGGATTTGCTGCTGCATTTCAAAGGAAAGAGAACAGAACAGTAATATTATAAATAAGTATAATGAAAGCAGGAGAGGCCACTGCTGCATCTTTGGAAATTAACAAAGGTCGTGATTAATGCTAGCAACTGGGGCCCTGGGAATTATCAAGAGAGGCACAACAAAGATATAGTAAGTGGATTATCTGAAAAGGCTCCCCGCTTCATACTCTTGTTTTTTTAAATTAGACATTTTAAGGCAGCATCTTAAAAGTGACATTGTGCCTTAGAGACAGAGAAAACATGTATTTTTCAAACTAGAACAGTAGATTGTATGCTACAGGTAGAACAAGGGCCATCCAGAGCCTTTTAACAAAGACTGTTTTGAACATTGACCTTTCTGTTTGTGGAAAACAGAAAAGAATTATTCACTACAGCATCCCACTCAGTCAGATATTTCTCAAGCTATTTACAGGATAACAGATGGAATGAGCTTTATAACATTTTTAAAATCACTTAGGCTCTTGTTATTTCAGTCACCTGGAATAAGCAATAAAATACTGTATGGGCATAGCACCATGGATACTGCTTCTGTATGAATTTTAGTTGAGAGCTTGGTAAACCATGTATGCTACATCAATGCTTAATTTTCTCCAATGGGGATTTCTAATTTAACATGGCTGAAAGTCTTGAATCATGAAAAACAAAATATACCAGTTTTCATTTGTGAAGAAATACCAGTACTGCAATATAAATTTACAAGAGTCACACAAGCACCTGCATGTGAGATTCTCAGAATATGCATCTCCTCTCTTGCTGCCACTGTTTTCTAAGTTTTAATCAACATTGCTTTCAGCAGACTGGGGAAACAATTCAGCAGACTGGGGTACATCATGCAAAAAAGAAGTATAGTGATTTGTGTCTGGCAATATTGTTTTCTTCTTCTTTATGCACAATGATTAGTAATGATGTGATGATGATGAAGAAGATGATATGATGGACTGTCATAACTAGTAACTAGCAGGTATGGGAAGGATAGGACTAAAAATAACAGTAGCTGTTAAAAAGTGAACTTTGTATGGGAAAGAGCAAATCATTTTGCACAGCAGAAAAACATTAAAGTTCCTCTTGAAGAGCAAGCACACTGATTTTCACATACCTGACCTTCTGTTCTTTTTATAGCAAAACAGTACTGATGGCTCTTGTTTTGAGTTATCTAAAGCTATTTGCTCTGCAGAGAACATTTCTCTGGCATGCACCTTCACTCAGCTTATAGTATTCTATGTTCCGGGTTGCTATGGAGTAATCTGTTGGACTGATGGTCTGGTGAATGGCCCTACTTTTGAGGAGGGTGGTGGTGGTTAGGCAGACTGACTTTTTGCTCCAACTCTGATTCTGAGCATATAGCAACATATGGAGCTGCTTCATGTTGACTGCATCACCCTCCTCATCCATCCAACCTAGTGTTTTCTACACAGGCTGCCAGAAGATCTTCTGGATCTCAGGTAGAGGTATTTCTAAGTCCTGCTCTCTGAGCTCTTTTTAACTGAATGTTTCAGGAATTGAACATGGGATCTTATACTGTACATGTTGGAAAAATTAACAGCAGTGATGCTGTAGCATGCAACAAGCAACCCTGGAGGTATTATAGATATACAGCTAGGTGGGTTTTAGTATGGGGTCCTCTTGTGATTTTCAAAGTGACCACTTGTTTGATATGTAGACTCCTCCTCACACCCCTTCTTTTTTCTTCAACAAAGCCACTCAGTCTATATTCTCCCTTTGTTCAAGACTAGGCATCTTCATGAGATCCCATCTATTTTAGAACCATGAACTTGTCCTCTCCATCATTGATTCTGCTAATCATGGGTGTAGCCACATGGCACAGTTATAACTGTTTGATTCCAATTTACCTGCTATGGTCTCATCCTATAGAATCCTAAAAATTGTAGTTTGGTAAGATATTTGAGACTCACCTCTGAAGAACTTTAGTGACTGTCCAGAGGGAATTTTAAATCCTTCACCAAACTGCATATCCCAGGCAAAAGTGGGATCAGAATGCTATAATTGTGTAAAGTGGTTAAGTCTGTGGTTTCATCCCTTAGAATCTCCCTGCACTAGAAAGGCAAAGCAGATTCAGCTGGCATCTCAAAGTACCAGCTGAGTGTAGATTTAGGTTTGCTCCTCCCTCACCATCCCCTTGCAGGATAGGAGAAGCACAAAGTACTTGAGCCATGGTCTCAAAACTACTAATTAGCTGCTTCCTATAGGAGAGCAGTTTCAGGGAGAAAAGTCATTCTGTAGGCTAGGTGGGCCTGCTATGCCAAGCAGGCAAAATCTGGCCTGCAGAGCAAGGCATAGTAGGCAAAATTTTATCTCTCTTATCTCTTAAGACTTACTAGTCCCCTTAATAATTTAGGCATGCCTCCTTGCCAGCTGAACTTCTAGAACAAAGACATCATGATCAGTGGGTATGAAGAACAAATTCCTCAGCCAGCAGATGCTCTTGGAATTCATACAAAAGTGCCAGTTCTGAGTAGGTGGCACTAGCAGAGGTGATGGTTAATTTCTAAAAATACTCCATCTGATTTCTGTGGACCAAGTGTTCACACCTTAGCCTGAATCCTGTTATTAGTCTCATGTAGAGAAGATCCACTGAATCAATGAGATTTACCCATGTGTTGATCATCATTCAACAGTTAATTCAGTGGGTTTATTCTAGTTGGGACTAACCAATAGGATTCTAGGCTTTGCTTACTTAAAATCCCTCCATGCCCTTGATAACTAGGCTTTTGCCTTTCCGAGTACGAACATATCCCAGTAGTTCCAAAGTGGCTACAGGCCAAATCCTTTTCCTACATGATGCCATTTGCCTTCTAAACTCCCCTTCCCATGCCCAAACAGCTCCCCACTATCTCTTCCCACCAAATTATAGATATTTCTGTCCAAGTTTCATTCTTCATGCACCACCGAGTGAACATTAGCTCCACAGGCCACTCTGCCATTCCACTCTCTTCCCAACAAATATGACCTCACAGAAAATTCTAGTCACATAATCAGCAGGGCAAAAAAAACCATGAAACTACCAATATCATACCAACATTATACAAATCCATGCTGTGACTAGCTGCCTCTGTATACAATGCTGGTCACTGCTCGTAAAAAAAAGTATATTGTAGAAATGGAAAAGGTTTTTCAAAAAGGGACTGGAGCAACTGCCCTGTGAGGAAAAGTTGCAATGTTTGTGGCTGTTCACCTTTTTTAAAAAAGGCAGGTAAGGAAGATGTGACTGAAGAACACTTAAAATTATACATGATATGGAGAAAGTAGATAGAGTATAATACTAGAACTTGGGGCCATCCACTGAAGCCAAGTTGTAGGAGGACCAAGACAAAATAAAAGCATTATTTTTTTTCACATAACACAGAATTAAACTTTGGGAGTTATCATTATAATATATAGCTATGGTTGCCAACTTGAATACCTTTAAAAGGAGATAAATTTAAGGGTGATAGGACAGTCAGTGGCTAGCATTGCGGATGGCAGTATGTCACCTCCGTTATCAGAGGCCATAAGCCTCTGAGTATCAGTTATTGGAGACTGTATGATGGAGGGGACAGCTATACTCATGCCCTGCTTGTAGGTTTCCATTGGCCAATTTATTGGCCACTATGTGAACAGAACATTTGACTAAATAGGTCTTTGGTCTTATCAAACATGGGTCTTTTTATGTAGTCTCATGTACTGCTAAGTTAAAGGAAGTTGCTGATGCCAAGGTATGCGCTATCAACAACTGTTGCTTTGTTAGTTTCTTTGCTTTACTAATGGGATTAGCTTGCTAGCCCTGACAAAGATTTAAATATTGCAATGTATTGTGGGAAACCATAAAGCAGTGTTACTGAAAGTGATGGTCTCTAGAATGCTACCAGCCCCCAAGCCATTGGCTAACAGTCTCTGGAGAGTTTCCAGGGTAAAAGGAATCATAGCTGATGGGTACAAATATGGTGCTGATCCCTGCCACGTTCGGGAAAGAGAAATAACTGCTGGTCCCTGACATCAGATAGCCTAAGAAGTACTGCCATAAAGGATGCTGGACCTCATGTTAAAAAGCACTTTCAGAAATATTAATATATGAAAGCCAGCAGGTGGCAGCAACACACAGCATGGTTACACAGAAATTGGTAACTTCAGGGGATTTACTTGACAAATTTGCAAACTATTTTTCTCATTGCTTTGTTTACTTATTTGATTTGTAGTTCACCTTTCTTCTGAGAATGGAACTCAAGATAGCTTATATCCTGCTTTTTTGTAAGTAGCTTGAGTGAAAAGGCTTGAATTGGAATGAAAAACATGCAAAAGATATAGCATTTTTTCAAAACATCACTGAAGGTTATTGCAATGCAGAGAGGGCCCTTCTAAGCACCTAATTGTTGCAGATATTACTCAGCATCTTCCCTTACTGGTAGAGCCACTTTTTACAAGAATTCCTCAAAAATATCATCTATTTATTTATTTACTGGCTATATACCCCACCTTTCTCATGGGATGTTAAGCTAGGGTAGCTTCCAAAAGTTAAAAACACAAATAAATTAAAATCTAATTTTACTCAAGTTAAAAAGAATTAAATAGTGATATATTAAAAGTCATGATTAAAACAGTTAAAAGCACATTTAAAACATAATTACAAATAACAGATAAAAATAAAATAAAATACAGAATATCACTTCATACACACTACCACTATATAATTTATAACTCAAAGGCCTGCTGAAATAAAAAGGTCCCTGACCATTTGAGACAGCAATGCTGGATGACCCTGTGTGGATGCCATCATGGCAGTGAAGAAGGATTTTTTTTTTGCTGCCACTACCACCATGGTATAGGCTTTCCAATAAGCTCTAGCCCATGTTTGGTCAGACTCACTCTGAGTCTTTCACTGCCTTCATTCTATTCTCTATCCTGCTTGTTGCATCACTGCCAGCTCCCTAGTGAACCTAGGTGTTTGGTTGGCTCCACTCCATGGGACGGGACACTTAGGAGTAATCGTGTCTACTGTCCTGGCCATTTCCCTCTTCCAGATATCAGCCAAAGTTTCAACAGGATCAGCTAAAGAAGCAACAGGAAATTCCTGAAGAGCCATCAGGAATCTATCTAGATCCATAAGCCTCCTGTGGTGGACCATCTCAATAACTAGCTCTCCCAAGCCTCTACAGAGCTTTTGAATTCCAGTAAGCCTAAACCCCACCAGGTAGTGATCTGTCCATGACAATGAAACTATAGAAAGTTCCTCCCCACCCGGATCACCATCATACAATCCTGCACAGAAAACTGGGACCAAAGTGTATCCTGCAGCATGGATAGCACTAGATACTAGTTGGAACAGACCCATGGCTGTCATAGAGGACATGAAGCCTTAAGCTACTCCTGAGAGAGTGGTCTCCCTATGGATGTTCCAATCCCCCAGCACAACTATCCAAAGGGACTCCAACACCACTTCTGAGACCAACTCAGCCACCTCAGAAAGGAAGATGGTTGAGCAACAGTTTGGGCGGTACACCAACAGAATCCCTATTCTGTCCCACCCACCCACCTTTAAGTACACAAATTCATACCCAGCAGACAGTGGGACTGGACACCTGGTGTGGGAGATGGAAGCCCTATAGAGCACTGCAACTCCCCTTCCCTACCCCTAGTTCTCATCTGCTGCACCATGGAGAACCCAGATGGACAAAACTGGGAGAAGGGTTTTTTGTTTTTTTAAACAGTCTCATCCTGCCAGCTCTCTGTAATACATGTCAGGTCAGCATACTCATCCAAAATCAGGTCTTGGATCAGTGGTGTTTTTCCAATTCCCAATTTCATATTAAGAAGCAGCATTTTCAGCCCTGAGACTTGTTGCAAACGCTATCCAAACTTGGACGTGGAGGGGCAACCACACTATAAAATAATATCTGACAAACTGCCACAGCAAACTAATCTTTACCTGAACAGCCAAGTCTAGGCTTTTCCAACCTAGTGCTTCACAGATTTGATGGACCTGTCACTCCCATCTATCTAGAGATGGCAAATCTCAGGGCCTGAGCCCAAGTCCCCCATTTTCATGGGCCATCTCCAGGCAGGAGACAAGGATGCAAACTTCCCAGTTTTGGTAGCTCCAGGCAAGAGGAAAGGACTGTGCGCACATCACCAGCTCACCTAATAGTCCAGCAGCTTGCCAGAATTTGCAAGGCTTAATTGTTCTGTTGCTGCAACTTGCAAAGATTCTCAGGGGTATTTACTTAGCTTCCTCCTTCCCTCCCAGTCATGGTGGTGCCATGACACACCCTCTCCTCTGCTCTGAATCCCCTTCTGGATGGAAGCAAGTATGTTGGATTAAATGTTCTTTACTCCACCTGCCTAAGTAGATGAGAAGGAAGTTTCCCCTTGATTTGAGAACAGCCTCTTTAGCTAAGATTTCTTTCCTAATTTCCAAATAGTAAAACATGTCTCTTTCTCTTTCTCCCTCTTTCTCTCTCCCACCCTCCCTTGTCTGTGCTTGAATGAGAAGTTGTGAGCAACTGTGGTTCGTACTCAAGATACAATATACTTGTATAACTTTAATCACATCACCAGAGAGTGTCCCTAGGTCTCAGCTTTTGGCCTGAAAACCTCCAGGTCTGGGACAATCCTGAACTTGCAGCCCTATATCTAATGCATCCTGCATAGTTGTACAGTCAGCCCTCCACATTCGCTGAGGTGGGGGTGCAGGACCCTCATCAAAAGTGGAAAAATCACAAATATCAAAATGTGTGGGTGTGTCTGTGGGAAAGGGGCAAAGACATGGTGGGAAGAACGGGCTATCATAGTCCAAATCAGGTCAGGGAAAGGAGAGGGAAAGGGGGTGGGTTGGCGTGGTGGTCCTATACTTCCCTTCTCTGCTCATTTCCTTCCTGGGTTGTGGGGGGGGCATCAGAAGAGGATTTGTGGTGCTGAGAAACTGAGCTGTGATCCATCCTTAGCTGGCCAGGCAGTGGCTAGTTGAGGAGGAGGAGGACCACCAGATACGGGTTTTCAAATGGCTGTGCAGCCTGATCGAAGCTGCTGAGTGGGAAGGTTCCCCTGGAAAGGAAGTGCCTGAGATGGAGGGGATAGGAGTTGGAGAAATGCACAAATAATCAAACCCATGAAAGTCAAACCCGCAAGTGTGAAGGGCTGACTGTATTGGTCAGGGAACCACGGTCCAAAAATAAGCACTTGCTTGTGGAAGGCTGATCTAACCATCCAGCTGAAGAATTCTATGCCTTTCCCCACCAAGGGCTCCTCCCTACAGGTCAGCTAATCCAATCAAGACTTCTTTCTTTCTTTCTTTCTTTCTTTCTTTCTTTCTTTCTTTCTTTCTTTCATCTGACATCTGACGGGTTTATTGAGCCCCCAAAAAATGTCCCACAGACTTTAACAAAACCTTGTGAAATATTCTAACACCCATAGTAGCTTGGAAACTGTACAGTGATGTGAGAAAGGTTTCAATGAGAAATTCTTTTTTAAAACAATGCAGCCAAATGTTCAGACATAAAAAGGAAATTTATCTTGGACGAAGAAGAAAAAATAACACGGGTAGATAAAATTCTTAGATACGGAATCCAAATAAAATTGATAAAGTCAACCTAACACAACCAATTGCAAATTCCCTTTTTCAAAAGAATCTTGAATTTCAAAACATATGCAGAATTTGTTATAAAGAACCAGATCTGATAGAAAATATCTTGGCGTTCGGATCATACAGTAATACAAGGACTTTGACTGAAATCAAAGTTACACATTCATGGAAATCTTGAGGTCAGTGAATGCCAGCAGCATGCTACAGGCTGACTCATATTTTGTCCAGTTGAGTGATAAGGCCCAGTTCTCAAACCAATGATCTAGCCAGGCTGGATCTACTTTTTTATTACTTTAAATACACATCTCAACACTCAGCCAGTTCTAGCTGGACAAAGCACTGAATGAAAGAGAGAGAGAGAGATTTGGCCTGGTTTCCCAGGAGGGTTGCTGGAACAGCAATCTTCTATGAGGCACTATAGAGTTATTGTGGAGCATAGAGTTTTATCACAATCATTCAGAGCAACTAGTGCTGCTCAAAGGGATCTGAAAGCCAAGCATTTTTTCCCGCTTTCTGCTGAAGACCTTCCCACTGGAGATGGACCTAGGACTTCATAGATGAAAAGCCAAAGCATACATTTTTCCACTGTGTATAGCTAAAGAAGAACAGAGTTTTGAAGTAGAGCCTTGTAAAACACTGTAGCTGATTCTTCTTTAGTGGAGACAAATAGCGAACATACACTGCAGACAAAGCCTACATAGTTAGTTGCGTTGTTTTGTTTGGTTTTTATATAAATCCAATTGTATGTTACACATAGTATACAAAGCACGCACACGCACACACACGCACACAAATACATAACAGAATCCTGAAACAGAAGTAAAATAGGGAAATTTTCCAGCGCAAAGAATGTTCCAATTGTTCTTCCTGCTACTGAAATGATACCTCAATCACTGAGGCACATAACATAAAATGACTCAATGCAAAAAAAGCCATTCTGCTTTATATCACCTCATTCAAGGTTAGAGAGAGAGAGAGAGAGTGCACTATGTTGAAAATACAAGGAAAACAAACAAAGCACTATTGTTTGAGAAGTACAGTTCAGAATTATGTTTTTTACCAATTCCAATCTATTTCCAATCTATCCAATTCCCATTTCCAATCAACTTCTGGTTATCAACTCAAGTCCCACTGAATTCAGTTTTAGTTGCAATTAGCAACTGAATGTAAGCTTAAGTCTGCAATCCTATGCATACTTACCTCAACCCAGATTTAGGCCTACATCTGATTGTTAGTTTGGGACAGAGTTAGCTCATTGAATCAATGAAACTTAAGTTTAGATTCACCAATTTCTTATAGATTCAGTGGTTCTAAGTCCAACTGATACTTAATAATTGGTTTTAGGCCATTACTAGTCATCATCCATATAATTCCAAAGTTGTATAGAAAAGTAAGAACAAACCTATGGATAGAGGTTTAATATTATATAAATAACATGTAAGCATATGTGACGAACCTAATGGGAGGGGGTTTTGACAACAGAGCCTCCTTGGCAACCGAGAGTGTTTAAGCTGATTGGCTGGTGAAATGGAACCTTGGATAGCCCAGGGGAGGGGCTGGTGGAAAGAAGAAAGTAACGGTTTTTTTAACTGCCTGGTTTGTGTTTGAAGAGGAGTGTGATTTGTGGTGTGTTTGGGAGCGGTTGGAGATTTGAATAGCTCCATGGGAGAGAGAACTGAGAAATTGGGTGTACGAGAGATAGTGAATGAATTGAAAAGAGAGAGAGAGAGAGGAATGGTGTGCTGTTTATAAACATTTAGATACAAGACACATTTAAAGCAACAGTGTTACAATAAATGTTTGAAATTCTGTGTTCTTTAAAACAGTGTCACAGAGTCTTGTTTGAATCCTGGAATATACACACTACCAATAATAACTTCTCGACCTTAGTGCCAACAGTGTCTTGGAAAATATAGGCCACTGATGATCCTTACATCTGGGAGAAGGGCAGATTTAGGGAAGGCAGTAAAGGGGAGAGTCCTGAAAGGAAGGAGCCAAGGGGGACAAGAGTGAGGAAGGGACTGCGGTCTCAGAGAGGGACAACTGAGGCAGACCCGTTTGTCCTGGCCCTGGCTTGATTCAGAGATCTCCCTGGCTGTTCAGTTCTGATCACAAAGAGGTGTCAGGCTGGGCAGCCCCTGAGTGCCAGGTTTGAGTGCGCCTTTTGCACTTTGCACTGATGGGTGGTGGTTTTCCATATACGCGTGTTACAGCATAACAGAATGCAACATAGCAATTAAACAGATTTGCTTTTAAAAACCCAATAACAAACCAGAAAAAATACAGCTGCCAAAGTAGAGAAGGGGAAAGAGATACCATTTTGCCATCTCTGATTACATACCTTAAAAACACAGCAATATTTTTAAAGGGAGACACATACAATATTTTTGTAGTTAGAAGCAGTTGTCAGGTAAGGCAAAGGCACGCAGCCTGCAATATGTTATGTAGGGCTGTTTAAGCCATTTTTAAAAGATTATGGCCTCCTCTCTGCAATTTAGACATCCATACAACAAATGTGTACATTGAGTCCACAAAGTTGTTTATGCTTATACTGAATATCTTCAGTCATTCTGGCAGATATACAGTACTTTGGTTTTGATGGATTTGATGCATCAACATATAACTCCTGCAGGTCAGATTCAAGAGTCATTACTGAAAATGAAAACAATGGATTTGCTAAGGAGAAGGAAACTTCCCTTCCTTTCTCTCTTTCCTCTGAATAACTCACAAAGAACCCAAGAGAAGGCATATATTAAACAGTATTTTTTTACAGCCAAGCTCCAAAGGACCTGAACACAAAATTGGTATTTAATGGAAACGATGGCAAACTCCTTAACCCAGGCTGCATGAAGGGGGCACTGCTATAATTTTAAGAAAGCTGTCAGATTAGGTGACTGAGTGGTTACAGCATGATATTAATACAGCTTCTTAACTGACAATTAGTTAACTGGCTCCTACAAAGAAACCAGCTTATAGGATTTCCCTAATGAATATCATGCTTTGTTTCTGGGCAAAACATATGCTTTGGATATATAATTAGTAAAAGAGTCCCCCATCAAGGGAGCATGTGCAGCATAATAAAAGAGCTTATTATTATACCTGTGAGGGGTCAAAGTCTATCGGCCTGTAGCTTATGGTATTACGGCAGATTACAAAATCATTCTATTATGTTAGTCAATCTGTTTCCAAGCATCAACTAGCAGGAAGCCGTGCACTAGAAACTAACACATAAGGCTCCCTTTGACTTTTTCCTCCCCCAAAAGTCTTGTGATAGGTCAGCTGTTGGTGGCATCATCATCATCCCCTGTCAGGTCACATGTCAGAACCTTCCAGTGTGCAGCTGATGGCTTTGATATTGAGAGCCATCATTGCCAAATAATCAGCAAGCGCTCCTGGTTTCAGAAGAGACTTTTCCAACGCGGAGACCAGTTTGAAACCCACAAAGAGCTATCATTAGCACTAATGAAGAGGGAAGAGAGCTAAGCAGAACATTCATGCTCCATCTGACTATTCTCATAAAACAGATTGCTGAAGAGAGGGCTGGGGAGCCACAAATCAACAGCTGCCAAAATCAGCTTTGGAGGAATCATTGGGTGACACAGAGAGAGAGAGAGCGCGTCTTTTTTGAAAAAATGAGCATAAAAATATCTCCCTGTTGAGTGATCAATCAGCATCCAGTCTTTTCACATTCAACATCCAACTGAAACATGGAAGGCAGTTTACTATTCTGTTTTTTTGTGTGCCGGATTGTGTGTGGGTCCATCCCCTTCAAAACACATATATTGAAAGAAACAACAGTGGTGCCACTCTTTAGTGTTGGGTGGGTCTTGCCACCTTATGCTGCAGTTTAGCCTGATTTTAGGGCATGACCTGCCACATTAAGACCAATGTGGTCTAAATTAGCTGATGTTTGTGGAAGGTATTGCCTAAACACTTACTGAGAAATAGATAATAGAAATAGATAAAGCCTAGTTCCACCTTGTCATACAGAAACTTTGAACTTCTGGCTATATTTAAAAAAAAAATTGTATTCAGCTTCTTTGCTGTCTGCACATTTTCTGCCTTTAGGTGTTGTGTTTGGAGTGTATTTTTTTCCTAAACCCTTGTTATGATAGAACATATGTAATGAAATGCATGGACTAGTAAAGGTTACAGTTTTTAAAAAAACCATCTGGGTTTCATTGGTGTTTATGTAAGTTTCTTTGCCAGTCTTTGTACTGTATTGTGTGAATTCAAAATAGTGTTATGTATGCCCCACTTCTCTACATATTCTGGGGGTGTAGATCTTTCCCAGATTTGGTTTCCTTTAGAAGGATCTTCTTAGAGGCTTGATGGTGCTTCGTAATCTTTGAGTTTATTTTCAAATATACAGGTTTAACACAGGTGGAAGTGTAAATATCCCAACAGAAAGCTGAATCCTGGTATAACATTGTTGCCTAAAATTTGTGCATTGTATAGAAAGGATACAAGCTGTGCTTTTGTTACATCTGCTGGTACAACTGGTATGGAAAATGCAGGTCTGGGAAGGGAAATCAGCCTTCTCAGGCCACATATTAAAAACAAAAGAGAAAGTACACTTTCATACTTTTACCTTGGAAGCGGGGGGGGAGATGATTTCCTCAGTCAGTGGTATGGTAGAGCCAAAGCTCACTGAGTCAGAGTCCTGGGAAGCCTGATTAGCAGGAATGCGGATGTCATCTATCACTGTCCACCTCCCCAGATCTCCTGTATCCTCTGAACTTAGCTGCCATTGTCACAAGAGTTGGAGGGGCAATTAATTTTCCAAGCAAAAATATATTGTTGTGAAATATCCCTGTTGTAGTGTGAAATATCTTAGGGTGGCTTTGGCATGAATTAAGACCCATTAACTTTACAAAAGACCTATTCCTCAAGAATTGGTTGGCTGGTATGGGGCAACAGCCGATTGCATTTTTAGACTGCCCTGGGGGATGTAGCTGGATGTGTCCCCTCCATTTTGTTTGGAAAGCAGCAAGCCTTTGAAATGGCTGGGAAGAGCAGGAAATGGCAGCTGTGGTAGCAGATAAAACAGAAGTGGGCAGCTGAGAAACTAGGGGGCTGCATTAGCCCACTAGGAAAGCTTAGAGGGTGATATCCACCCAGTGCACTCCCAATGGCAAAACTTAAGAAAAAAATTGTCCCTCAAAGACTTCCTAGGGGATTTAGAGGTCATTTTGTAATACTTTGAGGGTCCCTGGGCCATTTTACAGCCAGGAGAAGCCTCTAAAAAAAATGAAGTGATTAGAAGTCACTTCCAGTCTACTTTCTGTATTTTAAGAGGCCTTTCTTGGCCATAAAATGTTTCAGGGGGCAAAAACATGGCAAAAATGCCCCCCACCCCCTATAGGGCCTTTAGGGGCATTCTGGGGCAAGGAATTTATCCCTAGGGCCACAAAATATCCCTGGGGGCTGTAAGCAAGCGATTTTTATTCAGGCAGGACTTTGAATTTTAAATATGAAGCAGTAGTGTATGTATGTATGTAAATTACCATATTTTTAAATCTTTGTATGTTTTAAATAACTTTTAAATGTTTTCAATCATGTTTTTAAATAATATTGTTATTTAATACTTTTAAACTTACGTTATTGGCCCTTTTCGCATGGCATTTTCCATGCGAAAGAGGGCCTAGAGTGTTGCATGATTGTGAGCACCAATCTGCACGATGCACTCACAATCGCGTGACTCTCCAGGGACTGGCAGGTGCTGATCACTTACCTTTTCATTTTCAGCTAGAAGCCAAAATGGTGCGCAATTGCACATTGCTCTTGGGCCCTGCGCACATTTACTTGGCATGCGGAGCCTCCAGAGCCATGCCAGTCATGCTTCCTGCCCCAGCACAGCCTGGGAAACTCCCACTGCGCTGCGGAAGGAAGAGGCGTGGCTTTCGCACGAGCACGCAGCTCGTGCAGAGCCGAAGGACCCCGGACGCGAGAGCCTCTTGCTGGAGGCTGCTCGCGCAATCCCCGCACCCCAGCACCAGAAGAAGGTAAGGTGCAGAAAGGGCCACTATTTTAGGCTGGATCTTTTTAAAATTATTGTAAGCCATCTTGAATCCCATTTTGGGTGAAAAGCAGGATGTGAATTCAGTGAATAATAATAGTAAGAATAATAATAAATGGGCTGCATTTTTCCAATGGATGAGATAGCATCACACTTGCTGAATGGAAGAGTTAAAGAGAGGGGTGGAGAGGCCCAAATGGAATAAATGGCAAGCAAAACCGAAAGTAGCTTCTTCACATTTACTAAGCAACTACATCCTGGAAGAGAGATGAAAGAAAGGAGGAGCGGGGCAGAGGTCTGAGGAATAACATCTGAGGAGGAGAGAGAGAACCAGAGGGAATTGACCACCTATGAAACTTTCTTTTCCAACTCCGTGTTCTAAGTAGCTATTTTGTGTTTTGGTTGTTTTGTCACCAGCACTGCCTCATACACAAGTTCTTGAGCAAGTCACTTGTCTTTCAGCCTCACCACTTTCCTTTCTGTGAAATGAGTGTTCTTCTGACTGACCACACCCACATCAGCAACCATTTTGTAAATGAATGCAGCCCCTTCATGACTCTTGTTTCCCACACCCACAACATCCAAGCATGCCCACCAGTTTCCAAAGTATTGGAGATCATTTCAAGTTGATTCTGTAAAATGCAGTGTTGGCTAATTATTGTTCATGATGGCCACAGCTCAAAAGGGCCCAGACTTCTGTCTACTACCTTCTAGCTACTATCTGCTACACAAATGAGGCCAGCAAGGAAGACCTATTGTCTCAAGCATTAGAACCTTCACTGTTGGGATATTTGGATATATAGACTTAGTTCTCAGGCCCTATGCCAGCAACACTCCAGGCTATGTGAAGCATACAACTGATTTCCTGAGGAAAATAGAGTCCATCCACAGCCTTCCAGAGAACACCATTCTAGGCACTACAGATGTGAAATCCCTAAATAATAACACCGCATACCAGAATGGACTACAAGCCATTAAGAATGCCATCCTGAATGAGGCTACAGCAGACCTAGCCAGCAAACTCTACCACTTTGTACTTACTAATAATTACTTCATTTTGGGGGATATTATGTACGTCCAAGTCAGTGGCACTGGCAATGGGCATCCACATAGTGCTACAGTATGCAAACATCTTCGTGGCTGATTTGGAGCATTGCATCCTCAGCACATGCACCCCAAAACCTCTCTTCCTACCATTTCTTGATGACATTTTTGTAATTTGGCTATGTGGAAAGCAATCACCTGAAAAGTTCAACAATTTCCACCCTACTGTCATCGTGAGCCTGGAACAATCCACACAGCAAATATATGTTCTTGACACCACTGTGCAACTGTACAACTGACTCTGTCAAAAATCTACTGATTGCTCCACATACTTACATGCCTCTAGTTTCAACCCAGAACACACTATCAAATCTGTTGTTTACAGCCAAACCCTCTACAACAGCCTCCTGCACTTAGACCCACAGAACAGAGACTCAAAACTCTTTGATTTACAACAGGCATTTCTCAAACTACAATAGCCATCTAAGGAGAGGAAGAAACAAACCAACAAGGCAAGATTAATACCCAGGAACCATCTGCCACAAAACAGACCAAAACCACAAAATGACAACCCACCCACCCCAAGCCGTCACCTGTAGTCCCCAGCTGAGATGTATATCTCTGAATTACAACCAGTTCCAGAGAATAACAGAGCTCTCTGGGAGGCAGGCCTCTATTGGCCTCCAGACAGCCTCCTAATCTTAAACGACTACTCTCTTAAAAGAAGATAAATAATATGGATGGTAACAGAGGGACAAGACCCCGCCAACAAACCGAGATGCCAACTCTCTCTCTACATCTACACTAGAAACATTATAGGAGCCAATAACACCATGCATAGCATCAAAGGTGTACTAATTGCTTTTCTTCTAATGACATATGTGCTTTCCTGTGTCAGCAGTGCCCTACACTGCACTCTACATTGGACCAAACAGGACAGTCTCAGTGCAAGAGGATTAATGGACACAAGTCTGATTATAGAAATGGAAATATCCCAAAACCAGTTGCAGATCATTTCAACCTTCCTGGACACGCAGTAAAGGATTTACAGATGGTAATCATTGAACAAAGAAAATAGAAAGGAAGACTAGAAAGTGAAATAGCTGAATTGAATTCTATTCACAAATTCCAACCCATTAGCAGAGGTGTATACAAAGACAATAGCTTCCTGGCACAGTACATGTATTAATTAAAGAATTCTCATTATTGAACATATAACAAAAGGAATCTTCTCAGAGAGAGTTTAGAACCCAAGGAAATTGACTTTTGGTAAGAGATTTATTGCTTTCACATGTCAACAGTAAATGACCACTGTAAAGATCTGAAAGATCACTATCACCACACCCAGTCCTTGGAACATTTAGGGTGAGGGACATGATTGGCATCTTTCTGGATCCTACTGTTCTTTCCCACTCCCACAACTGTATAAATATGCCCTGTACCTGAAGCCTTAATATCACTCTGTACTGCATCTAAAGAAGTGAGTTTATCTCCACAAAAGCTCATTCTAAAATAAAAACCAGTTTGTCTTAATAGTGCTGCCGTATTTTCTTTTTTTCTTCCCTCCCTTCCTCCCCTTTGTGTTGCAAGAAACTACATTGCTACTTCTTTGAAAACTGAATTTAAGGAAGATTTTCAAGAGAGATGATTTACAGGGATGATGTGTGGGAGGGAATTGAGAGCTTCTTAACTCTTCCCCTGCTTAACATTTCCCCATGAAATACACCCCACTAGTTTTCTGGATCTTTTTTCTGGAACTTACCTTAAAACCTTGTCCTGGATCACTGCAAAATACAAGGACCCAGATGGAAAATCTCAGAGGAAAGCAACCAGAAAGAAAAGGGTTAAACGCTTTCCTTCTCTGGTGCACGTACCACCCCCTCCTGAAGCTGCTTTGTGAAACAGAAGAAGCCAATGGGCCAGGGGTGCAGTGTAGTTCACTTCCAGTTTTTTCGGAGGCATTCATCCATTTTCATGGTAGGGTCTCTCTTTACAATAAACCTCTCCTTCCATTTGGAAGGCAAATTCTGATCTAGCTCACATTTCCTTGACATCAGCGTAGTAGCACCTGCTCATTATAAATGGCACAATTTGGTCCTGTGATGTGTGTTCTTCACAGTTCATGACTTTTATGTGTTGTAGAGAAAAGGCACTGAAAAGAGCCATTGATATGGTTATTTAGCAGAGGAGATCAAAAGGTTCCCTTTACAGTTAATCCCTTCCATGTTTTTCCATTGTATGGAATAAACACTTTTAAAAATAACCCTGCAGGTGTTCAAGCATTGCAGTTTGAGAAATACATTTTTGTTGTATACCTACTTTTTAGCTCAAGCATATGCAGGCACACACACACACACACACGGTATTTCTCATCAGCTTTACTTTCATCCATTTAGATTTCCCTTGAGAAATATAGCAATCAGAACCTGTTCTTACAACAGGCCGACAGGTTAGTAGAAGACTGCCCTGGTTTAATGATATTGTGGTGCCTGCCCAAGGCTACATTGCCTTTCGTTGTCATCCTGGGACCAGGTTCAAAAACATCTGAAATTTCAGCCTGGAAGGGACTTGGAGGCAAAAGGAGGTGCCTCTTATGCCTGGGGAACCACCTTACCTGGAGCATCCACAACTAGTACCTGTGGGACTGATGCAACTCCTATGAATTCTGGTTTGGCCACGGTCCTAAAGAAGGGACTGTTCTTACTAGATGGGAGTTAGAGAGAAGATGAAGGGAGAGGTTGTAATTGCTAGGGATAAGGATTTGGCCCTTTTTGCCTTGAATAAAATAGCAGAATTTTCACCTGTATGTTTAGGAGGAGACAAAGGAGTAAATTCTTTACAGCAGAATTGCATTTATGCATTTTGCTCCCAAGCAGTGAAAAGATAACAATTCTACAATCAAGTCTTGCACACTGGCATATCATAGGATACATAGAGCTTTTAGGACATTGAATATGTGTTCAGTTTCATGCATAATTTGTTGTATTGTTCTTGGCTTTTAAAAATATTTTGAACTTAAATTGTAATTTTCTTTGCATTTATTCATTTATGACTGGCCCCATAGAACCCAGAAAGAGTTGTACTGGCACCAGAGGGTGCAGGGGAGTCAAGCACCCCTCCAACAAAGACTTATTAGCCCTTCTCCCATTGCTGGGTTTATGTCATTATTTGAAAAGAAAGGCAGTTTTCTCAAAGGCAAGTGCATTCATCTATTAGATTTGAATGTGACCACAGGAGAACTTCTCCTGTGCTTAAAACTAACCCCCCTCCCCCAGCACACACACACATCCTAAAGAAAGGAATGCAGTGCTCTTTGAAGGAGCTTCAGAGTAATGAATTTGATTCCTCCTCTTCCATTTATCATGATTTATTTTGGGGGTTATAATCCAAAAGGAGAAATTTCAGATGGGGAAGAGGAGAGTGTGACAGACAGTCTAATTAACTGCTAGTGATCAACACTCAGCCCAAAAAACAGCCTGGTCCAGTGTTTTGCATCTGGATCTATTTCCCTTTTAACTGAGGTTTGACTTGCTTTCTGATTCACCCATCCATTCACAGAAATATATATGAATAAAGAAATACCAGGTTTTTCTGGCTGTGAGGATCAATCTAAAAATACTTTTTGGGGAGAGGGTTTGTATGGGGTTAGAGGGCTAAATATTTCATCAAATTCTAGCCTGATAAGTGATCTCTCAAACATTGTTATTCTTTTTAGCCTGGATTTCTGTTTCTTAAAAGATGGATTGATTTTGTTTCCAGTAGAGAATCCCTGCTAAATAAATATCCCATGTTGATGCTTTTGTCAGCATGGGGAGCAGAGGCATATCTAGGGAGGGATAGGTAGGACACGCGCCCTGGGCACCAATGCCAGAGGGTGCAAAAAAAACCCCATGCCCTCCCAGTCCCGTTGCTTAGGACAGCCAGCCCAGCAGTGCACCTTGGAAGCAGCAGCGTTCCCTGCTGACCCCACCAGTTCTTGGCTTGGTGCGGCAGAAGCGGCAGTGATGGCAGCAGCAGCCCTTCTGCCTGGGCTTGGCTCACCCCTGCCACCTCCACTGCTCCTGCCAACCCTGCCAGGGTTGTTCTCAGCCCGGTGTGGTAGCGGCAGCCACAGGAGCTCTTCCACCCAGGCCCGGCCCGCCACTGCCACTGCCACCCTTGCTGGGGTCTTCCTCAGCCCAAGGCAGTGGGAGAAGCTGCACCTAGGGACACAACTTCCACACTTGCCCTAGGTGCTGTTGAACCTTGATATGCCACTGATGGGGAGGAAGCTGTAGGATACTTTTACAATACAGTTGGAATCACATTAGGATCCATACTGCATGGCTCTAATCTGTTTGCCTGTGCTGCGGCTGCTGTAAAGAAGGTTGCAACCTTCTTTGCTTTCTAATGTCCCCAAATAATATATGTTTCTGAATGCATCCAGGATGATTTTTAAGAAATGGAAATTTTGTTCCTGTTCTGTCTGATTTTATTCTGGAGATCCATACACATTTTGTTTATCCAAGAATATTTTATTTCAGATGCTAGAATAATCAGAGGCTTTTTATACCCACCCTCCAGACTGGTTTAACCCAGTATAAAACTGGAAAGAACAAGAACAGAGGCCAGTTCTGCACTAGCCTGTTACAGTGCTATCATTCCACTTTCAACATCCTATGGAATCCTGGGGTTTGCAGTTTGGGGAGGAGCCTTTAGAATTCTCATCCAGAGAGCTCTTTGGCCCCAGTAAACTACAAACCCCTGAGTTCCACAGGATGTTGAAAGTAAAATAACGGCACTATAACAGTGTAGGGCAGAAATGGCCAGAATCTGGGACTTTTCAATCAGGGGCTTTTCAGTCTGGATGTGCCCTTTAAAGAGGCACTGCTGTGGGTGCCAGGGTGATACCACAGGGTATTGCCCCTTGGAAAACTCCCAGGAACTCAGGTGATCTTGAGACTGAGGATTCCACACTGGTGCTTTTATTTTTTGTGTTTCTTTAATCAGCCAGAGATCATACAACATGCATGTATGATCCACAGTCCAAGTGTCTCAGTTTGCTTTGCTTTTCCTTGTTTTAGAAATAGAGGCATTCCTCAGTTAACAAACAGACAAACTCCTCTTTACAAATTGGTTGTTTCATTTCACATCTGCACATTGTCAATTTTGAATACAAATTTTGCGCAGACACATTGAAGTGCCATTCTTCTTTTCTGTGGTTTAGAAACCTGTCTCTATTCTTTCCATGTTGTTCCTGTCTCTTGGTACCAAATTTTCTGTTAAAGAAATCATGCCCAGGAATACATCTACTTCATTAACTGAGATATATTTGTAATTTCTTTTCTAAAAAAAAATGTTCTGTCCAGCTTGTAGATCAAAGAAATGTTCATCCAGCTGCTCCAACATGATTTAAACTTTCTCCTTATTGCATTAAGAATTTGGTTAATGTGTATTATATCTAAACATTGTTCTCTGTATTAATCAGTATGACTTACTTCAGAGAGTACATGTTTAGACTGGCATTTTAGTCTGAAATATGTTGCTTAGTGTGAAATATAGTACTCTCACCTAGAAATATACTTCATCACCCTGTGAACTCCCTTCTGCTCTAGATTTTTCCTTTTCTGGACCCACCACTGGACAGCTGCCATTTATTTTACCTCAGATGCCCCAGACCAGTGCTACGTTGCTACATCCTTGCAGTTCAGCCTTGATGTTTCATGGCTTAGATCAATCAGTTTAAAATAGGTGTAGGAATCACTGTGTCAGTCCTAGATGTGGTTCTAAACTACAGTTCCCAGAATCGTTCATTTTTGCTGTGCCTGACTGGGGCTACAGTCCAACAACATCAGGAGGGCTATCTGATTCCCACTGCTGATTTAAAAACTTTTAAGAGAGAAGGGAGTTCCCAAAGGCTAGGATACTGCAGACCTCTTCCCAAACCATGGAAATAATTCATAAAAAAATAAAATTATTATCCTTAATTATTGTTTCATTTTTTAAAGTTAACAACTACTTGAAAAGCCATTATCCTAATCAATAAATGGCAATGATTTTAAAAAGCTGAGTAGCAATTAGCAATGCACATTAATTGTTACTTCCAGGGCCAATTGTTTGGAGGTGTGGCTATTTGGAACCATTTTAGTAATTTAAGCTTTTTCTAAAAAAAAAAATAATGGGTTATTAATACATTATTAACAAATCATGTCACAAATTGATCTTATATTTTTTAACACTCATGCATAAATTTCCAGATTACTGTCTGGACATTATTTTTGACAATAACTCTGCTGCTTCCTCATCCACAGGGAGGGGGCCCATGTGATTGGATGCATGTGGCTCTGTTGCCATGGCTGCTCCAATCCCAATTAAGGCAAAAAGGGTTGGAGTCAGTACCTGTCAGCATCCTATAACTTATTTTTCCTAACGAAATGGGAAAATTTAAAAAAAAAAAAAAAAGATGGAAGAATTTTTTTAAAAAAAATTATTGTTGGCTTTTTAAATCATTGATGTAAAAAGGCCAAGGGAGAAAAGAGTAGGGAAAGGGGTGGGAAAAGTACAAAAGAAAAATATTTAACATGTGATTGTGGGCCAGATATGTTAGTGTGATTGTGGGTATGGATGTATATGTGCATATATAAATGTCTTTTAGATATATGATCAACCTATATATATGTGTGTGAGTGTGTGTATGTGTATGTATGTATGTATATATACAGGTAGACATATGGGCTGATCGTATGTCCAAAAGACATTTACTTGATTTAGGACACACGTTTGCACATGGTTGGCACATCACACGCTCTCAACCCCCAGCAAACTCTGTGAAAGGTTCACCTTAGGGTCATCAGAAGTTGGAAATGACTTGATGGCCAACAAAAACAGCATCTTCTTACCTTTGAATTATAGATGGTACATATTTGTCCTTCCAATCCTAGAGTGTGAATCTTTCTACCATAGGAAGAGCATGCAGGATCAAAAAAAGTGTAAAAATTAGGGGGAAGCTTTCCAGCCTTGGTAGGAACCCTACAGGTCATAGGAAATAAAACTTCTTCATATCTCAACAATTTTCCCTCTCCTCCCCTACACATAATTCTATGAATTGCTCCCCCATGTGGAACACCTTATCCAGGTCTATTTTTGTATATTTCACTGGGTTCCATTCTGCTTGGTTTTGGATAAAAATTTCAACAAGATCATAAACATGTGTAGCAACAATGCACTAAAGACTAGCATTGGAAAGTGGGGAGGCATCAAAGTTTTTTACAGGCTTAGAGATGAAACCAATTACACACTGATATTAAGCCAGGCAAAGAAATCTTATTTGCATAGGTCAATGTGCGCACTGTTTTTAAAGTAATGCTATAATAGAAACACAGGCAGGGGGGAATATGCATGCTGCTGGTATTAACAAGCATGGCTAAATTGTTCACTGAAGAAACATGTTTAATCTTTGCAGAAACACTCTTCTGTGAATCCTGGTAAGGTCAGGGTCAGATTAGGTTACCCATTGTATAAGCCGCAGCTGTAGAAAGCCGAAGCAGGGCACGACTTTTCTCCATATTCCTTCATGCTTAGTTCAACCCAAGGTTATTAGAGCCATGCTTGTTTCATATCATCATTGCTCAAGGTTGCCAAAAGTGTCGTGAAGAACTTAATTTCTAAAAATAGATATGCCAGGGCTCACACTTATTTCCAATTCAAGTCCCATCTTTCAGTTTGAAAAACCTTTTCAATGTTTGAAAATTTTATTTATCAAACCTCCCTCTATCAGCATAAAAAGTTCCCATGCATTTCCAAACTGTTATTTCTAAGAAGGCATATAAATGCCCAGTGCAGCCCAGAACACTGGTCAGGAACTAAGCATACTTGCTCAACCCCTAGTAGATGTGTCAGGATTTGGGAGAAACAGTGTTTCTGGGCTGAGACACATAACTTTTAAAACTGACAAAAAATAAACTAAGCCAGTGCTTCTTAAGCTATCGGATGTGGTTGATCCACAAGGGTTTTATTTCCTCCAATGTGCCAGGGAGCAGCACCATGTTTGTGCCCATTGATTATAACTCTTTCTTTCTTTCTTTCCTGGAAATTTGTTGCAGACTAGCAGACTTTTACTGATCCACAGACTACCACTTTGAGTATCACTGAAGTAGATCACAGCTTGGTTGCAGTATTTTCTTTAACGGATAAAACATATCCAACATAAATTAACATATACATGTTTCTTATTTTACAATTTTTTCCCATATAAAATACATTAACAAAAAGTTTCCCCCTACCCTGCCCCTTCACTTATCCTCCATTCTATTGCTTTTCACTTGGGTTTATAGCTTAAATAAATGTCATTTGTTCCTACCTAGTTATTCTCCTTGTGTTCTTTCTACCAGTTTTTACTTTTTACATATTTACATACTTTGGTTTCTCTTCAGGTCATGTAAATCTTTCACAGCTTGATTGTAGGATGCATTCAGGAGGCTACTCATGATACAATCATGTAACAAGGTGTTACGCTGTTATTCCATCTTTCTCTCCTCAATAGAGGGCATTTGTTTTGTTTGCTTTTTAGCAGGGGAGAAGAAAAAGATGGAGGAGCTAGACAAGGAAGAAATGGAAGACGTTACCCAGATCACCACAGTTACCAATAAAATTCTTTGACTGGTGTGGCATGATGATTGGTTTACAGCAGCCTTGTCTGGAACTTTCCAAAATTTTCTCTCCTCTGTTTTTAACAAAAAAAATTTATACAACTAAAAGAAATGCCTTTCTATAAATTTCCTCTCCCTTTCTCTCAATTGCATATCCATGTAAAATGGCAGTGGTCACTCAGAGATGCTTCACATGTTAAAATTTTGAAAAACATAGCTTTGAAAGATTTATGAGTAGTCCACTACTGCAGTGAATTTAAGGAATATCTTAGATACATTGTTGTTGCCTGCCTTCAAGTTATTTCTGACTTATGGCAACCCTATGGTGAAGCAGTCACGGGGTTTTCTGGAGCTGAGAGTGTGCGATTTCATCCAGTACATCCTAACATTCAATGCAGCTTAATGTACAGTTCCCATAATGAGGGAAGCTGATGGAAGGCACCAGAATGGTGAAGCAATACACATAACAGTATTAAACTTGTTTCTTGCTTAATGCTGACTTTAAGAAACTAGTTTAAGTAAACAAACAAACCAGTGATGTATGAAATTAATGAAGAGGAAAAAGCACATTAAAGATATCTAGGACATTATATTGATTTTATTTTTGTCTTATCCTCTATCAAATTTAGCCTTTTTCAAACAGCCAAGAAATGCTTTTGTAATTAAGCTTAAACAGGTGGAAAAGCTTCCCAAAAAGTATTAATGACTACTTAATAAGATCTGGAAGAACAGGTTGCTTACCTGTAACTGTGGTTCTTCGAGTGGTCATCTGTGCCCTCATACATTAGGAGCTTTCGCGCCTGCGCGGTAGCGTTCGGAAGATTCTAGAGCTCGTTAGCTTTGGCGGGAACCTCTCCCCCACGCCGGTACTGCGCATGCTCCTCCCGCCGACTAACGGTCTCTCCTCAGTTCTGGTCCGCCGAAGCAGATGGGACCTGAAAAAGAGGGGAAGGCAGGGCAGGGATGTATGAGGGCACAGATGACCACTCGAAGAACCACAGTTACAGGTAAGCAACTTGTCTTCTTCTCGTGGTCTCTGTGCCTCATACATTAGGAGACTGTGTAGCTTACCAGTAGGATGGTGGGTCAGGTCCCAGATCCTAGAGCACAGAAGACAGCACAGCACGTCCGAACCGGGCATCTCTCCTGGAACGGCAGTCGAGCCTGTAGTGGCGCACGAAGGTCGACGGCTGGGACCAGGTCGCCACACGGCAGAGTTCCGACAGGTCGACGCCTCGCAGGAGGGCAGCAGATGTCGCCACGGCCCTGGTGGAGTGGGCCCGAAGCAGGTCTGGCGGAGGCTTCCTGGAAAGCTCGTACGCCAGTTGGACAGTCTGTACCACCCACTTAGAGAAGCGCTGGGTGGATACTTTGTGGCCTCTCCGGCGCCTGCCATAACAGACAAACAGGTGGGGTGTCTGTCTGTAGGCTGCAGTCCTGTCTTTATAGAAGGCCAGCGCCCGACGCACATCAAGGGAGTGGAGGGAACGCTCTAGAGGTGTCGTCGGGTCCGGGTAGAAGGCCGGCAGGATGATGTCCTGGCTGAGGTGGAAGTTGGACACTACCTTCGGCAGGAAGGAAATGTCAGGCCAGAGGACCACCTTGTCGCGGTGAAAGACTAAGTATGGTTCATCGCACCGTAGCGCCGTCAACTCTCCCGCCCGCCTGGCAGAGGTGACGGCCTCTAGGAACGCGGTCTTCATCGCGAGCAGCCTGTCGTCCGTCGTGGCCATGGGCTTGAAGGGCGGCCTCGTCAGCTGGGACAGCACCAATGACAGCGACCACGGCGGTAGCGGCGGCGATACCGGCGGGTAGAGGTGCTGCAGGCCCTTCAGGAACTGCTTGACGGTACCGTCCCTGAAGAGAGCGGCCGACGGGGATCGTGGCAGCTGGTATGCCACGATCGCGGCGAGGTAGACCTTCAGCGATGGGAAGGCCAGGCCCTGTTGCCGGAGATGGAGGAGGAAGTGGAGCACGGTACGCAGGGTGACAGGCGATACCGGCTCTCGACGTTCCTCGGCGAAGGCCACGAAGCGCTGCCACTTGTAGTGGTAGTTCCTTCGTGTGGACTCCTTCCTGGCCGCGGTCAAGACGTTCCCGATGGCTGGATCGTCTAGGGCGATATCCTCCAGGCATGGAGAACCAACAGCGGCAGGTCCGGGTGCAACACCAGTCCGTCGGAGTGGGACAGCAGGTCCGGTACCATTGGAAACCTGAGAGTCCTGCCCCGGGCGGCCTCGATCAGGGGCCCGAACCAGTGCTGCCTCAGCCAGTACGGCGCTACCAGGATCGTGTCCGCCTGGTCCGCGATGATCTTCGCGATCACGCGGCCCAGGAGCAGGAACGGAGGGAAGGCGTAGATGAGCCCTTCATCCCACAGAAACTGGAAGGCGTCGCCGATGGAGCGGCGATCGTGGCCGGCCCTCGAACAGAACAGGCGGCACTTCGCGTTTTGGCTGGTCGCGAAGAGGTCGATGGTCGGCTCGCCCCATCGGTCCCGAAGCATCCGGAAGGCCTCGTCGGACAGGGACCACTCGTGATGGGAGGTGGTGTCCCTGCTGAGGGCGTCCGCCGTGGTGTTCTCCTGCCCCGCCAGGTGAACCGCCACAGGGTGTATCCGGAGCGGGACGCACCAGTTCCAAAGTTTGAGTGCGATGCCCAGCAGCGTGGTGGAGTGCGTCCCTCCTTGCCTGTTCACGTAGCAGACCGCCGTCGTGTTGTCACTACCAACACTGTGCGGCCCGTGACCAGGTGTCGGAACGCTCTCAGGGCCTTGTGGATCGCCAACAGTTCGAGAGAGTTGATGTGGAGGAACAACTCATCGTCCATCCACCGGCCTCGGACTCGGAGATCCCCAGTGTGCGCTCCCCAGCCGAAGAGCAAGGCATCCGTCGTTATCATGACCGACGGCCTGGGTTCATGGAACGGCATGCCTGACAGCAAGTTCCTGTACGACTGCCACCACAGGAGCGATCGGCATACCTGTTGTGGCAGGCGGTATCGACAGCGCTGGTCATCCCGGAGTGGATCGAAGGCCCTGACGAACCAGTGCTGGAGCGGTCGGGCGTGTAACCTGGAGAGGTAGGTTACGGCGGTGGTCGAGGCCATGTAGCCGAGGAGCTGTTGGATCCTCCTCGCTGACAGCGTCAAGGCCTCGAAGGCAGCGGATGCCGCCTGATGAAGTGTCCGCGCCCTTTCGTCTGGGAGGAAGGCCCTCGCCGATACCGAGTCAAGCGTCGCCCCAATGAAGTCGAGAACCCGGGTGGGCTCGAGATGGGACTTCTTGGGGTTGACCCTGAGTCCGAGCCGAGTGAGAAGGGACAAAGTCCGATGAATGTCCCTGTACAGTTTCTGTCTGCAGGACGCCACCAATAGCCAATCGTCCAGGTAAGGGTAGACAGAGATGCCTTTCGTCCGCAGGAAGGACACGACTGGAGCCATGCAGTTGGTGAACACCCTCGGTGCGGTGGAAAGCCCGAACGGCAGCACCCGGTACTGGTAGCTGGAGTCGTCGATCGCAAACCGAAGGTATCTCCTGTGTTGAGGGCGGATCGAGATGTGGAAATAGGCATCTTTGAGGTCTATGGACGCAAACCAGTCCCCTCGGCGGAGGAAGGGGAGGATCGACGGCAGCGTGACCATCTTGAACCTCTTGAGGCGGATGTATTCGTTCACCCCTCGGAGGTCTAGGATGGGCCGCAGGGATCCGTCCGCCTTCGGCACCGTGAAGTACCTCGAGTAGAAGCCGGTGGTCTTGGCTGAAGGCGGGAGCCTCTTGATCGCTCCCTTCTCGAGGAGGGACTGGACCTCTTCCAGTAGAGCCGAGCTGGCCGGGGTGGAATAGCAGACACCCTGTGGCGGAATAGCCTGGAACTCGATGGCGTACCCCAGGCGGACGATGGTAAGTAGCCAGGAGTCCGCAGTGATCTCCCGCCAGCAGTCGAGGTGCCTGGCCAGGCGCGGGTGGTGGAACAGTTCTACTGGAAGGGCGAAGGATGGCACGGGTGGAGTCCTGCGAAGGCCGTCAAAACCGGGACTTCGTTCCCGAGGACGACTTCTTGGACGACGAAGATGGGCGTCGTCTGGGAAGCCTCCTGGAAGCCGAAGAGGTCAACGGCCTCGACGCAGTCGACCGCGGAGACCGCGGCTGGTACGCCGATGAAGAGGAGGACCTTCTCCACGTAGGCCTCGGCTGGAAAGAGCGGCGAGTCTGGGCAGGCTGGTTTATGCCCATCTTCTTCGCTGTCAGCCGGGCCTTGACGAGGTGATCCATAGCCTCGTCAGTGGAGGAATGGAAAAGCCCTTCGCCGTCGAACGGCAGGTCTTCAATGCGCCGACGGCTGTCCTCCTGGAGCCCACAGGACCGGAGCCACGCGTGGCGTCAGAGGGCTACGGCACCAACCATCACCCTCGAGGTAGCCTCCGCGGCGTGCCTCGAGGTGGCGAGCTGCTGTGTAGCCACCGCAACGGCCTCACCGAAGATTTGTGTGGCTGAGGCGCATGACTCCTCCGGCAAGTCAGCAAGGAGCGGGGCAAGTCGGTCAAACAGGTTCCGATGGTATGCCGCGAGGCATGCCATCGTGTTCACCGTCCTGACCACCAGGGACGATGCCGAGTAGAACCTTCGGCCGAAGGTATCGAGCTTCCGTCCTTCACGGTCCAGAGGGGTGGTGTGTGCTCGATTGCCTCCCTTCGTCTGTGCCGACTCGACCACTACATAGTTAGGTACAGGGTGGTGAAAGAGGAACTCCGCGTTCTCTCTTTGCGTCCTGTACAGATGTTCCAGCCTATGAGGGATAGGCTGTGCTGACGCCGGCTTCACCCACGGCTGCTTCATCGCATCCAGCAGGGTAGGCAGGAACGGCAGCGGTGCGGTCGACGGTGGGCGGGCTTCCAAGTACTGGAAGACAGGGTCCTGGGCTTGGGGAGCAGGTTCGGTCACCTTCAGGCCAAGGGCTGTGGCCATCCGGAGGAGGATTGCCGAAAACTGGCTGACGTCCTCCGGCGCAGACTCCGGAGCTGGCTCTCCGAACCCCAGCAGTGGGGATTCATGAGAAGAAGGGGTGGACTCAGCAGAATCAGAGTCCGAATCGTAGGAGCCGCCAGATGGTGATAGCGACCTCTCTGCCTCCTTCTCCTCGGCTGTCTCAGGGGCCGGAGTTGCCAGGATAGCAGCCGGAGCTGCAGGCTGCGTCGGTACCGATACGGCCGATGTCGTGACCGGTATCGGAGTCACCTGCAGGGGCACGACCGCGGGCCTAGGACGGTGTGCCACCTGCATGGTGGAAGTCGCCGCTACCGTCAACTGGGCCACGGTAGGCTGTGGCATCGGTCGGGTAGCTGTAGCCGTCGTCCGCGGCGGTGGAGAAACAGCCCTGTAGCAAGGTGAGGGCTCTGGGGACCGACGGCGACTCGGCGAGCGACGCAGGGGTGACCTCTCATAGCGGGGATAGTGAGCCTCCCGCGGTGGCGAACGAGACTGGCGACGAGGTCACCAGTACCGAGGGTCTGGGTGGTACCGGTCCCTGTAGGACGGCGAATACGAATAGTAAGAGCCGGCCGGCTCGTGCCACACCTGCTTCTGGGCGTACCTTCCGAGGTAGGCAGGAGAATATGCTCTCTCTCCCGAGCGACGCCTCTCCAGGCGCATCTCCCGATATCGCGGGGATAGAGGCCTGGCCTGTTGCTCCGGCGAGCGGGACTCGTCGCGTCGAGAGGCTGGGCGCTGTCTGACCACAGCCTCCTCTCTGCGTTCTGCCGAGGGTGGACGGCGACTCGGCGGAGTGACCTCCGCGATCAGCTCGGGCGGTTGAGGAGGCGAGGCCTGCACGACCTGCTCCTCATCCGACACCTCGAGGATTACATCCTCTTCCGGAGGCTCCTCTTCCACGGGGAGCTCCATCAGCAGAGGTTCCTCGGCGGGCTGGGTGGGTGGCGGAGTCGGGGGTCGCACCACCGTCGGTGGAGAGCGTCGTTTCTCCTTACGCTTCTTCTTCTTACCCTTCTCCCCCAGGCCCTCAGTGGCTGGGCGCTTCTTCTGAGCCGCGGTCAGCGGCCTGGAGGAGGAGGTTGAGGCCTGCGAGCCCGCAGGTTCCTCGCGTGCCCGAGTTGCCGAGATCTTCGGTATCCTCAGCAACTTCATTATCGGTACCGAGCCCGGTACCGATACCGACGAGGTCGAGGGCACGGCAGCCGCCGCTGCTGCCGAAGAAGACGGGCGTTTCTCAGCCATCGTCTCGGGTCTTCGAGCACGAAGAGACTCCTCCCAACAGTGGGATTTAAGCCTTGCCGACCTGTTGCGGAGAGTCTGGTGTGTGAACTCTCTGCAAATGGGGCAGGCCTGAACGTTGTGCCCCTCACCCAAACAAATCAGGCACTTAGAGTGTCGGTCAGAGAGAGCGACCTTCCTTCCACAGGAGGCGCAGCGTTTGAAGAGAGCCGACATAAACCGGGGGCAAGGCAAGAAAAGCAAAGTCCGAGAACGCCAAACACAGTCCAAGATCCGAAATCGTAGTCAAAGCCAGAAAAAGGTCAAAACCGATCGAGAAAGTACCAAAGCCAAGTCCGAAATCCGTGAGGGGTAGTCAAAAGCCAAATCCGAAGTCGAAAACACCAAAAAGCAGAATCGAAAAGCAAGCCAACAAGCAGAAACTTCTGTACGCTGAGGCGGACAAGAAAGAACTGAGGAGAGACCGTTAGACGGCGGGAGGAGCATGCGCAGTACCGGCGTGGGGGAGGGGTTCCCGCCAAAGCTAACGAGCTCTAGAATCTTCCGAACACTACCGCGCAGGCACGAAAGCTCCTAATGTATGAGGCACAGAGACCACGAAGAAGAAGGCTGAATTCTCTCTTCGATAGGAGTTTGCATCTTTTTCACTGAAATTCTAGGAAGAGGTGAGCCCCTCAAAAATCTTCTAAATAATGCATTTAGTTTTTGAAAATGCTTGCAAGGTATAAGGAGAAGAATTCCACAAATATGATAAGCAATTCTAGGTACAACATTCATTTTATTCATGCTTACCTCATCTTTAAGCCCACCCAGCTCTTTAAATCTTGTGCTAATATCTTTTATCAACTTACTTATACAAAGATTAATAATCCCAGATAAGTGCCTAATTATACCCAAATAAGTAACAGAATTTGGGCAATATTGAAACTGCCATACTTTAAATACACGAGAGTCTGTCTTGTCTCCCACTGGTAGTATTTCTGACTTCAATCAGTTAATTGGATACCCAGATATTTTACCAAAATGATTAATCAACTGCATCAAAACAGGGATCAATTGTTCATTTCAGTTGTAATTGCTGGGGTTTTGAAATGAACAACAAAACATCATCTTTGAAAAGAGCATTTTTAAATTCTAAACTGACGTGCTCAAGTCCATTGATCCTAGCATTTTGTCTAATAGCACATGTTAAGGGTTCTAGGCACAAACTGAATATTAAAAGAGACAATGGACATCCCTACCTTATACCTCATTTCAAAGTAAAAAAGATAAGGAAAAAAAACATTGGTCATAACCTGCACTTTTGGTGCTGACTACAATTTTTTTATCCATTTTAAAAATATTTTAGGAAACTCCAAATTAGCCAATACTGTGAAAATAAACAGACAGTAAATTCTCAATATCTAAAGAAAAATGGCTGGCTGATCAATTATGTCTAAGCTTAATGCAATCAAATGCACAACCAATCGAATATTATCAGCTCCTTACCAGATTGTGATAAATCCCTCTTGGTCAGGCCTTAGCAAAAGTGAAACCACTTTTTGTAATCTGTTAGCTAAAACAGCTGTCAGTATTTTGATATCAACATTAAGTAAAGATATAAGATGGTAGTTAGTGCAGCAAGTATGATCTTTACCAAGTTTAGGTATCAAGGTAATATAGGCATCATTTAATGATGAAGAGAGGGAGCCAGATACGTTTGTAAAGTTGGAACCGTCTTGGTTCTAACAGACTGGAAAAAGCATTGTACCATTCAGCTGAAATCCATCGGGGCCAGGAGACTTTCCATTTCTCAGTCCTCATATAACTTTGATAATTTCCTCTAAGTGTAAAGGTTCTGATAAAAAAAGGCTGCTGTGATATGGTAAGATGGGGAAGGTCAATATGAGAAAATAATATCTCCATATCCTGTTGTTGAATTTCATCATTGAAGCTATAAAGATCTGCATAAAACTTCAAAAATTGTAGAGTGATGTCTGTGGGCAATGTATATAAATTATTGCTTTCATCTTTGAAAGCTGAAATAATATTGTGCTGCTGATGAGTCAAAATCTTGTTGGGACATTCCCCATTTTCTCAGTATGTTTGCCACAAACATGTCAAAGCAAGTTCAGTTTGTTCGAAGAGAATATTATTCAATTCATATTTAATTATTTGCAATTCTTGATAAAGCTGTATGTTGGACAAACAACAAGTTGAGATAGAAGAGTTTTCAGCTGCTTGTTCAATAATTCCTTTTTTATTTTTAAGTCTTTTTTATAAGAAGAATAAGCACTGACTCTATATCAGACGTAGACTTTACATGCTTCCCATTCAATAGAATATGAACTCACAGCACTGCCTTGAAAAGTGTATGTGTGTCCATCCTAAGTTATTATGCTTTGTGTTTTTGATTTGCATAGCTTTTTCTGTGGAACTGTGCTTGATGTTTAACCATGCTTAAGAACATCATCAGAGTCTGCCCCTTATAGCATCACTCTTATGGCATCATCAGGCCTGCTCCCTGTGATATCACAAGGAGTCACCCATAGATATGAGATTTTGATACTGAAATTTTTAGGGCCTAGAACAGTCCTGACCTGGCAACCCTACCTGTAACTCATTACTGTCAAGTGCTTTTTAGAATTGCTAAAAATACAGAATCTCTTCTCCCTCTGATCATTCCAGCTGATACTGCAGCATACAAATATACAACATATATTTGTACAATTGTACAAATATACATTATCCGATTTCTCTGTCCAACACACTACCACTATCCCAAAAAGGGAAAACGATATTAAGCCATTCCCAATTGCATTCAGATCATTTTCTTCACAATGAGATTGTGCTGACTCATCTGAATACAGGTTAGCATTATTCAGAGAAGTGTAATATCAAAACTGTAGGTTAAATAGCACAACTGTATCTGCCTGCTGTTGTCTCCTTTCTGCCCTTCTGCATACTTGCATATACATCTGGAAAGATGTGCAAGTCCCAAAAGGCATCAAATCAAACCAAGTTGTTTTACAGTATAAGCATCATGCTGTATTTTAAATCCAGAGGGAAGAAGGGAGATATAAAACTAAGAATGTAATATAAATTATTGCACAAGTATCAATGATCTTTAAGACATCCCCCAAATACTGAGCAATCTCATTTTGTTAACACTAGTAACATTCAGATAAATCACAGATTTTGCTGATCATCCTGCTTCTCTACCTCCCTGAAGAAACTCAGTATTCTGGGCATGAAGCCAAATATACAGATCAGTTGAAAAGTGTAAACAGACTTGACACTCGCTAAAAGAATTCCAGCTCAAAGAAGAAAACTGGAAAAGGCTTAAATATCACAGATTAGCTGATTCATCAGGCTGTGTAACTGATAAAGGAATGTCACTCCAGGAACTGAGTTTAAAGATGAAATGAGACAGTGGGCCAATAATGTGTACAAATTCATAAAAGATTACCAAAATACAGATTTGGCTTCTAAGAAAACAGACAACAAAAATTCAGTATCTAACTCTGATCAAAGGTATACCTCAGCCAGTGAGATCCAGTCGAAGGGGATGAGCTTGGTTCTACCTCTACTGTCTGTAGTTACCATATAGTTCTTGGAAAAGCATCAGCACCACTCAGCACCAGAATGGGAACGGTCATTTCCCACAATGCTGTAGAAAAATGCTTCCACAGAGGCATTGCAGGAAATAAAACTGGGAGCTCCCACATCTAGCCTTCAGGTGTAGGGTTCCAAGGTTGGTGTCAGATTGCCAGGAATCTATACCAGGGCACTGAGGCACAGCACCTACCTGAAGGTGCTAGTTGCTAATGCTTAGGCCTAGCTTTTATGGAGAGATTGGTCAGAGGAACCAGCCCCAAGTGGACAGAATCTGTGGATAGGTCCTGCAAATTACTACATAACATTAATATATTATTTAGGCAGCTTGAAACACACAATGGTCTCTTTCACCCTATATAACTGTCAGACTTTAACTGCCATGGCTATCTCCTAAGGAAACAGGATTTGTAGTTTGGTGAGGCATATGAGCCCTCTGGCAGGGAATTAGAAATACATAACAAGGCTACAAATCCCAGGATTCCAGAGGATGGAGCCATAGCAGTTAAAGTGGCCTTAAAGTGCTATACAGTACAGAACAGTATAGTGTGAAAGAGAAAACAAGAGTTTTTGAAAACATGCTTACAATATAAGAACGTAAATAGCATGGAAGTGGATGGATCACCTGTGTCTGCCATGAGATAATGGGGGAATTACCAAGAGGTAAGTGTGCAATATGAGATCTTAACTAGAAGCAGGCTCAGAAACAAGCAAAGGCTAAACAACTAACATGAGGATACAAGTCAGTCTTTTCAGACTTTTTTTAAAAAATCACTTCATTTATCTGCAATGGTCTTCTTAAAATTTCCATAAAAACATAATACTCAGTGTGAAGAACATAATTGCTACAAGATGGAAATGGCTCTTTTTTCCTTTTATGAGGAAAGAAAAAATAGGCCAGAGTACTTGATTAAGCAGGCCATGAGAGCCCGATGTAATGCCATTAACACTCTGTTCTAAAGCCATTTTGTTATAAATTAGTCATCAAATGTGAAGGACAAAATAAGTTCCCTGCATAAGAGGTGTCAATCCATTCATAAAAAAAAATTAAAATTAAAAATTAAATCCGTGTCTTTTTATAAAGGATGCCTTTAAGGAGTTTCTTTTAAATTTCCATTGTTCACAAGATTTATTAATACTAATAAAGAATGCCAATTATAAACCTTATTTAACATGCTTTGTTACTGGTCCATATCTCATGAATGAAAGCAGCAATTATTGCTTAAAAAAATAAAAAGGCAACATTTGGAGCAAATTTAATTCCTGCTAATTTCTCATGTTTCTTCTTCATAACAACAAAAACAATTGTTTAATGGTAAAGAGGATTTAATTCAATGTTCCTAAGATGAAGTAATGTATAAGAGATGTAATTGGTTAACAAGCAACTCCATCTTGTACTTTGGTTTAAAACTATTCACCCCAGGAATAAGAATGTACTTTGGTTTAAAACTATTCATCCCAGGAATAAGCATATGAGAAGACAGAATGCTCTGGCATGCTTAATGCCTATAAATAGGTTGCCAGGCCACAAATACGCCAGAGCTTGAGATTTCAGGGCCATTTCCTGAGATCTAGGAAAGGTGATGTCACAGGCAGTGGTATCATTAACCACGACTCACCAGCCATCAACCACAGTTGTTCAGATCATGTCATTCAAATTAAAAACAAACAAACAAACCACAAAGTCTTAAGAAATGTTTAAATACTTATTGGGAAAATAAAGTTCTCCATGGTTAGCACTGAATGGGGAGGGACCACTCTCCCCAGCTCTGATTTAAATACTTTCACATACATTGCTTTTAAGACTTGACAGTCAGTTGTGGTACATCCATAACTTTTCAAAGGAAAAGGGGACATTTTCCAAACTCTGCTTCTAATGAGCTGGTCCCCAGTGTTCCTCTCTGACTGCACCTTCTCATCTCTTTTCTTCTCTCCCCCTCCCCTTTTTTGTCCTTTTCCAATAAGATTGTAGAATCCTCCTTCACCCCCCAAAGTAACTATCGTAACAATGCTAGTGATAATGACCTAGAGTTACAGATCTGTATCTTCTCTGTACTTAGTAAGACTATGCAGTCATGGTTGTGGTACTATCGCCATAAACATAAACACCCCCTTCAGCACACCTTAACAACTAGCAGGTGCATCAGCTGAAGGATGTCTCCTCAACTTCTAATTAGGATGCAAAGAGGGTAACATTTCCAGCCCCCTCCCACTAGAGACTGAAGTTGTGACAATCAGGAATGGGAGCCCTGTCACAATTCCTTGTTGTAGCAGTAGGTGGAAGGGAGCTGGAAATGTCATCTTCCAGAAACTGAACAGTCTTGTCATCCAATCTTGCTGCTGGCTCTTAAGGAGAGTGGGTCGAGCCAGGAGACATTACATAGTTTCGCAGATGTAACTAAGTAGCTGGTGTAGAATTTCAGCAATTGGTGCTGATGACACTTTCAATTATTATTATTATTTTTAAAGGCCTACACGAGTGGTGCTTATTAAAGTTCCATGGCTAATTGCCTAGGACAGGAGTGGGAATCCTACAACTTACCTCCCCACCAAGTCTTTATGTGCCCCAAGCTCTCCATGCCTCTAGGGGCGGGCAGATGAAAGGCTGATTTCAGGGACCTCAGCTTACTTGTGCTACATGGTATCATGTTCAAGGAATAACATGGCTCAGTGTTAGGAGAACACATGCTTTGCATGCAGAACATCACCACATTCAAGCAGTTCCAATCAAAAAAATCAGGTGGTTGTAAAGACTACTGCCAGAGAATCTGCACTATGTACAACTAGCTTGTCCCTTTAACTGGCCCAAAGTGCATACCCAAAACACCTTCAAATTGACTACAGGATTAATTCTACAGAACATGTAAGATGTAGCCCTGTGACACAAATATTTTAACTAGATTTTCTGCAGCATCCATACTTACACCTACTATTAATCATTTCCTCTCTCTGCAATAAGACATATACAGAAATCCAGTAATAAAAAACGATTTTGAATAAAGAATCTTTATTATACTTGACAGACATTTAAAAATATGCAGTTTTACTGCTTATGTGCTAAAGTACAATAAGCTGAAAAATAAGCATGAAAAGTCAGAGAGCAGTAAAAACATTTCAGTGCACAATGTAACATTTTAAACCACATAGAAAAGATAGCATTAAGTTTAGAAACAAGTTATGTCTTTCATTCTCTTATGTTTAAAACAAGAAAACAACAACAACAATCACATGAGTACTTTCCAGTTGGCTTAGCAGCGAAGGAAATCATAAAAGCAGCTTTCCTCCTCCACCTTGACCTCAAGTACTTAACCACCGTACCCAAGAATAATGACTTTCAGACCTACTTAATATGAATGAGCTCAAAAAGCCACTGCTTATGAGAGCAAATCTGTCATTCCGTAGCTTTCCACAAGCACACAGGCCCTCTCAGCATGAATGAAAGATTGCTTTGAGCTGCTCCCCATCATATGATGCCCTCAGATCAATGTAATGCTATTAAGGGCAGCTGCTGACTAAATCCAAACATCTCAAAAGCTGAAGGCAATAGATACAAAAATAGCCATTTCTTTGAAAAAACAGTAATAGGTGGTATATCCCTTCAATAAGAGGCAAGTTGAGGGATCGAACCCAAAGGGGCTCACAAATGGTTCTTTTTCATCGTGGAGAGAAATTATTAGCAGGATGTCTGACCCAGGCCCCGTGTCATTCAGCATCTTTCTAAATGACTTGAATGATGGAATAAAGGCATAAATATCAAATTTGCAGATGACACCAAATTAGGAAGCATAGGTAATACCCCAAGAGAGTAGGATCAGAATTTAAAATGACCTTAATAGAATGTAAAACTAGGTCAAAACTACAAAATTAACTTTAACAGGGATAAATTTAAGATAATACATTTAGGAAAGAAAAACAAAACCAAGTAATATAAGATGGGTGATACCTGCCTTGAAAGCAGTACATGTGGAATAAGATCTAGGGTGTTAGTAGACCACGAGTTAAACATGAATGAACTCTGTGATATGGCAACCAAAGAAGCCAATGCAATTCTAGGCTGCATAACAAGAGTATAATGTCTAGATCAAGGGGAGTAGTAGTAGTGCCACTTCATTCTGCTTTGGTCAGACCTCACCTGAAATACTGTGTCCAGTTATGGGCACTGTAGTTGAAGAAAGTTACTGACAAGCTGGAATGTGTCCAGAGGAGGTTCATCATGATGGTCAAGGTGTGTGGAAACCAAGACTTGTGAAGAACAGCTTAAGGAGCTGGATATGTTTAGCTTTGGGAAGAGGAGACTGAGAGCTGGTATGATAGCCACCTTTAAATATCTGAAGGGAAATGATGAAGATGAGGGAGTAAACTTGTTTTCTCCTACTCTAGAGATTAGAACATGAGCCGATGGATTAAAATTACAAGAAAAGAGATTCCACCCACACATAGGGAAGAACTTCTTGACCATAAGAGTTGTTCAACAGTGGAATGGAGTGCCTCAAAGTGTAGAGGAATCTCCTCCTTTGGAGGTCTTTAAACAGAGGTTGAAAGTTCATCTCCATGAGGTCATTAGCTGTGTTTTCCTATATGGCAATCAGCTGGACTAGATGGTTCTTGTGGACCCTTCCAACTGCATGGTTCTACATAGTTGCAAATGTTGGGAAAGTAGCTTTTTGCATGGGGGGCACTACAACTTGTAGAACCTGCCCTAGCAGAACGGCTTCTGGTCATGTTGGCTGGGGGGATTCTGGGAACTGTAGTCCAAAATATTACTTTCCTAATTTCTGCAGATATGTCTAAGTAATAAGCCACATAACATTATTACTCTCATCCTTCCTATATCAAAGACATTTTCTGCTCCGTATCAGAAGCTCTCCTTGTTTAGGAAGCTAGCTTATCTGTGAGAGAAGTCTTACGCACACCTTTCTTTCAAGTACTGCTTTCCTTCATACAAGGAACTCCTTATTACAAGTTGGGGTATATTCAGGAATTTATTCACTGCTCTTGCAAACTGAATTGGTATAGCCTAGAATCCTACTGCCTTAGTCTACTATTTCATTCAGTGTAGCTATCAAAATGGCTCTTAGGACTCAAGTATCAATGTCCTTAATATCTTGCCCTTACCCTATGTAGTAAGCTTTCCAGTTCTCACACAGACTCATGCAGGATAGCCTTGATTTTAACAAAGTTCTTCTAAGTCTAAACATCTACTCTAAACATATGCAATAGGAAGCCTGTTCCACTGATTTCAACGGAAGAAATCCCGAATTAATTCTATTAACAGTAGACTCATGAAATAAATGGAACTTCTAGCCATGAGCAATACAGGTCTCACTGATTTGTGGAGTCCTTCTTTACAGGATTAAGTCTACATTTCACCTTATGGAACAAACTCCCAAGAGCACTTAAATTTTAAGCTAAAGAACAAAACTATATGTCTTTTTCTCTTTTCCACCAAGTCTGCAATCTAAAGGGGAATACTGGAATCGGGAAGGGGGTTACTAATCCTCTTTCCTTTCATGCTAAAAAATGACCTCCCAAAATGCCATCCACCCCACCACAACCCCCCACATAGAGGAATGATTTAGGTAAAAATGGGAGACTGACATTTTCAATACAGCAAGGGTTAAGAAACCACTCCCTTTTACTGTAAATTTCACCTTCAAATTGTACCAAGTGACTGAATTGCAAAAAAGAAAATAAAACCTCTGAAAGGATACTTGCAGCAACACAGAACATATAAAATGTAGTTCTATCCTGGATTTCTTTAAAGTTGCAAAGGAATACCCTGGGAGGAAATGCTAGGTTGTGCTTTCCACCAATTGGGTGCTGCAAAGCAATCCTGTGGAGGTAGGGAGAATCCCTGGCAGAGCTAGGGCCCCTTCTTAAGTCCAGCTAGGCTTCTTCATATTGGCCTGAGCAGAAGGGGAAGATGTTAAACTTTTTCCACCTTTTTTTTCCTTCCAAAAAGATCCCTCCTAATGGGGAACAAGAGGCCCTGGATCAGTTAGATTCAAACCTTCCTACAACTTGCCTCTAATGCATCATATTTGCCCTTTCCAGACACTGAATAATAACAGCTTTCCATTGTTAGCTGAATCTCCCAACTGCACAGGGGAAGTGAACAATATACGGTGACCACTGGGGTGTCCTCTTGGAGGCTACAGACTGTACCCTAAATCCACTTGTTGTGTTGTGGTTTGGACAACAAAAGTCTACCACAAAGACCCTCAAAGTCTGAAATCCAAGGTTTCTTATATTTTTTTTATCTTACTAAACAAGAGAAAAATCTATGTTCCTCCTTTCCTATTACAATATGGTCATATTTAGACATTTTCAAAAAAACTTAAGTATGAAAAAACTACCATTTTGCATAAAATATATGTAACCTTTTTTTATATCTTAGGCCCAAACAAGTTCAGTCCAAACGAAATTTAGCATGTCCAGTGATTTGTTTTTACTATAACTTCCCTATGGCAATATATACAAAAACAGCAAAACACTGTTGTAATTCTAATAAATATATTTATATTATGTACCATTAAATATAAAGCACTTTATAAAGAATAGCTTTAAGGCAGCCTTTCCCAAACTGCTACTTTCCAGCTGTGTTGTACCACAATTCCCATAATACCCCAGCCAACTAACCAGAGGGTCTGAAACTTGTAGTCAAAAACATCTGGAAGGCACCAGGATGGAGAAGGCCGCTTTGGGGACAAGGGAGGAAAGAAACCTGATTAAGTGACACTGCCTCAATTAGCACAATCTTCACAAACAACTCTGACCCAAAATAACAGAGCTGACTCTGTTTATTGGACCCTATCTGTGGCAGTATCAAAAGCACAACATTTCTGCAAAATTTGTAGAATTCTTCAGAATTCTTACAAATACCACTTAATTCAAATGACCAGTAGTTCTGGCATCTATGTTGAAAGGAATAAAGTACATGAAAACTACAGAAACTATTTCAAAGAGCTAAGTAGCATTGGAACAAATGCTCTGGTTAGAGAACCAAGATCCAAGATCTGTAACATAAGGCGCAGAACACTGTTAGCAGTTAAGGCAGTAGTTCTAACTTCATATTTTTTTAAAAAAAAATGTTATGGACAAACAAGAATGTTACTGAGTCATAATAAGGCTGGGAACATGAAAGTTAAAATTAGATTGTTATCAATCATAAGCTGCAAAGAAAGGAATGTATAATGGAAACAAGGGGAGAAATTCAACAGTTACCAATCAGAAAGCAACTGAGACAAAAGCACAAGTACAGAAAGAAGGGAACAGCCTCAATTTCCTTTCACAATAAAAGCCAAAAACAGCATATCAGTGTAAAAAACCTTTGCCACTTCAGTGCATATACCCATCTCAGAGTCACACAATGTCTTGTTTAACATCTTACAATCCAGTACAATGCTAAATTGTAATTATCTCCTTCAGAGCAATTAAATACGTCCCATGGCAGCTTGCACTCTGCAGGTTCAATTGTTTTTTTCTTGGATGTTCACAGAACTATCATTTGACTGAAACCGCTTGGCTGGAAAGAGAAAGAGAGAGATAAGAAATCTCACAGAAAAGCTCCCACTCTGTTCATCTGTTTGTAATGCATTTACGTATGAGATAGGAACCAGTAAACACCATGGGCAAACTATTCCCATGTGCCAGACTCTTCTGAGTAAATGCAACAAATGAATGCTACATGTCATTCTGTTAAACATGCAGCAAAATCACCAGACATGACTTTTCTGGATATAGCTTCACAGGATGCAGCTTCACCCACTTCATATGGGACAGCAAGAAAATTTGTGGCGGGGGGGAATAGATTAAAATGGAAGGTAAGATGGTCTTGAGCCTCTGTCACTAAAGAAGTTTCCATGGGAAAATAAGTTTTCTTAAGTAATTATAAAAATAACCCCAATTAATGTACAGTGGCCCTTCCACTTTCATGATGATTTGGGGCACAGAACCATTGCAGAAGTGGAAAAACTGTGAATAACCCCCCTTGCAATCTCCCTCCCATTCCCTTCTCGGGCTCCTTCCTCCCATTCTCTTGCTTTTTGCCCTGGCACATGAACTTTCCTTCTCCATGTGGGGTCAAAGTTGAAGGAATGAGAGAGGGGAGCTACAGAATGGAGAAGGAAAGCAGGTGCATGCCTTCTCCCCCTCCATTCCCTTGCCTTTTGCTTCAGCACACATTCTCAGCGCTGGGGCCAAAGGCAAGGGAATGAGAGAAGGGAGCTCTGGAGGGGAGAAGGAAGGCTTGTGCAAGCCTCCACCCACCATACCCTTGCCTTTTGCCTCGGTGCACATTCTCCATGCTGGGGCCAGAGGCAAAGGAATGAGAGGACGGAGTTCCATCGGGGAGAAGGAAGGCATGCTAATGCCTCCTGCCCCATTCCTTTGCCTTCTGTCTTGGTGCACTTGCCTTCCTTTTCTGCACCCAGGAAAATGCAAGGGAATGGGAGGAGAAGAAAGGGGAAGCACACATGTGCCTAGTGAATATTCAAATCCGTAAAGGTAAAACCCACAAATGTGGAGGGAGAACTGTATTTTAAATAGAAAGTAGGTTGTGAAGCTTCCCAAAAAAGGAAATCAATGTAAATACAGTATTTTCCACCTGCAAAATAGCTGTAAAATTTAAATAACAGTGACTACGGAAGTCACTCAATATAGTGATCTGAAATGTTAACATGAGCCATGAGCCAATTTCTCTTATAGTGTGGCGATATGCAATTTGAGGCCCGAGGGTCACCTGGCACTTTCTAAAGCTCTTCTGGCCCTGAATATACCCTACAGTCACAGGGAAATGCCTTTACAATAACTTGAAATTCAGCTAAGTTTCTAATGTCATGGCTACCTTTAGTTTAGAGCTGTTTTGATGTTACAGCTACTCTACCATCGCAGAAGGATAAGTAGTGCCAAGGTACACAGGACATTCTGACTAAACCAAAAAGAGCTGGAGTCTGTCTATGCTAAGTAGCTACCACAAATTGCCAACTTTTTAGTGAAGGAAAATAGTAAAAATCCAACAATTTTACTTACATGGCATTAGGATACGCTTTTTCTGCTTTGAGTGAAGAAAGCTACTCAAGTAGAAAACAACTGGCAGAAAAAGAATGAACGAAGACACAGCAATCACTGGCACTGTATCACTGCAAGGGACAGAACAATTGAAAGTTGTGCTCCAAAGTCTTCGTGTGATGTTCATCTAACAAGGAGAGGAGTCATGGTTAAAAAAACCAAAAATTGGTCCACCACGAGAGACCAGTATTTTGTGCAAGTTCAGAAATACATGTGTTTCAGGGCTCCTATCATTCTCTGGGTACAATTAAAGCATCCTGGGTGCTAGGTAGGTAATCCTTCACCAGGTTCTTGGTAATCAATCTCACAGGTCACTCTTTAAGCATATGCCAAAGTCATGTGCCTTGTAAGCATTCACAATGGCTCCAATACCAGAATGTCCTTTCCCTTGAAGTAATATATTCTGACCGTCTCATAAGACACATTCCTTTTTATGTAAGAAATAATCTGTTGGTTTGGACAAGCATTTTGAAGAGGCATTGCATTCATCCAACCTTTTAGTTGAAAGACTTTGGGACGGGGATGCTGATCCACAGAAAAGTGTCATCTGAAATGTATTGGCACAACTGCATTTCGGACTGATAGTTATCAGTTTTCTATAGAATGACATTATTGGAAAGGATATACCCACAGCTCAGGAAAGTAAGTTACTTTTTAAAGTGAATAGTTACAGTTATGTTCCAAAGTCACTAAAACAGTTAGCTGCCATTATGATTTTTTCCCCCTATCTGCTTCCCTCTTCCTCAGTAATAACTGAGTGGGACTTTTTTGTTTACTTTGGGAGAGGACTTGAATGCTACAATTTGCTGGCTTGTGGCACAAAGCACACTCTCCTCCCACTCAGCTTATCAGCTCAGCAAACACAGTAGAACACAAGGCACAGCACATACCAGTTCTTGAGATGTGACATTCCTCCTTCACTATTTAGCGAGGCCACACCTCTATCAAAGTATCTGAAAAAGCTGCAGTTATACTGAAAAAGGAATGAAGTGTACTACAATTGTAATGCACCATATTTGTTATTGAAAAAGCCAATCCATTAAAATGATCAGTTATTTCTAACTAGTTACTTCCAAGCACTGCATGCACCTAGCCAGAAGGTACCTACCACTCTTAACAAGTTTGGTTACCACATCATCATCATATTATTTTGAGGATAAGTCAAAATGCTTTTGATTTTGCAGTGTGTTAACATTATAAAACATAATTAACTATTATCCTACAAGCAAGACAACAGACAATATGATGGGGTGTGGATGTACAAGAAAAAAATGAATGAAAACTTACTGCATCTTCTACATCAATGCACAAATGAAATTCTTCCCCAGATTCCTCTTTCCAACCATTCTGCTGCATACTGTTGTACATGTCATTCAGTTTTTTGTAAGTCACATTGCAGTTCTTGCAAACCTCTGAGCGGTTACCTAGGAGGAGACTGTCTTCCTGCTTCTACAGACACAAGCAGGAAGTTAGTTTTTCAACATTTTCATCTAGAGAGCAGAGTTGATTCTGAGGTATAATCCATGATTAGAAAAACTCACTCAATTCCTCTGACAAATGCCTCTCAGGCCATTTCTGCACTACACTGCTATGGTGCTATTATTCCACTTTCAACATCCTGTGGAATTCTGGGGTTTGTGGTTTACTGAGGCCACAGAGCTCTCTGGCTGAGAATTTTAAATGCCCCTCCCTAAACTGCAAACCCCAGGATTCCACAGGATGTTGAAAGTGGAATAATAGCACTATAACAGTGTAGCCTCAGATGAACTGAAAAATCTCTATAACCAATTTTCCTCTTCTGTGTCTCTCATAAAAAGCCACCAGAATAAGGTCCCCACTTTCTAGGTTGTTAAGCCTTTTATCACACTGATCCTGTGAATCCAACGAGGAACCATGCCTAGCAAAACAACCATAATTCCAAATCTGCTGTCTAGAGATGGGTTAAGATGGACTGATGGAGGGGAAATTCTGTGGCATTTAGTATGTCTTCAAAACCCTAGCAGGCATGGATCTGCCCTGGTAGTTCTTGCTTTGAGGGTAGGCCTGAAACTTTCTAAGCAAGAGGTAGGCTTAAATCCAGAGGACCGAAGGTACCAGGGACTGGGCCTTTCCCCCATCCTAGCTATAACCACAGGCTCTCCCATTAAAACCTTTAGAAGGGACTTTAAACAAAAAGGAAAAGTACCATCTTCCCCAGCTCCCATCTTGACTGATATGAGCAGGCAGAACAAGTGTGAACAATATACTATTTTTTTGTCCACCTGCTTACAGCACTTAGGTTTGTTCTGGCAAGCTATGACTGTATAGAAGCAAAATCCCCAATAGATATCACTACAAAATAGCTATGACCTGTATTATCAAGCCTCTAAATCTCATCTTTTGATAAATTCTAACAAACCTCAAATCTATCATTTAAAAAAAACTGTGGTGCAAATGTTTATTATTTCGGAAGTGGAGTATAAAATTCTTCAAATCTTGCTATTTATACCATATAAAATATAGCCATTCATTTGCATAGACGATGCTCAAAAATAAGAATTTAGCCTTACTGTCCCCATGTGGCATACAAAAACTAGAATTATTTGCAAGAGAGCTGGTTCTACCGAATTTAAAAAAAAACCCTCAAACTAATTATTGCCCCCTCCCAATTATTCTAAGATGATCAGGGAAATGAGATATAGGGATATTAATGTATACTACATGTGAATAGCCAGGAAACTCACTGGTGACAGGGTAAAGTCTAAGGAGAAATGGATGTGTCAGCTTAAATCAGAGCAGCAGAAGAAGCTGTGCTTATAAAAAAACGTATTAAGGCTGTGGAAGGGTTCATGTTCTATTTCAATAATGCACAAAACAGAGGTTTATTTGTAGGGCTGAAGGTGAATTTCATTTGTACGTTTCCAAGCTAACTTGTGCTATTCTTTTCATTTACCTCCTGCTGACAACTCTCATTATTCAGTAGCTATTGACTATTCCAGCATAAATGCAAAACAGTTACACTAATGATTGTACATCAACAATAGGTGGTTTGTTTCGGTATTGTGGAAGCCATCACTACAGCACATTTTAACATTTGATATTTTGATCAACAAACAAAAAAGAGCAGAAAGGGAAAAAAGACACACATGCACTGAAAATTATCTGCCTTTTCATTACTGAGCATATAGGTGTAATCAAAGAGTAGTTTCTAGGATAATGTAAACACACAGCATTTTTCATTGGCCCCCCACATAACAAGTGAAAACTGGGATTATTGATTTTTAAAGAAAATAAAACAGTACTCAGAGGCCTAGCTGTATTGAGGTTTTTATTTTTCATTAAGATAATTACTGCCAAAAAATATAAATCAACATCAAATTACATGCTATATTTAATGTACCCCGAGGACCTTGCAGGGAGGAACTGCATGCACAGCCCATTGTCCTTTTCAGATGTTCACTTGGAATGTAGGAAAAGCTCCCCCTCTTTCTCCTTGGACCCCATTTGCTCTGCTGTCTCTCCCCACCCATTCTTCTAATTCTCACTTTTCCAATAACAACTGCCCACCTTTCACTTTCCTTATGTCTGCCAAACAGTCTACTTGCTGTGATTCCATCCTCCATTACAATCCAAACAACCATAGAAGCCCACAGCAGAATATGAGCACCTTCCTGTTTGTGCTCCCCTGCAATTAGCATTCACTGCCTCTGATACCAAAAATACAGAGCCAGTTTGACTAGTGACCACAGAAAGCCTGTTGCTCCATGAATCAGTCTAGTTCCCTTTCCAAATGACCCAAGTTGGTGACTGTCATTACAGCTTGTGGTATCAAAATTCCATGCTTTTTAGCAGTTCATACACAATTATGTTAAAACTCAACTTTTAAAATATATTCAGTTAGCCAGGCATCTCTGGCTAAGCTAAAACTACATCAAAATACCAGAAGACCCATAATCTCAAATCCTGAGGTTACAAGGCCCAGAATAAGGAAAGAAAGTGATTTACTACATGCAGAGATTGCACGACTCTTCCTATATAATTACCAGCCATTGTGAGACCAAAACAGCACCATAATTGCATATGAAATGGAAGTGAACGTTAATTAGAATGCATTTTGTTCTTTCAGTGGTGAACACCTGCATTTGAAAGATAATTGTTCTACCTGCCTAAACTGCGTAAGATTTTGAGAATTACATTTGCTGCATCTTGCTCTGAAAAAAAAAATATATAAAACATTTTCACTACACAATTAGAGGGCTCAACTGTACTCTCACATAAACAGTGTTAAGTACCTGGAGGTTGTGTTCAAAGCATGCCAGTGATTCATTGAATAAGGCCAGGAATGTCACTGTACTATTTGACAAGCCTTCACTGTTGTTTTTTAAACAATCTGTGAAGAGAAAACCAAAAATATCAATCTACCCTGATATCTACTTCCAAAAGGCCCATCTGTGTTTGTTTTTAATAACCTACTCATTCATTCTTATTTCATAAGGAGCAGGAAGATTCAAGTTATTATTAAGGAATACTTATGTCCACTACCTTTTACAAAGAACAAGAATGAAGAAAAGTCACCGTTTGGAGGCTACAGCTCCCAGAACCCCTAATCCAGTGGTCATGCTGATTCAAGGACTGTGAGAGTTGTTACCAAAAAATGTAATTTCTCCAGTAAACAGTATACCAGGCCCATACTCAAATATGCTTACCTCTATAATAGACATAGGAAATAAAAAGGGGGATGTAAGCACAGGTAAACAGGACAATATATTTCAGCTGCACATACTTTAGATATTAATAAGGACTAAAGCAGAGGTTGGCAACTGCCAGGGTTTTAGGGGGATACACTGTTCCCCATGGAACTGTGGAAAGCTACACCTCTTCCTTCCTCTAAAAAAATATTTTTACGAAACATCCCCCAAATGTCCCCCTAATCTCAGCATGTTTTCGATGTCCTCTGGGTCATTTTAGGCCAAGAAGAGGTACTTGTTCAGGAGGGAATGACACAGAAGTCAAACTTCCCAGTCACTTCTGCTGGAAAAAAAAAGCCTTTCCTAGGCTTAAAATGCCCCAAAGGGTCCTAAAACATAATGAAAGGCATTTGAGGGCAAAAACATGGGGAGAGCTTTGGGGCCATAAAACAGTCCTGGGACCCACATGCACTTTCACAGGCTTCCCAAAAGCAGTGAATTTTGAGTAGGGACTTAATGAAGCAAAGGAGTTGGGCAAAAGCAGATATTTTGAGAAGGAATTCCAGGCAAAGAGCGAAATGCGGGGGGGGGGTGATTCATGGAGGAGATCTTTGGAAGAATGGCTGAGGACAATAAATGTGGAAGAGCAAAAGTCACTAGAAGGGATGCTTTTGGATATGTAAGCACAGAGAGATAAGATGTGGCAAAGCCATGAGAAGTTTTGAAGATAAGCACAACAAGATTATGCAGGATGTGAGAGCTTTGCTGAGAAAGTCAGTGATGAGAACTACAGAATGGACTTCCATGGCCAGAAAAATAAAGGTAAACTATTTTTACAGGATCTGTCAGGATACAGAAAGTAATGAACATACTTAGGAAATGGACTCACAGGGCCAGAAAAATAGGAGTAATCTGTGCAGCAGAATGCAGAATAGGTGCAAGTGGATGAAGTTGAGGCATCAAAGAACAGAGAGCCTGCAGTATTCAAAATGAAAGGGGACTGAGGAATGTATAAGAGATTTTGGTGGTAGAGAAGGAGGAGTGCATTTTTGTAATACTACAGATAAAGGGGCACAGTTTTAGCAATGGACTGAACTGGAGGACAAGCAAAGGAGAGAAAGCAGTCAAATATAAAGCCAAGTTTCATGCCTGATCAATAATGTGGTTGGAGCTGGTGTCAACAAATAAGGAAAGTGGATAACAAAATGAGAGCTTGGGGGAAAAAAGAAGAGACATTTAGTTCTGGATATATTGAGATTAAGATGATGGTGAAACATCTAAGTTGAAATATCAAGAGGCAATTGGAGATGCAGGACTGGATAGAGGATGAAAAATGTGAGATAATTGTATACCTGTATGTCATCAGCATAGGTCAGAAGTAAGAATCACAAAGCCCTCCAGATGTTGTCTGACTGCAGCACCCTTTATTCCTCATCATTGGCTGTGCAGGGAGCTGCAGTCCACTAGCATGAGACAGGTGGTACTAAAAATCATGGGACATTATACGGCTACCCACAAACCAAGTAAACAGAAAGAAGAGTAGATGGCCAAGTCCACAGAGAAAGAGTATCCTGTTATTATGTCACTGGCACAAAAGGATTTGATAAGAGGACCAGCTGAGGCCAGAATCAGACAGTCTCAGAATACAGAGAAAGCAAAACTGGAGAGAGTAGTAAGTTGTATCAATGGCAGCAGAGTCATAATTTAGGCATGCACACACTCCTGCTGCCATGTCCCTTTCTTCAGGGATGTGGGGGGGCGCGTTGAAACTGCTCCTTTGTTTGCAAACAAGGAAGCAGTCTGGGCATATTCACACATCTGCCACATTACCCTTTGGCACCCACATCACCTGCTGCCATGTCCTTGACAAAGTACATGCCCAAATTACTCCCTCGTTTGCAAATGAGGGAAAAGTTTTGGTGCCCACACCCCTGCCGCCACATCCCTGTTGCTGATGCTGCTAGTGATGTCCAGCAGCAGTGCTTCACAGGGCCCCTGTGAGTGCCCTGCAGACTCCAGGTTAAGAACGGATGATACCTAGGTTGAGGAAGCCTTACCCATCCCCAACATCCTCCTTTGGGGAGGATGCAGGGCTGCTGAAGCTGACTGCCAGAACCAATTACCAGTCTGCAGAAGTGTTGCTTTCTTTGGGAAATTTTACCCACTCTTTGGGCAGGACTGGGGAAAGGCAAAAGTCCCCAATGATACCTCTGATCAGAGATTGGAAACAACAGCTGGAATTCGTTTAGATATCACTGTCCTTGCCAGTTAGAATGGGGAATACAGCTGGAGGGAGACACATTGATTATGCTGCATGCAGTCAATGCATCAAACTAAGGGAACTCAGGTCATTTGAAAATTTAAGTGGTCTGCGATTTGTATATATGCTCACAGAGAAAATAACACTCAGCGGATAAAATATGTTTCCGATTTTTATTTTAAATCTGTACCGCAGTACACAGAAAGTTCAGTTTTATACAGATGTACTTCACTTTTTGCACACTTGGCAAGAATTTTCCAAAGCTAGAACGGAAAGGAAAACAGGACTGCAGGACTGGCTCACTTGTAAACTGTAGCTCAGAACACACGTTTTATACAGAGTAGGCCTTCACTTCAACCCCCAGCACTGCCAGATAGGACTAGGAAAAATCCTTAAATGACCTAATCTAACAGCTTTGAAATAAGCAGGAGAAAGGGGAAAGCTTAACACAGAAATGAAAACAAGTATGACTGCTGCCTAAGCAAAACTCTGTTGCACAAAGGAAGCAATGGGGTTCTCCACAAACATCAGCTGGCAGCCACATCTCTCATGCACAGTAGCCTTCCTCCCAGTTCCAGTCTAGACTTTCTCTTCCCCTTCCACATCTCTCACTGGAGAAGAAAAAGATGACTGGTGAGCCTTTGAGTTCCACATACGTGGTAAAAGGCACTGCTCAAGGTATGCTAATCACATTTCCTGGTTTACAAGTCTAGCACCTAGGCAATCCCGAAGGCAGTGTGCCAAGTGTGCAAAAAGTGAAGTACTTACTTTTCTCTGGAACCCATCAATTCTCATACACAAATTAATACCAATAAGAAAAACATCATAAGGACCCCTTTATTCCCAGTACAAGTGACTTAAAAATAAACAGGTAAATATGCACAGTAGAGGTAAGGAAAAGGTAATTCTGCACACAGCGGGCCAAAAAATAGCAAAATGGGAATACATACTTGCACAATTTGCTTTTTTCCATGTGTCTGTAAAAAAATTTGATACAATCACAACTATCTGTAGTCTATCGGACATCAAGAGACTTTTGGCACAGGGATTACTCTCAGTGGTGTTCTGAAAGGAGAGAGAATATACATTATTATACATTCATATATATTATTATACATTCATATAAAGGCAGGTTCTTTCTCAATACTAATACGTTGAGGACAAGGAGAGATTACCATGCTTTCTTTCATCCCGTATGAGAAACATAGCTGCCTTTGCACAAGCTGTCTAGCAATACCACAGGACACAGAACATCCCCACAGAAATATAGTGTACGACTAGAACTCAGGAAACCTTTGAATCTACACACATGGCCAAAAGGCTAGGCTCTTGATTGAAGAATTTCTACCTATACCCCAAAAGATCAACCTATAACATTCAGACCATAGTACATCACAAGCAGCAAGCAGAAAGCAGGAGTCAACAACTATCCCACATTGTTCATTGAAGGAATAGGAAAAGATGACACAAAACAAGCAAGTCTGCTACACACTTAAGTTCAGATGAAAAAATTCCACACACCCCTTCACAAATTACACTGTTGCAAAAGAAAGGAAGAAACCAGAATGCCCTTTTGAGTACTACAAGCTGGCTGGCTCACTATAAAGTAACTAAAATCTGAAAGTGCACACATGAATCTTATTTTATACCAAGCCAACTCTGTCAGCTTTGCAGACCCCATCCAAAATCTCAGGCAACAGTCTTTCCCAAACTTCTCTAGTGAAGCTCCTTTCAACTGAAGATCAAATCTCAGACACACTCAGAGCTTGAGAAAGTTATTCTGTAGGACTACAATTCCCAGAATCCTCTAGCTGCTATGGCCACTGCCCATGCTTGCTGGGCTATTCTCAGAACCACAGTCCAAAAACATCTTCGGAAACATCTTTCCAAATGCAATACACATGAATTTATACATTCAGTATATAAGAAATCCCTGTTAATCACACAAGCAGAAAAATATAAAAATGAAAACCTAACCAGTAAACTAGATTTATACCCCCCCCCCATCCAGAAGCAAACAACACCAGAACCTTAGTTGGAGTTTAATTTGGTCCTGCTAACTTGTGCTCATTATATGTACTCATAGGCAGCTTAAGAAATGCTTAAAGATCTGCCACTTGAGCTCATATTTGTGATATGTCACTCAAAATTCCTGCTTATTCTTATCCTTGTTCCTGCTTAACATCCTACTTCTTAGATTTTAATTTTGCAAAAGAACTAGTAACTTCCTGACAAGATATCAACTTTCACACAATTAATCCAAGTGTATCTAAGGCCCTTTCCACACGGGGAAAAACACGGGTAACACAGGGTAGGACGACCTCACCTGGAGGTCGTCCACACCGTGGAGTGCGCTAGGGCGGTTAGAAATGTGGAGGTTCCACACCTCAAACCGCCCTCGTACGGCTGTGGAGGTGGCGCCGCGTGTTTTATAAAGACCATATTTCATGTGGTCTTTATGAAACACGCGCGCACTAGCCCGTCGCAGCGGTCCATGTGGAATTGCAGGGGCACGCAAGCACGTCCCTGCAGAGCTGCCCGGGGGCAGGCTTCCGGTTGGCCTGCTTCTCCGATTGGCGGAGAGCCGCTGGAAGCCGCCAGCCGCCATTTTGGGCACCGCCAGGCTCCGCCGCCGTGTAGAGTGGCGAACGCACACTGCTCCCTGCGGCAACAGAGTTACCTGCATCAAGGTAAGCTCCATTTCTGCGTGCGCCGCCCCGTTTCCCCGCGTTTCACGCACCCTGTGTGGAAAGGGCCTAAGTCTCCATTCCTGGCCAAAGTTCAATCTTTATCATTCTAAACACAGGTTTGTTCAAATATGCCTGTTTAGTACAAACTCACTTCTAAGTTATATTTCATAGTTGGCCCTCCATATCCACCAATTCTGTATCCACAGATTCAACCAACCACGGATATAAAATATTTCATTAAACAAATAAAAATCCAAAAAGCAAATTTTGATTTTGCCATTTTATATAAGGTATGCCATTTTTGTTGGAAATTAGAGTTTCCCAGAGTGTTAGCCCTATTTGGGAAATTCTATTGAAGCTAAAACTGTGAGGATTCAGCCTCAATTAGCAGAGTAGCAGAATGAAACGTGTCCAGTTTTGTCTATAACCTGATCTCAGACTGACTGAAGAAATAAAACAAACGCAGGCAGCTTCAGATTACAAACTTAGAAGACTTTACTTATGAATTCTACATCTACATATGTATTGGAGATCCTACTGCCTAGCTAGCTAAGAATAGAGGTAGCTTCGGTCTAACTCACCATCTTACGATGGAGATGCGAAGCATGGTCAGAGAGGAGCAAGCGAAGAGTTCAAAGAGAGAGAGGAAGGAGGGGTCTCATTCTTTTATGGGACCGATGACCCAAGCAACTGTCCTGAGTCATACGATCTGATCACCTGAACACAGGAAGACGAAAGGTGGAGCTTTGGCACGCAAAAGAGAAAAGGTAGCCCTATGCTAACTATGCCTACTTGTTCTAACAACAAGATGCGGGGGAGAGAGAATGCTGGAAGTTTCCCAACAATTTTATTACACCATTGTACAACAGGACTGGAGCATCCACAAATTTTGATATCCACAGGTCCTGGAACCAAATCCTACTGCAGGGCTTTCCAAACAGTGTGCCGTGACACATTAGTGTGTCACCTGAAGTGTGTAGGTGTGTCACCTACAATCTTGGAAAGCTATCTTATTTATAAATCATGTATTTTTAAAAATATATGAAAGGTTTTCATGAGATATGTTGTTTCCCATACATTTTACTATTACAATTTAAAAATGTATGTGTCTGTATCTTATAAGGGGTTAGTTTAACCTCTTGTTTGCTAGTAAAACTGAATTATTGTGTCGCGAAATGACGCATGTCTAAAAAGCGTGTCACCAACATGAAAAGTTTGGAAAGCTCTGCCCTACTGGATACCGAGGACCCACTGCAATTGCTTTTTCTTCTCTCTTTTTGGAAGGGTGTGCATGTTTGACTTTCAACAATCCAGGCTGCTTCTCAAAGCTTTTCAACTCTCCTCACTATCCTTTTAGAACAAGCATTAAAATGACTATTGGTGGGTATAAGAGGAAAGACTCACAAATTCACTGTTTTACTGGACAGTTTCACAATCACAAGAGAAGAAAGTGTTTATGCAGAAGAAACACATAAAGACTGGCAGTAGTATTTACAAAGGAGAATGAGAAATAAATTCATCATGAGACAAAACAAACTGAGGCAATCCTCTATGTATCTTCTCAGAAGTATGTCACATTATTTTACATGAAACTCAGTCCTAAAACAGAATGCATAGGGTTGCATTTTAAGTTACTTATCAGCTCAATAGCTTACTTTTCAAAAATAGGAGATACATAAAATGTATCAGAATATATCACTAAAAGCCTAGGGTTTCTGACTGCTTTCTCCCCCATTAATCAGCTCATTAATAGAAAAGGACATTATGAGGCAATTCCAGTGCCCCTTGCCTTCAGAAATTAGGCAAACAGTCACACAACAGCTTCCTCTGTGGTAATACCAACCTCCAAACCACACTCCCCACTCAACATATACACACGGATTATGCCTGCCTCCCACAGCTTCACTGCTTATCTTCCAGGCACTTTTAGTGGCATTTACAAACTATTTTATAACGATACTTCATTTAAAAAAAAAAGGCTATTTGTTCTTTCTTTTATTTTTTTCAGGGTTTTCATTTTGTATATTGTAATGGCTTTATATGGGGTTTGACCTGTATGTCATTTTGGAGACATTTGCCAGAAGTCCAGTATAAATCCTATAAACACAATAAAACACACATGTATCCTGGATCCAAAGTAAAGAGAAATTGCCAAAGGTTTCCTGCAGAAACTAAGTATGCTTTCCATGAGCATTTTAAGGTACAGCTGGCAATTGCTACACCGGGGTGGAAACTGTGTGGTCCTCCAGATGTTGGTGGACTGCAACTCCCAGCAGCCCTAATCAGCATGGCCAGTGATGAGGAATGTTGTGAACTGCAACTGAAAAACATTTAGAGGTCTACATGATTCCCATCCATAGACTAGTCAGAGAGCCTCCTGAGAGGCAAGTTCCAGGTTAGGTACTAACCTGGCACCAATGCTGTCATCATTAAGCACCAAGCCAAACATATATATATATATATATATATTCTCCCAGACATTCCAGTGGATTTTGTCAAATATTGAACTGAAGTTTGGTTTTGCTATTGCATTGACAGTGGTTTTTTTGGGCAGGCGGGTTGTCTGTCACTCTTTTTTTTTGGCACATTTTTGTTACTTATTATTGTCTATACTGGATTTCTTTAAATTTATGGTACACTTATTAACCAGCCTGGAAATTTTGTTAGCTGAAGATGTAAGGCCTACTGAATAAAACAAAATAAACACGTTAAATATTCTACAGTGTTACAGGCCACTCAGAACTAAACCATTTTTTTTTCTTACTGCTAGATATTTTGCTCTAGGAATGTAAAATATGACCTTAAAATCAACTGTGATCTTATCTGATCTCATCCACACCAAGACCTGCCTTCTATTGAAATGAGTAAGTCCTGACAACAAAAGATACAGACTGCAGACACAAAGGAATATTTGATCAAAATCAACATTTCCCATGTGTTTCTAGTTCTTGGGAACTGACTTCCAACAGATGAGTGACAGAAATTCAGTGTGACAGAATTAGTCAGGCTCACCCTTATTTTCCAGCCGCAATAAGACATCTGTTCTTTCAAGTTCCTGCTCTTCCAGAACAATCACTGACCAATTCACATAGAGTACATAGAACAGATTATTCACATATTCCAGATATAATTGTTTAGATTTACAGACCTTTACTGACTGTTTTTATTTTCAGATCGTGGAGAATGTATGGCCTACCAAACTGAATGCAACTCACAAGTCATTTATCATGGCCAACCAAAGTTCAACAACCCAGTCACTTTTGGTGCTAGTGAGCTGGACTGGCTGCCAGATCACCAGTTGTAAGCAGGGCTGTCTCAACATTTATGTGAAAATGGAGAATTGCACAGGTACAGTTTGCCAACCTCTCCCTTAATTCCACATTTGTGAGCCATCTGTTTCAGCTTGAGGCTCTGCTCTGGCTGCCAAAGAAAGCAAATCCTGCAAGTCCACAACGCTGAAATTGCTGGATCCCTCAACTGCATCACGGAGCCGTCTCTCACTATGCGCTGAAAGGACAATCAGGGCATAGGCAAGCATCCCAGGCTGCAGGTAAGGCAGCTGCCCTACCGAGGAAGCTCCCCGCCGGTGGCTTCCATGTCAGTGGGGAGGCAAAACAGGAGCTTGAGGGAGCTTTCCTAGGTCCTGAACCTTATCCCCAAAAGTGCAGACTACAACCCAGAGCAGACACACCACCACACTGACAATGGAGCCACCAGCTGCTACTAGTCCTCTGGCCTTTAAAAAGTTTCCAAGGACACTTCCTGGCTGCTTTCACTCCGTGGTTCCACCACTTCCTTCTCTATCACATGGGAAAAGTGGGCCTCTGGTCCTATCCCAGCGCAGTCAGCAAAGTGGCCAACTATTTCCCACTGAGAATTCGATCCTGCGTGGCAATTTTTAGACACAACAGAGAGACACGCAGCATCTTAATCATCTACTGGCAGCCCGAGAGAACACGACCAGACCTCCCTGTGCCGACACTTCAGAGGCGCGGTCTGCAAAGAGGCAGCCATGTTAGTCTGCAGCAGCAAAGGCAGGGGCCTCGCGGCACTTCAGGGAGCCCCCCACGGGCACTCTGGCCACAAGCTTCGGGGGGGCAAGTGACCGCAGCCCACGAAGGCTTCTACCGCCCGCTTCCTCAGCCTCCAACCACGGCCGAGCTTTACAGGAGCCGAAAACGGACGGCCCAGAGAGGGGCTGGGCTACCGCGCCCGGCCGCCCGCTTGCCCAGCCTCCCTCCCGCCCCTCCGGCGTGCCCCAGAGCCCGGCTTGCTCGAAACGCACCCCCGCGGGCCGCGTGATGTTCGCCAGCTGCTCCGTGACTTCCCGGAACTGGCGATAGCAGTTCTGGCAGACCGTCACAGGGCGGGCGTTCCGCACCAGGCAGCCGCTGAGCTTCGCGCTGCTGTTGGCGAAGCCGGCCAAGAGCTGCCGGCACTCCGGCTCCACCTGCGCGTTCAGCAGGTCCCCCGGGAGCCCCGGCGCCCCCAGCCAAGCCGCCTCGCCCGCCGCCGCCGCCGCCGCCGCCGCCGCCAGCAGCTCCAGGGACGGAGGGCGGCGCCGGCTTCCCAAAGCCGTCTCTTCCCAGCCTCGCCCGGGGAAGAGGCTCTGCCCGGCGCAGAGGCCCAGCAAGACGCCGGGCAGCAGGAGCAGCGCGGCCGAGCCCATCGCCGCCGCTCCCCGCACGGCCGGGAAAGGAAACCGGGAACCCCCGCGCCCGGGCGCCGCCGCCGCCGCCGCCGCCGCCGAAAGCGAAACGCGGTCACGTGCGGGCGTGAGACATGTCAGCATTCGGGAAGTGGCCTCGCCGCGGCGTTTCATTGGCTCCCCCGGATCCGACGCGCCCTGGGCAGGAGGCGGGGCGTTCCGGCCCTGGGAGGGGGCGGAGCTGCCCTGTGGGCAGGGCGGGAGCGGGGTTGCCCCGCAGGGCACCCGGGGCCCGCTGCCGCTGAGTGGGAGCGGAAGCGGGCATTGCTGGTAGAGAGATGCAGAGGAGGCAAGGGGAAGGCGGGGCGCTCCAGAGGTTGCTGGACGGCGACCCCCGTCGGCCCTGGCCAGCATAGCCAGTGCGAGGAGAATGATGGGAGTTGCAGTGCAAATGTCTGGAGAGTCCCACGTCCCTCATCCTTGCCTGCCAAGAATTCACGCTTCCGTACGTGGCACTAGTATTTCTGCGCTGGATCAGAAAATGGGACCAGCAGCCTCACACTGCTGAGGATTGCTTGACTCCTAATTCCTCTTCATGCAGCTTAGCCCTGTAGCCTAAGGGTAGGAATCATGTTGCCTTCCAGATGTTGTTGGACTGCCGCTCCCAGGATTCCTCACCGTTGGCCATGCTGGGCAGGGCTGCTGTGAGTTGCAGCCCCGCAGTAGCTGGAGAGGTTACACTAAAACAGACGCGCATAGACTAATAATCAAAATGCTCAAGGATGGTTCTTGACTTTCCAGGGTTGCTACTGTACATGTGTTTACGCTGGGTGTAGGAAACAAGAACGGTGGCAGTTGTGTGCATGTGTGCCTTTGAGTCGCCTGTCAAATTATGGCAACCCCATGGATTAATTGGTTTAGACTAGGCCGTGGCCGTGGTAAAAGGAGTGGCGTAACTGTGGAGCAATCTGAACAGAATATTCATGTGATTTTAATCATTCTGATTGCTGTGAATGAGTGACCGAGAACCTTTAACTGTACAGAAGAACTTTGCATGTGTTTAATGTCAGAAGATAGCGTTCCTGATAGCGTTCAGAACTAAATGGAGAGACAGAGAAAAGCTTGAGGTAGAGTTGCAGTCTGAATTCAGAGATAGGAGGAATTTCTATGTGGAGTTAGTTGAAACATGATGCAGCCGTGTAGGGCTCTAGAGTTAGTTTTCTGGAAATCTGGGGTTAACACTTATTGCATATACTTACTGCAAGATCAGTTCACTTGTAACCTATTTATAAGTTTATAAATATATATGTATATATTTGAAACATCTATTAAATGCTTGCGCATTTGTAATTGTAAAAAGTATCATAAAATTGCCCTGGTCTCCAGAGTTCTGCCATTCAAAGGAAACCAAAACTGCTAGCTGCTTCAGGACTTAAAGCACGTCCATTGGGGCTCCAGCTAGCCTAGTATAGATGCCTGAGCCTTGTGGTGAAGTTTGGGGAGAGGTTTTCAGAATGGGTCTGGCAAACGGGCACATTTTTTCCTTCCTAACATCTTTCCCTGCCATGCTGTAAACTACTAAATCTGGCTGTCAGCCCTGAATGCAGAGTACTGTATTCTTATATAGTAGTACGTGTGTAAGATTTCCAGAAAATGAAAAAGGAGCGAAAGATTCCGTTTTCCTTTGTGTTCCTGGCCATTTTCCTGTGTAGTGCAGAGGAGGGAAGCTTTTTAACCAAACGCTGTGGATTTACACTACAATCCTAATTCCCTACTCAGGATTCTAAGATAGATGGCTCAGTAAATTTCTTTTTCCTCTCCCCCCTCCCCTTAGTTTTTACAACTAAGACGGAAAAATTTTGGTTCATGTAGACCAGGGTGGGATTATGCAACCCACCAAAGTATGTTGGACTGTACCTTCCAGTATTCGTCACCATCGCTGTGCAGCATAAGACGGCTGGGACTTGGAGTCCAAAAACTTCTAGAGACCGTATAATTCCTCCCCACCCCACTCTCCATGTAGGCCACTGAAAGTATTTTATCAGCTTCAATAATGTGTTTTAAAGTATATAATAATATTAAAAGTTAGAAAGGTACCTTTTAAAGTCGGAAGAGTGATTTTTTTAAAGTGGTCTGTAGGTAAAAACAGACTAAGGAAAGAGATCTTTTTTATGGGAAAGTGTCTTTGGAGAGGTATCCCATTGAAAGCAAGCTGGATAACAAGCGGAACTAAATAGCCAGGCTGTGTTGTTGCAACACTGTAATGGAGGAATTGCTGTGGAGACAAAGTTGTTAACTCTGTGTTTACCAAGTTTTTGCTTAATGGAAAGAATGGCAATAATTCCTCTCCTAAAAGATGAATGGGATTCAGCAATTTGGCAGGAGATTTTGAAGGAATTTGAATTGATGAAAAAATTATTTTAGGAGTTTCAGATTATGTGACAACATGATGAAAATCAGGGAATCAGATGAAGAAGAGATATTGGAGTCTGGAAACAAAATTATTGGATGGTGATATGCAGCCAGACCAGGATGAGCTTAGAAATTCAGAAGTGATCCCGAAGGAGCCAGAGGAGAATACTGGTTTTATTGAAAGTATCAGAGAGAGTAACTTTGCAAACACGGAAAAGAAGAGAAGTTGGATGTTTTTCCGGAAAGACATTTGAAATGTTGGAATGAGGAAGGCTGAGATTTATAATCAAGTAATTGCAGAAAACAATGTTGGGGATGGGGGAAGTCTTGGAAACACATTGATGGTATTTGGTTTTCCGCTAGACTACTGGCAGGGAAGAAAGAAGAAACAAAGACAATGTTCGCTGCTGAGCTCTTAAGGAGTTTAATGACTCAATTTATGCAATTGCAGAGGCTTCACAAAAAAACAAAGATTGTTTAAAATATGAATAGGTAAAGAAATAATGAGTGGGTTTACTGGGTTCATAGATGCTATTCTGTTGTTTGATGTTCAAGGTTGGTCTAATATAAAGGAAGTTGTAATAAAACAAGGGTTTGGGGGTTACATGAAATTTAAAAACTGTTTTAAATAATATTAAAGTTGACTTATATGTGGGCTCAAGGGTTAGACAATGATAATGTTCGTTATTATGAGAAAGGGATATAATTTGGAAATTGTTATTGTGTGCCTTCAAGTCATTTCCAACTTTCTGGAGCTGAGCATATGAAACATGCCCAGGATCGCTCAGTGGGTTTCCACAACCAGGCAGGGAACTGAACCTTGATCTCCAGGGTTTGTAGTCCAATGTTCAAACCACTGTACCACACTGTGAAAAATTCAATAGGAAAAAAATAATTTTTTATCATGAGGTTGAATTTTTTTTTTAGGAGACACAGTTGGAATAGAATTAGAGGCGGGGAACAATTTGAAAAGATAATGCAGGAAATAACATATCTTTTGATTAAAGTTTGATAACAATGGAAATATCTCTTTAACACAGTACTGGATCTGTCAAAAATATAACAGATTTTGATCTTACCACCGAATTCTTTGGAGTAGGATCCAGATGTTACAGCACTGAAGTATAGTACCTAAATGCGACCACTTTGAATCTCATTTTGGTATATATATATATATAATTGTGTGGTGAAAAACTACAGATGCAAAATGTTTCTGTAGAAGCTGCTTCCTGCCTTGAAATATTTACATATAATGTTCTTTGTAAACTGAATACAATAAAAATACTATTTTAATGCACCTGACAAGGTTTTTTCCCCCTAGAAAAATAATATAGGGTTTTTTGTTTGTTAGTGGTGGTGAAACCATAACAAGAAAAGAGTTTAATTTTTAAAAGCAATTACACTATTTTGAAAAGATGCCTCTTGAAATAAGTTTATACAATTTTAAAGGAAGAAGATGCTACATCTGAGCAATTTCGTGATATGCCATTTCTAAAGATTCTGACAAGCTCTCAGTTGTTTTACTTATGTGCTTCTAATTAAACCATAATTGTGCCATTCGTTATAAAATGAAAGAAAAGCTGTTATACTGGCTGTCTTTTGTCACAAGAGAACAGGATGATCCTTCTGAAAAGAATAAAACAGTGTTGAAAAAAGGAACAAAAGGACGTGAGAATGACTCTTGAAAGCAGAAAGGAATACCAATTTTTGGTCGGCATAAGTTCAAGGCACACAGTTTTACATGATAATGTATGTTCAAAAATTGTGTATGCTTCTGAACTCCTTCTGAAAAGTGCTTTGTGTACTGGCTCATCCACCACTTTCTTCTGGTAGTCATATGCACACTCAAAGTATAACAGAAATGGTTATTTTCCCGTTTTTGCGTCACATGCAAGAATTGTTGGTTGTTCAGCCAAGGTAACACTAACAACACCTGGTGGTAGAGCTGTACACAGAATAAACTATTCATCTTGAAGCATGCTTTATGGGCCTGAGTAAAGGGTTACTTCAGCTTAGAGGCACAGATAGGCAGTGAATGTTGTCTTGAATCCAAATTTTCATATCATTTTCCAATACTTTGGAAGACTTCCACAGTGACTATAATGGGGAAATTTTTTAAAAAATGCAATAACTCTTTTTTAAAGGACAGAATGAAAGGATAGGATGAAATGTGCAGATATAGTTTTTCCCAGTGAGGGACTGAAGCCTGACCAGTTTCAGGGAAATGGATGCAATGGTTGACGATTTTGGAGAATCAAAGGGTGAAGTATGGTAGTGTTAAAATATATTGTTAATAGAAATATTTGAATATGTTTTGAAAAGTAATGAGAAGTGTAACATTCAGGTCAGGTTGAAGCCTAGCTGCCACTTTGTGTAATTTTCAAGCAGAGCTATAGGTGCAAAAATGTTGGTATGACCTAGTAATTCAGTGTTAGGCCAATGCATATATATATTTGGCAAATAGATTCTATTGGATCTAATTGGTTCATGAACATTCTGTTGGATCTGACTGGCCAATAGTTGTTGCCACTGAGCTGGCAGATGGTAAGGTCAGTGAAGTATTTACGTCTTTTATTCCGAGTCCCAAGTCAAGTCTCAAGTCCTTGCAAGATAATTCAAGTCAAGTCTCAAGCCTGAGAGCCAACTTTAACAGGAAAAAAAAAGTGCTGGTGATCTGTTGGAGGGGAGTTTAAATTGAGAGCAAGCAGGATTGGAAGGAAGCCTTCAGCCATCGAACAAGGGAAAGGCAAACTGAAGGAAATTGCTTTCCCCTCTGCCCGGGCTGGCAAGGACACCTTTTCTTTCCCGTTTACTTGTGAGCAAGCAGGAATGGAAGGAAGCCTTCAGCTGTCGAAAAACAGGAAAGGCAAACTGAAGGAAACTGCTTCTGACTGAGCAAGAAGGTGGGGAAGGGGGAGCAGGAGGAGGATTATGGGACTTCAACCCCTAACACTCCCCTCAGCCCAGATGCAGAGACCACTCCTTGCCCACACTCACAAAAAAAAAAGGTGCAAAGCCCTGTTTTTCCCCCCTTAACTCTCCCTGCTGTTTTGCTTTCCTATAAACAGCTTCTGGAGAAGGGCAAGAAACAAAAGAGAAGCAGAGAGGCGGGGATAAGCAGCATGTACCACTCTGATTGGATCATGAGCATAACATTCCCTCACTACTGATTGGGGAAAGGCTGGAAGGGGAGGTGGGCAGCAAGTCGATCACTAAAAAAAGTCAAGTCTCTAGTCAAGCCCGTCCCTCATTTATTGACAAGTCGAGTCCAAGTCAAGTCGTTGAAGAGACTTAAGTCCCACTTGAGTTTTAGTCAATCAACTCGAGTCTACATCACTGGGTAAGGTAATTTTAGGTCATTGGACAGAGGCACTTTGATTCACCATTCTTCCTAACCTCTGAGTAAAAATGTATAGAAAGACAATCATAGGACATTAGAAAGAAAGGGTAATTTGATTTGGTGTTGTCAGACTGCAACACTCGCCATCTATACTGATTAAAGCTGGTGAGATTTACAGTCCAACAACATCTAGTGAGATATGTGTTTTCCATCTCTAGGTCTATTGCACACCACTGGAACCAGGAAATGGTAGAAGACAAACTAAAGTGTCTCAAGGTAGAACCTGTGAGATCTAGCTAGAGAAAGCCACCTCTGGAAGTGATCCTAACCCCAATAAGAAATTGCAGAAGGAAGAAGACTTCTGGAAAGACACCTGTAACATCATCTTGGCTGTGTCCCAGTCCTCAATTAAGAAAAAGACAATTTAGCACTTCTAAAGAAAGAAAACATTTATTTCTTGATCAATTTACACTGAAATTCTAAACCAGGTGACTCCAGCTAGATCTGTTCAGAAGTAAACACTGCTGAGTTCAGTGGAGCATACTCCCAGGTTACTGAGTACAGGATTGTAACAGGAGTTGCCTTGATGACAGATACAAGGGCTAATGATTTAAGGCTGGGCAATTTTGATTTTTATTGTAAAACAAAGCAAATTATTTCCCTGGAAGGATAACCCCTCAGTAAGAAGTTGTATTTTTGTTGGTGTTTTTCCACACCAACCCTAGAAAAGCACCATGGAAGATGCACATCTGTACATTCCTCAAAATTACAACGAAGAAGGAGGATGGGGGCAGAGAACTTTAGAATGGGTTTACTCTTAATATCACTTGATACTCATCTGAAGAAGTGGGTTTATATCCACAAAGACTCATGCTAAAATAAAAACCAGTTAGTCTTACCAATTCTGCCACATTTCTTTTTTTTCTCTTTCATCCTATCTCCTTTTTGAAAGTTAATGGCATCTTGAAATGAATATGGGATTAAGTAAACAAGAAAGATATGGTAAGTAGAAAAGAGAAAACGGAGAAATGGTGTGACCAGATTTACAGCATAAACACACAAAATGAGATGGAAAATGAAAGAAAAATGAGAAATTTAAAATGAGATAAAGGAAACTAGTAAGTTAGAATGATATTGATCTAACCAAGATAATTGTTACATAAAGTGTGAACGGTGTCAACAGAAAGAACGGGAAGCAAAGCAAGGTTAAGAAAACAAAAAAAACCCCTATCTTTTCAGTTGTTGAAATATGGGACGAAAAAATAAAGGGTATTTCATTTTTTTAAACAACCAAATTTCTAGCAGAGGAAGAGATGCCAACACAAACAATGAAAGAATGGCAGCATACAAGACTTCCAGGCTGGATCATGGCATCGTGAAACACTGTACTGAGTCATCCTGCTCAGGGAGAATGTGCTTATTGCAGTAGGAGCTAGGCAGGGACAGTTTTAATTGGCTGAAATACTCTATTGGTAAAGAGACCTTGGAGGATCTCCCCATCTTCTCATCAAGCCAATCTGGGCACCCAGGGGACTGAGCAAGAATCCCTAGATGTGCAGAAGACTGGAGAGGACAGAAAGACAGCAAAGCCCCACTCCAACTAGCCACTGCTTAGTGGTAAGAAATGACACATAACCAGCTTACAAGCTCCTCAAAATCATTTATTTGAACACTAAAGAAGCACTATGGTGGACAGATATAATTAACTTCATCATTTATTCATCTACAAGTTAAATGTGAATTTTTTATGACTGCAGTTCCCCTTTATGTAAAAAAATCACACTGACTCTTAACAGTTAAACCTGAAGAGGATGAGCATGTTCGAACATTCAAGATGCAGTTTCTTCATTAACAAGACTACTTTTAACATTAAAGAAAGACAGAGCAGCATGGAGCGGGGAAAGGAATATTGTTGGAGGAGATAAGCAGCGCCATTCATCATTGTTAGATGGCTGACAGGAAATGATTTGTTGAACTTGGGTTGATGAGAACAAGGAACCCACCCTGCAGTTTGTATTGTTCCACACTGGCATCTGGTGGTGGGAAGCTATATAACACCCTTCCCATCCTCCCCAAAAATTGACTTTAAAGCCTGACAGCTTTGACAGCCTTTAAATGAGGACTACCAGGAAAGAAACTACAACTTCACCTCAACAAAGGAGAACATCAGTGGGTAAAGAAGATACGAATTAAATGATTCTGGCGGAGATCCAAAAAATCAGAGGGAATATGACTCAACTTAGAGAAGATATGAATTCAAACATGTCCCAGGTGAATTCAAATATGACACAAACGAAGAAGGAAATTAAAAATTATTAATTAAAAATGAACTGAAGGAAATAAAATCTTCACTTAATCAGATATCAGATGATGTTAAACAGATGAAAGAGAAATTGATTATATTGGAAGATAAAACACAGAACTTAGAAAAACAGAGAGGCTGTCAAAATGCTGATGTAGTGACACTTCTAGACATTAAGAAAGGAGAGAGATGTGTAAGAATAAGAGGAATACCAGAGCCTGAAAATGAAAATGTTTATGACAGAGTGATTGATGCCATGACTGACTTCTTGGAATTTACAATAAGAAATTTTTCATGGGAGGCAGGATCTCCTGTCTGGACTCTTATATTGCCAGAAATAGTAATTTTTTAAGAGACATTATTGTTTATTTTGTGAAACAACAAATAAGGGACAGGCTTTCCAACAGCATTACATTGGTAAGATGGTAAATAAGTGATTATTTTCAAAAATGTTCCTATGTGCATTTTAAGAAAATGCAGAGAACATGCTTTCCTGACAAATAAAAACTATATGGAATTTCCTTTTACTAGGCAAATTTGGAAGGGATTGTCCTGAATTATAGAAAAAAGAGATACAACTTGAATACTATTGCAAAGGCAGAAGAATTGCTTTGTAGATCTGAAAAATACTGGGAGAAACAATTTGCAGATCAAGGACAATATCAAGAACAAGGATAAGAAGGAAGTGGGATGAAATTATCTGATCAAAGCTCCAAATCAGAAAGTAGTGGAGGCAAGGAAGGAAAGAGCACTTTGGCTCAAGCAAAATTGCATGAGGACTCTAATACTAGAGGATAATCAAGAATGGCTACAACATTCCAATTGCTCTTTTGGAAAGTTAGGGAATTGAATTCATTCACTAGAAGAAGAAGAATCTTTTATTGTTTGGAAAAACAAAAAAAAGATATCTGTTTGCCGGAAATCTATATTAGAAGAAAAGGTAATATTTGAAGAATCTTAAATTTAGGGAAGAATTTGATGCTTCATTTAACAAAAAGAAAAGAGGACTTGTGATATATGTAACCCAAGCCTAAACCCTGAAAAGATTTTTGAAGATCCAGATGGACATTTTGTAATGATGGAGATTATAATTCAAGGAAAGAAGAATTTGATTATAGGCGCTTATGTCCCTACAGAAAACCAGAGTCAGTTCTTTATCAGCCTTTGGATAAAATGTTGGAATTTCAATACGAAAATTTGATTTTGCTCATGCGCTGGAATAGGACTATTGATCCAAAGTTATGTAGATATGCACAAAAGGAGAGAAAACAAAAACAAGGAAAGTTACCTAAAGTCTTGTTTTAGTTTAACATACAACTTTAATGTACAACACTAAAACAAAAGAACACCCAGTTTACTTCGAGATTGAATGAAGCATCATTCAAGATTGAAGACATGGTTAAAAAAGAAAGTGCTGAATAATTATTTGTAAGGTAGTTTATACAAAGGAATGGATCTAGCAGTGGTTAGAATGAATGGAAGCAAAACGTTCATGAGAGAACTGTATTCAACAAAATACAAAACTGAACTGAAAGAGGAAAGACAACAAAAGAATCAAATTATTTTGGATGAGATTAACAAAAAAAAGAGATAGAACTAAAAAGGAGACCTTCAAATAACATCCAGTCTAAAATTTTACAAGAACTATTCTCAATGGATATAACATATGATATAGAGAAAATGCAATATACAAAACAGAAATATTTTCAATTGGCAAACAAACTAGAATACCATTGGCCTGTTAAGTTAAGGAAAGAGAGAGAAGAGAATGATTTTAAATATTAAAGATAGAAAAAAAATTAACTTCAGGCAGAGATAGAATTCAGAAGATTTTTTTTAAAAAAATGTTTTTAAAGATATTTAAAGAGAAGATTGAGAAATACTTAAATTTACAGAAACTATCACCTATAACAGACAATCAAATATAAATTTCAGTCGATGGGCCATAATCATTGCCCTGCACTATCCGGAAATGAACAGTCCAAAAAGCTATTGAACAATCTACACATGGATTGACTTTGCTGTATTCTATTGTACATGTTTGTGTATCTGTGTGTGTTTTTATTCTTTGAAATAGTATATCCTGAGCTTTTGGAGAAGGTGAGAAGTTGCAATGAGAACTGGAGAAGATTTTTTGCTCCTAGTCACTCATGTAGTTTCCTTATTTTTAAAAAGTGAGTAAAAAAAAAGCATGACCATTCTATACTAGGGATGGAGAGGAAATTTGCTACTTTACCAATCGGAGTCAAATTTGGAGTTCTCAACCCCTCAAGAAACTTGTGGTGGAAGAAAAATGGCACATCAAAAGTTCTGCAACTTGCAGAACCTTGGTTTTTGTTTTTCCTGGCAGAACATAAACTGCACAGGCATTTGGGGATTTTGAGAACTGCACAGCTTTGCTGTATAAACCTACTGTCTCATTCTTTTCATGCACCATCTTCACAGGTTTGAATAGTGTGCACACCAAATGTTATAGGACAGGAAAAGGAACTTGAGTTGACTGAAGCTGCAGCCATTGCCAGTTTATATGTTGTGTAATTTCCTTTCTGTGAGGAAAGCTGCACAGTTTTTAGTTTCTTTGCTGAAAGCTGTGCAGATTCTGGAAAAATGTGCAGTTTTCTGGGCAAGCTGCACAACTGTTATAGAAAAGCTGCACAGTTTTTTCCGTTGTTGGTTGGGGGGATTCCTAAATGTCCTATGGGAGAAGAAACTGTTTCACTGTTCCTGATATCTACTGAGAGCCATAAAAACTGAGATTTATCATCCCTATTTTACACAAAATGTTGGGTGTAGAAACAACTTAGGTAATTGTAATTAAAGAGTTAGCTCTGTCCATCAGGAACATCTGTGTAACAACTCTCTTAGAAACGAAGGAGGATGGCTATAGATCTGTCAGGCTCTCAAGAGATGTTTTCTGTGTTGACAGCAAAAGATCTGAGAACTCCCATCTCTGTTCAGAAGTCCCTAATGAACAACTTTTGAGTATATAACACAACAGAGAGTTTTATGGCATCTTTAAACACTAGCAGATTTGTTATGACTAATATGGGCTACATTCCACTTGCATCTGATTAAGCAGCAACCCATCCAGAAATAAGGTATTTATGTATTTTTCTGTGATTAGTGTCTACTATTTGTAGAATAAATGTGAAGTGATTAAAAGTGTCACATTCACAGATTAGCCAGCCAAATTTGACTGGTGATGCTGAAAGGCTGGTGGATGCTACTGAGGAATATGGAGCAGACCTGCTGGACTTCTCAGCCTTTGCACTTTTAAACTTCTGGCTTCTTTTTTCCTGCCATTTGGCCAGCTTGCTGGTCTCTAGACTGCTTTGTCAGTCTTCATCCTTGCCTTCAACTAATGTGAATGTCTGGGAGGACAATCTCTTCCTTGGAACAAAAAATCCTTCTCTTCCCTTGACATCATTCTCGTTTATGAAGGGCAAAATATTCAGATGAGGCATCAAGAGATCATTGTAAAGTGCAGAATACAGCTTGGATCAGAGTAAGCACTAGTCACAGAACCCTGTATTCTGTAGAGGCAAACAGTGCCCCCTAGAACCTCTCTGCTCTGACATTCCGTGTAGATCTCTTCAACAGGCATGTTGTCTTTGTACAGATATACCTCAGCTGACAAAATAGATGTGTTCCTGGTCTTTACTTCTTTAACAGAAAATTTGGTACTAGGAAAGAAATATGGAAAGAATAAAAATAGGTTCCTGCGCCACAAAAATGAAGAGCAGTTCAACATGTTTCAGCAAATGTTCTATTTAAAATTAACAATATACACATGTGAAATGGGGAAAAACCAGGTCAGATAAGACTTGCATAAGTAAACAAAAATATTTTGAACTTTCTAGAGGCAACTACAAAGCCTCTTCCAAAATAGATTCAGGATTTTTTTTTCTTTCTTTCACTAGCCTACACTTATATTAGGATTTCTATTTTGGTGGCCAGACAAGTCTTTTTTTTTTTTTAACATGCTGCAGGTACCTGGTAAGGCAGAGTTTTCTGGTCTCCTCCTTTCTCTTTGTTTTGATGTTCACGGGTGCTCAGTAAGGCAGCTGACAGCAACTGCTGTTTATACTGCCTGTTTAACACCACTACAATAAGATTGGCTGGGGTAGAATTCCATTGCATTGCATTGCATTGCATTGTTTACAGCAGACATACTGTGGCAACTAAATACTGAAAGTCTGTGTTTCTGCTGTCATTCTTCACCATCCCCCCAGTGCTGATGCCGCTAAAAGACTTCCAGATGAAGAGAGGACAATGGTGGGGCTAGTCAGGCATTACAGATTTTGTAAATAGGAGATTCTTTGTCAGAGGCTTCTTTACCTTAACTGAGGTATGTCTGTATTTCCAAATACACATGAAGAGATAAGTTTAAAAAGTACAGTAACACAACTAGTTGGAAATGTCTAACTCTTTTAGAATATAAATCCAGAATTGTTAGAAGATTAACTTTAGGAGACTGATGACCTAGCCTATTAATATAAAAACTAGAGCTTCCTTAGATATGGGGTGTTCGCTATTAGACCAAACAACAGGCTATCTCTGTTAAAAGGATGGCTTTTACTTATCTGAAATTCCCACAAATAGGCCATCATGCCATTATTTTCTCTCTTGGAACCATCTAGACAGAGGTCTAACTAGTAGCCTTCCTTGACCTGTAAGGAATTCGGCATGTTTCTGAATCCCAAGACTCTCCCCAAACAGATAAAACATAACTAGCTGCAGTAGACTGACATATCATTTAATTTCACCTGTCTTCCCTTTCCTTTTTATATTTTTCCCTGCTTAATATCCATTGGCATTTGTCTATATCTTTTAAAGGAGGTGTTAGAGTCTCACTAATAAAATCTTGCCTGTATTCCAAGACTGCATGGGTGTTATAGGGGTTCTTAGGCTGTTTCTTAAATTTTTGTTTTGTGTTCTAAGGGCTTAGGGAAAGTGAGTCTAAAAACTCCTCACATTTTGGCTTCAGAAATGACATTCTTGGCGTTGGGGCTCTAAAACAGAGGTTGAGAACCTTTGATCCTGCAAATGTTTTAGAATGCAGACCACCAAATCATTGGCTATTTTGCTGGGGCTTCTGGGAGTTGGAGTCCAAAACATCTGGAGGGCCAAAGAGTCCCCAGCCTGTCTTAGCAACTTCTCGTGAAGCTGGACAGCTTAGCCTATGTCAAGAGATACATCCTGACTAGTGGCAGTTTAATGTATTTGTTAAAGGCCAAAGATGCATGTGTGCATTGTTGTTGTGTCCCTTCAAGTCATTTCTGACTTAGGGTAACCCTATCATGGGGTTTCCTGGGGCTGAGATTGTGTGACATGCAAAGATCACCCAGCATCATAGTCCAGCACTCAAACCACTATCCCACACCAGCACTCTACATGTGGGTGTACTCTTACATAAACAGGGTTCCAACAGTAAGGAAGGGCAACCTGTCTGAAGATCCATTAGAATGCTCCTTTGCACATGTATGTTCCATCTCTGTAAGGCTCAGATGAGAATCACACAGCCCTAGAGTATACATATTGTTGGAATGAAACCCACAGAATTCCTCGCCTAGGCTCGCTTGGGCTGTTGGGAACTTCCATCCAACAACACCTGGAAGGGCTGCACAATTCCCACTCCTGATTTAGGGCCTTGGATTTTAGTAGAAGAGAACTAATCCAGTGGATTAGTTTGAGTGCTGGGCTATGCAGGATTCAGTTCCCTGCTAGACCATGGAAACCTAGTGAGTAACTTTGGATGTATCACACACTTTTCAGCCCCAAGAAAACCCCATTATATGTTCACTTTAGAGTCACCATAAGTCAGAAATGACATGAAGGCACACAACAATAATATTTCAGTAGAGGATTTAGTTGAGCTTAGAAATGTTCTGTTCTCTTAAAACTGGTACGATGTGACCAAATGGACTGTAACTGTTACCATGATGGCTGTGGTGTTATGCCACAACCGAAGCTTCTACCATTTTCAAAGTTCACCTCCATACAGTGTAATTTCAATAATCCAGCTGGGAGGTCACCAAGGTGTAGATAACCATAGAGCCAGATTTTTACTGTCATAGTGTAGGTTCCTAATGAGAAAGCAGGGTCAAATTGGGCCTGCAACTGATTGAAAAAACATCCCCTGTCTATGGAAATCATCTGCTAAAGAGCACCTCTGTCTTGTCAAGATGTGTTGTTGTTTTTTCAGCTGACATCCAGCCCCTTCACTGGAGTTCACCTAACCTAACTGCAAAAAATTATAGACCAGAGGTGGGCAAAGTGTAAGCCTCCAGATGTTTTTGGACTGCAACTATCATGAGCCTTAGCTGGCTTAGCTTATGGTGAGAAATGCTGGGAGCTGTAGTCCAACAACACTGGGAGGGCACCACATTGCCCACCCATACTACAGATGAATGATTACAATGGTGAACAAAATATAAAATATAGACAAAATACAACAGATTCCTGAACAAATACAAGGGTGGGGGGGCGGGGATAGTTTAATATCCATGACCTGTTATATAATGTTTTCAGGGTCCACCTACACTTTGCATATACACCTGATTTCTGGTGATTTAACAGTCTAGATTCCTCCCCATCCCCACTTAAGAATTAAAGTTGAGTGATGGTCTAGGTTCCCAGGACTTGCTGGGGGTAAGGATTTTATGTTGGTTTTACCTATTTAAATCTGTGACCTGAATGTACCGCAAAAGAATATATAAAACCAAGTCCATTCAGATAATGGTGCTGAAAAACACTTCTGGTCAAGGAACAAATATTAGTAACTCCTGTGGTTTCATTCTAACAACACCATCTCATCCTGTCTACGAGGAAAGGAGTCCTAGTGAAATCAAGGAGGCTTACTTCCACGCAAATATGTGTAAGATCCTAGCCTTGAGACGCAAGGTTTCTAAATTCCAGAAGAGTGGACTTCCTTCCTTCCTTCCATGCGTGGGCTTCTCGTTTAAAGACCGTTTTGCCTTTTCACTCCTCTTCCCTTCTGTCTTAGAAATGTTAAAAGTTTCTGAAGAAGACCGGAAGTGAGCCCATTCCCAATTTCTTCCACCAGAGGTCGACTTTGCTTCTTGTTTTCTCCAACGAGGTTGAACGGTTTTCATTCATGATAAAACCCGCTGTGGAATAAGTGTTCCTCGCACACACACTCGTCTTCCCACACCCTCAGAACAAAACGTAATGCTATCCTGATTAACCCTAATCCTGATCACTAAAAGACAGCCGTTATATAGTTAGGAACAGCGTCACTGCACAATCTTGTTGGAATTTCGATCTTTTTGCACCCCGCTGGTCCCAAAGGGAAAGTCAAACTTCTCAACCTCCTCGGTGCAGAGAAGTTTTCTTTTGTAGGACTGGCCATTCAGTGGGAAGAGAAGAAGAATCTGATCAACTGTAGACGTATTTTAAATTTTGATTAAATTTGCTTTTTTAGCTAAATGCAAAAAATTCTACAGGAGCCGCGCTGCGGGGGAGTGAATAGCGAGGGTGGCGGCAGAAGATGCCGTTTAATCTCTGTTTTAAAACCTGAAGGATTCCATTTGTTTTGTTTGGATAGATGCTTCCCCAAAGGCCCCAGAGCGTTTGAAAAACTTCAGAAATGAATTTCAGAAGACGCAAACAAGCGGAAACTCTGCTTGGTTGCTCTGATCCTGAAACCGTGAGCCTCGGGTCAGCTCACAATATCTCCAGAGCGCTGCAATGCGCAGCCCCGAAGAGATCTTCCTGCACTGGCGGCGACGTTTCGCCAGGCTTGCAGCGAGACAAACTTCGGTCGTGAAAACTCCAAAATGAAGACTTTTATCACCTTACACTCCCATCAGATGCCTTGTCCTGAGAATAAGATGGGACTGCTGGCCATGGGGCTTGAAGCCGCCTCCCGTACGTTTTCTGTCGAAGAAGAATAATGATAATAATACTATACTGTATAGACGTACATATAATCCTCACATTGATCCAAGCAAAGACGTTTTCATGAAGTGGCAGTCTTCCTGGGGTTGAACTAATTATATGGCAGGCGGGGGAGGTCCGCTTTGATCCCTGCGGAGCTGTTAGGGGTGCAAATTTGTTTTTCAGGCGCTCTTTTAAACCACACACACAGAGAGACACACACACTCTTTCTAAAAAAAAATGAGTGAAGCCCATTAAACTAAGAACTTAGGCATGAGTAAGAACCTATGTAAAGGTAAGTAGAATGTAAGCGGTGTGGACGTGACACTTTGAGGCCCAGTGTGGTCGCTTTCCGCCCCCTCACCACCCCCCACCGGCGCCCAATTTTCCCTCTTTTATACGGTCTCCCGGCTCCGGATTGGGTTGGAATGTTTATTCGTCCATTTCACATTCACCGCCAGGACCAGCAGCAATAGAGAGACTGATCTTTTTCTTTTCTCCCCCCCCCCGTTATTTTCACCGAGACGATATTAATTAAAAGAAATACATGATTAAAAAGTAATGAGTTGAATAAAAATTATCTTCGCTCATTTTCTGATTATGTTAATTGTTAAAAACCCTTCAATCACGCGGTTGCAGTCAATGGGTTTTAATGTGAAATTAGTGGGCTCTTGATAACTTACAGTCCAGAATAATCCTGGCAGTTTAGTCATCATTCCTAATAACGAGGATGTTGCTAGGATGAGAGATTTCTACATGATTTGGCTGCGTTAAAAGCCCTTCCTGCCCCTCCTCCCCCACAGCCAAGAGTGCCGCGTTCAAGTACACAACTTTCTGAATATTGTTAACCAGCCAGAGGGAGGATGGACTATATTTGCATTGCTGAAAAGTCCCCGCGTTAGTCTCTTGCAGGCAAAAAACACCGCAGCCCGATAGTGGGGAGCTCCCTCCGTCGAGGAGACGCCGACAAACAAGTATGCCAGCGAAAAAGATGCGCCCGATCCTGGGCAGGTTTACTCAAGAGTAAAGCACGCTGGGGTCCTCCAAGTAAATGGGAGTAGAATCGGGATCCTAGCTCTTTCCAAGCTAAGGACCTTCTTCGCTCTGCGTGTGTGTGTGTGTGTGTGTGTGTGTGTGTGTGAATTCTCAGGGTAGGTGCATTCTCTGTGCGGCGTAGCTGGTTGATTGCCCATCATCCAGCTAAAACAAAATACTCAGGGTTGGCTGGTGTATATATTGAGATACTGACGTTGCCTAAAAGTGGTTTTAATGTAGCCTGGCCGTTGCTCTTTCCAGTCGTTTGTACCCTTTCAACTTTTAGACGTTGATTATTCCCACAGGTGGAAAAACGCGAAGCGGCTGCCGGTTCTTTCTTCTCAATTCTTTATTTGTGCAAATTTTCAAAATACAGCTTAACCTTAATAACAAAATCAGGCTTTTTGAGGTATCATAAATCATACATCTTTACAACCAACTTCAACTTCGTTGCAAAAGCGCTTTACAAGTCCATGAGTCGTCGGGTGTTTTTCATGGATTTGCAATAAGGTAACCGGCTACCTATCCTTCCCCATATACGCACTGTAGAGTTTTCTGTTTTCCTTTGTTTTGACCGACTGGCGCTGTTCACTTACCTACACTAATCACTAAAAACGCCCTCAAGTTGGCACTAAGTTGGTTTTGAGGTATGACCAGCAAAGGAATAGTCCAATGGGTGCAACCGTGTTACCATACATCAGGGGCTCAGAACTCATCGAGCAGATTATTAGACCTCACGTGTGAAGAAAACAGATCTCTCTCGGGCAAAACTCAGGAGAATTCGTATTAAAAGACCTCCACCATGTGAAGAGTTTGGTGGAGCCATGGGTGGACCGATTTATACCACCCAACGAGCCAGATGATCTCGGGATAACCCACTGCCCTGCTGTTGCCTTACCCTGGTTTGTCGTTTTGTTTTGATCTTCTGAATTTCGGAAGGTTCTATTAAATAACTCCAGATCAGCGAATGACTGGGATTCTTTCTATTTTAAAAGAGTAACATCACTGGTTTTGTTACTGGTCACCAACAAGTCAGGAGACCATTACCCTGGGCAAATGAAGGCCGAGTGAAGAGGAAAGAGGTTGCGGGGGGGGGGTCCTAATTTGTTGCTGCTGTTGTTCCTACCTCTTCCCCACACCACTACACGCGCGCGCGCGCTCTCGCGAAAATCGTCTCTCTCTCCCGCCCAGCTCGAGACTAATTAACTAGCTGGATTTTCGAACGTGTGCATGGGAGAGGCGGGCGGGGGGGACGCAGAGGCCCTCTCGCGTGTAATAATTCCACCCACGCCCCAGTTTCATTTTCCTATTTGCATCCCCAGTTAGCTGAAGATCATGTTAATAAATAACAATGAAAGGGAAGCGCCTCTATCTAGAGGGCTTGTCGGCAACATTTAAAAAGCCAATAGAGTTTATAATTCTACTCTATCATTTCTTATTGATTAGAGTAATCAAGATAAAAAGCTAGCCGGGCTCGGCGAAGTTCAGTAGCATATCATTAAAGATAAGAGTCAGTTAATTCTGGAGCAAGGAGGGGGGGTGATGGTGCCTGCGCTGAAGAGTTCATTTGCATGAGATGCTGAGCCCAGTAACAAGAGGACAAAAATCACTAATTAGGGATTGCAGAGTGCCTCCCGCGCGCCTCAAGCACCCTTCGGAGAGCGGCGATGATGCAAAGACCGCACTTTTATGTAAATCCGGGCCAGGACAGCGCAGTCCAAAGGTTGCCGATAAGCACTGGTTCAGTCTAACAAGGAAGGGGCGACGCAGCGCCCCAAGAGGCAGCCCGGCCGGGGCAAGAAGACTGGCCCGCCCCGCGGGCAGCGGCTGCCTGAGGGCTTTGCCTTCCGCAGGGGCGGAGGACGACGTTGCGCCTCGGCTCCCCTTGCTGCTCCACGGGATCCGCAAACTGCCCCGCGGTCTGCTTTACCCTGAAAATCTGTCCCGCCTCCCCGCAGCCCTCCTTCTCCTCCTCCTCTCCTTCTCCTCCACCAGTACTACCGCTGTATCTTCTTCCTCTCCTCTCTCCTCCTCTTCCTCATTTCTGTAAGCGGCGGTGTAGTGACACAGCAGATTTTCTGTCTATTATGGTCTAGATCCGGCATCAGAAGACTCGGTTTAGTGACATTCGGAGAAGAAGCAAGTCCGGCAGGCCGAAGGAGAGCCGCCCGAAACAGAACTTGGTAGCCAGGCCGTGCTCATCCGCCCAACTGGCTCCAGAAACATTGGCTGCAGTTGGGAGACTCTTGAGAAGAAGCCTGAGTGGCTCGGTGGTGGTCCAGCTCAGAGAGTGAATTTTTATTCCTGCCCCCTCTCTCTTTTTAAACAAAAGAAAAGTGTCAGATAACCTGGGGAAAATAATTAAAAAAAACTGAACGTTCACAGCAAATCAATTGTATGTGAGGGGGCAGTCGTGTGTTCTCCAAACTCTCTCCCTCTCTCTTACCAACTGATCATTTCGCAATAAAAGAAGATATACTAAATGTGCAACAGGAGTAAGAGGGAGCAAGCGCGCCCCCAACAAACGCAACGAATCTTCCTGGGGTGGGGGGCTGGTGACCCTCTAGATGTTGTTGGACTTCACCTCCCAGCAGTCCTAGCCAGTACACTCATCAGCCGGGGGTTATAATGGGAGCTGCAGTCCAGCATGCTGGACTTCTGTTAGAGACGTCAAACTTCTCTGTAGCTATTCAGAAAGAACACGCGAATTCTTCCTGAATCAAAAGGTAAGCTGGAGCCCTGAGTAAGCCGTGGGTCACTAATTAGATGAAAGCACTTACGTTTTATTTTGCATTCTGTGCGATCACAGTCCTTTAGCCCTATCACGTTGCCTCTGCCGTCTCTTGCCCCATAGGGGAGACTGGGCAAGAACAGGCCACGCAAGTCACCGTCGCTGTCTCAGCCATTTGCCAGTTTCCCTTTACGAAGCCCTACCTTTTGGGGCTTGCAGTACAGCCACAGGACATAGCGAAAACAAAGACAGCTGACCCAAAGCTGTGTTGGAAGTGAACCAGTGGAAGAAACCTAAAAAGCTTTGGCCTTTTCCATGAAAACTGCCTTTATTTTACATCTGTGGAACTTAGTTCCGAGCAAATATGCTTGGTGAGAAACGGGTTGTTGTGGGTTTTTAGGGCTATAAGGCCGTGTTCTGCTAGTATTTGCTCCTGACGTTTCGCCTGCATCTGTCAGAACAGGGCCTCACAGCCCGAAAAACCCACAACAACCCATGGATTCCGGCCGTGAAAGCCTTCGACTTTACGTTGGTGAGAAATGTTTGGTTGGTTTTCTAATTATGTTTTGGATTTGTTTTATAAGCCAGACGTCTTAGAAAGTAAATCCCGGGAGCTGTCTTCCTGGTTATTTTAATAACACATTCCAACCCACCCCCTTTCATACCAAAATTAGCTTTAATACAAGCAGGATGTTCAATTAATTTATTTTATAAGTTAAAACATCTCTTTAAAACACACATACAGACACAAGATGAATAGTCATTGAATTTAGGGCTTGTGATAAGTAAATAAATGCACAACATCGTTTAGCAAGGAGAAATATATGTTTAGCAAGGTATACAGGGTAAAGAGGATCGGAAGACGTAACCTTGTTAGGAGCTCCATAGTTGGACTAATTGTAAAATGTCCATCCCCTATTGAAGATAATAATTCCACCCCGATAAATTAAAGCCTTTAAACTAGCCATTTCTAAATCAGGTCTCGACCCCTTCAGTTTTCCAAAATGAAATCAACACGGAGTGGGGTAAAAGCAGCAAAATCTTCGGGGTTTTATAAGTATCACGAGGCAAAAATCCCTCCCGAGGTAATTTCAGAGACCGAGGGAATCATCCGCCCCTTTTCTTCCCCACCCATCTATAAAGTTGTTTTCTTGTCCGGGCCCAAACCGCCGGCGTTCCCACTGGCGCTTGGCAGCCCCTTCTTCAGCCCTAACTTCGCCCTTTGCTCGGCCGCGGCGTAAAGGAATCACGCCCTTAGATGGGTTAATTGTAGGTGTCAGCGTGGAAAGTGGCAGTGTTTGCCGTCTCTTTAGCTAAGGTCTCCATTCCTCTTCTTCCCCTCAATAGCTCCCTCTCTCCCTCTTTCTGTCAGCATTGCCTCCATTTCTCGGCTTTCCTCTCCCCCATCTTAGCCAGGACGGATGAGACAAAAATTAAAAATGGCAGGTCAGTTTGGGTCCGAAGAGCGCCCAACCGGTGAACTTTACTTTAGGCTCCCGTGTTTACCCAGAAGAAAGCCCTACCAGAGCCCATGGGACTTATTCCGCTAGTGAATGTGCTTTGGGGTACAGCCACAAGGTGCCAACGTCGGAAAAATACCCCCGGGCGTTTTCCTTCGCACAGCCCTGCTCCCCTTGCCAGCGTGACAGGCTGCCCTTCTTCCGCGGAGGCGCTCTCGCGCTCAAGCGCAGGCACGCGGGCGCGCGGGCGCCTTCTCGCGCGCGCACGGGGGCAGGCGCCCAGAGCTCATACTTTTTTACACTTCGTTTCCTTCCACCGTGGTCTAACCTCGAGCCCCTTTGAGATAAAGAGATGACCAAGCAACAGCCTAGACTCCTGCGTCTTGCAGGTTCAAGCTCCCTCCCTGCTCTCCCTCTCGCAGACACGCTGGTCATAGGCATGTGTAACCTGAAAGGCATCTGATCGATGGGCTTCAGGCAGAAAATGCACATTCTCTATCTATAGTGACTGGAATTGTGGGTGAGGGAGAAGTGTATGGATGGCATGTGTGAGCCACCGCTTGATCCCTCTCCTTGTCACACTTTCACACACTACTGTTCTTCTCTTTCTCCCTCTCTTTCCTCACTAAATTGACCTGTCGCTGCTGTAGCGCAAACGTATCTCGCATTTCGTCCTTCGCTGCTCTTCCATATACCCACCTCACCATTAACATTTTTGGGGAAGGGTCCTCCGTAGTGCCTTGCGATTCCCCTCCCTCTCTTTCAATACGTATTATCTCTGACTTTCTTAAATGCAATTCCTCCGGGTAATGCAGTTCGTTTCTTTAAATCTTCTTTCCACACCGTCATACTGAATCTACTCCTTTCCTCCCCACTCTCTCAATCCATACATCTTGTTCATAAATCGTGTACTTGTACTTTAACATTACCCCTGAACACATTTCTTCACTCAATCTGGATATATTTTCCCTTGCACAGGTACGGAGTCGGCGCGCGCCTACGCACAAACACAGGCACGCGCACGCACGAGTTTCCCGCGCTTTTCCTTCCAGTTCTCCCGTTGCCTCGCACAAGGCAGGACTTCTGCGGTGGCGCTCTTCTTCCCTTTCTAAGGCAGCGTACCAGTCACACGCATCTTGTGCGACATCCTCACGTAACTCTCTCTCTCCTCCTCCCCAGTCTCTCGTACAAACGCAAACCTACACAACACACACCCCTTTCCGTGCTTTCTGCACCACTTATCTTCCCATTACATGAACACAGGACTTTCTGGGGAGGCAAACTTTTCTCCCTCAAGTAGAATATCAGCCTGACGTGTCCAGCCACGCCAGCGTCACTCACGCACCGTCTCTCAGGCGCATCCAGGGCCATTTGTCCAATTATAAACGAGGAGAAGCAGGTTGAGAGCTTTCCCCATTTCTTCCGCCTCGCCTGCCCATGCCTAACAGTTTGGACTTTTTTGTCTAGCTCTGTGACGGAGGGCTCTTTTCCCCCGCCTTGTCCTTCCCATACAGAATAAAGTCAGTCTGATTTAATGGTTATGGCGGATGTGAGGAGGATTTGGCAAATGAAGAGGCCTTTTGCTCTCAAATATTGCTCCTTACGTCGTGTGAGTCTACCAACCCACCACGACCCCATATTCTTCTCCGGGTGTCTGACTCGAATGACAAACGAGCTGATTTTTTCAGTACATCGCTGGGAAATGTAGTGGGTGATAATAGAGATTTCTCTTTCATTTTTTACGCTTGACTTGGTTATTGTTGCCTTTCTTTTCCCGTGATTCCTTCTAAGGATTAGCTCTGACTTCCCCACTATTGGCGGTCAAAGTGGCCCAAACTCTGGATGACAATTGATGGGGATCAAGGGATTGCCCATTCTGTGTCTGTAAGGACTGATTTGTGCCAGAGAAACTCATCAAGTACAGACGAAGAATGAGGGGAAGAGGGGGAGTATTTGGGAGTAAATGTATTCATTGAGTCGAGTTCTCTGAAATTGCTTCGAAGTTTCCCTAATGAAAAGTAACGCTTGCAGCAATCAACGGCTTTTTGACGGATTACAAACCTGGGTAGGACTATGGGGACCTGAATTATTTTTTTTTTATTTTCTTGAAAGCGCCCCTAGCTTTAGCACGGGGGGCCACTCGCCCTCGAAAGTAAAAGAACCAGGGGTCAGTCAGCGAAACACAAAGCTGCGGTTTTGATGTGTGGAGAAGTAATGAAAGGTGCATTAATTTATTAACATGGCAAAAACAGGGGGGAGGTGAAAGAACAGCCCATGGGATCATTAACTCCCTACTCCAGGCACCCACCCGAAAGATGGCATTTACATCAAAATGGTAAGAGAAAGAGAGGGAGAGGGAGAGAGGGGGATCTGGGCAGAGAATGAAGTGCTGGACAAAGTTCATTAAAGTTGGGAATTATGGGGAGTCGGGGAGAAAGCTGACTTTATCCCCAGTAAGAGCGCAGTTTCACTAAAAGACATTGATCCGCCCTTAATAGAAAGTTCCCTTTTCGGTCCTATTCTCCTGAGGCCACTTTCCAGACCTGGTTCTCCCTTAAACTTCACTGGAAATGAGGCAACTACCAATGAAATTTGATCAACACTTCACCTTATCTTGTGTAAAATAAAATCAGAGGAGCAGACAATTCGTTAGTTTGATCTTTTCCCTCAGGCCACCCTCAAGGCCTCCAGATATAATTTTCCTCTATTTCAGACTTCCCATCTCAAACGGATATACTTTCTTGAACTTGTGTTTAGGTTCAAAAACAAAGTAATTAAACTTCATGGACAGCCTCTATCCATGGACCTTAGCAAGAAATGAAGAGAACTCAGGAATCTGACTTTTTCGGCGCCACTGAACTGACGCTTAAAAAAGAGACTTTCCCGGCCTGTCTCTGCTCCCTCCCCCTCCCTCCCACCGCTCCTTTTCACCAATTCCCTGACAGCTACCAAGCAAAGAAATGGCTGGGAGTTCAGCGAAAGAAAAGTCCCTGGAATTTTGTGACACAGAAGATATGTTGTAATTATTCCATGCAGATCACAGTAATCAAAGTTGTCAGAGAAAGGACTGGATTTTTCCCCTCTCCCCCCCCATGCAGCCCACCCCCACCCCCTGCTATTCTCCTTTCCCCTCTCCCGTCAAGTTTAGCCCTTTTCTCTCTCCTCCTCCTCCTCCTCCTCCTCCTCCATCATTATAGCCCTTGTTCTTAGGATGACTCCAGACTCTTCTCTCCCCACCTCTTTTAGAACGATGCAATCAATAAATACATTTCAGGAAGCCCGAAGAAACAGATTGATTCAGTACCACAGATATAGAGAAATATATATGAAAAGGAGTGACACACACGCACAAAACATGCAGATCTTCTTTTTTTAAAAAATCTATTAACATGAATAGGTTGAGAGTGCGGAGCGGTGGGCAAAGGAATCTTTTGGATTGATAAATCCTCCCATAAATCCTCCCATACCCAGGAATGATTAACTTTTCCCCCTCGCTTCATCTTGTCAATGTTATCATGGCTTTGATGGGAGGATCTTGAAGGTGGCACATTTCTGAACTTAACCTCTTTTCTAGCCAACTCTCTACCTCCTTGTTAGTGCCCGGCTCTGAACTTCTGAAGAGTATTTTTGTGTGAGTCAGGGTTCATTCACTCGGGCTCTTTTGTAGGACTTTCTTCCTTTCAGTCCTCAGTGTGTTACACCAATTAAAGGACGACGTGCTGTAAATGTAATGGGCCGAGGAGTGATTGTTTTTGACAAGCAACAAAACACATAGATCCACCCCTTAGATTAGGCCGTTGAAGGGGAGGTTCAGGCCGGTCAGTTTACTGAATAGTTCATGAACTGTAATTCTGAAGGCTCGTGTGAAAGAAAATGTCTCTCCCCTCTCCGCTTCACTCCACCCACCTCTCCTCCTTCCCTGTTGTCTCTCTCTCTCTCTCTCTCTCTCTCTTAACCAAAAGGAAAGAAACAGACAACATCTATAGAAAAGGAGGGACTGAGGAGCAAGGTATAGAAGAAGGAACTGCCTATGGATGGCTCTGAGCTTCTCACGGTGAATGAAAACCTGACAGAAAAATACTTAATGATACCAAAAAAGCCAGCTTCATGGACTTTCCAGGAAAACTGTTTGTATAAATATACAGCTGAAAGTCTCATTTGCTGTGCATGGTCAATGCACAACAAATCATTTTGTCAATGATTTGATAAAAGTCCAGCTATATTTTTCACTTTTACCCTGATTTCCTGTAATTTCTACCTAAGGAGCTTTCTATTGCTAGTTGGATCTTCTGAAGTGCCAAGAAAAAACTGAACTTGCTGTAGAGAACTTGCATTACTCTATTTGTCTATTTCATAGTGGGCAAGTTTTCTCAGTTGTATAATTCTCAGCTGAGAATCCTTTTTAAATCCAAATAAAATTGTTTCATGAGTGCAAGTTCTAATTTACAAAATTTCACTCTAAGTTTATGTGTGACAATTCAGTCCTTTATGTAAAGTAATTTTATTTTCCCAGCCAAAGAAAACTCCTTTACACAACTTTGAAAAGTAAATAGCCAGCTCCTGCTCCAGTAAAGGCATCAGCCATCTTGTTGGTTTCTTGTTTATGCTATGATGGTTGACAAAAGAAATGAAGACTATGAGTAGACAAAATCAAAACAGAGGATATCATATTACAAAAACTGGGACTATAGAAGTATGGAGCATCTACAAAACTTTCCAATAACTTTCATCACCAGCTCAGAGCTTGAACTCCTAACTTCAAGCACTAAGAAAGGAATGATTGGCTACTGGATGTGCCCTCAACTTGCTGGTACCTTTCTTTATCTTGAGCAGTGATGCAAAAAGACACAGGGTGCAAGGCTATGTGTGAAAACATAACCATGGTATGGGTGGATCTGCCACAGTAAAGATGCTCTACCATTCAGCGAGGAAGGTTGGAGGAACGTCATAAAAACTAAACATATAGATCGATTAAATATATGTGGGGGAAATAATAATCGGTTTCCAATGCAGAGAGTACAAGATTCATGATAAAGGAAAGTCAATAACTGCCATATAAAACTCATCCTAACCTGCTAGAAGACTGTAATTTAAGAATCTGATGAAGATGGTTGTTGTCCACAAAAGCCTATGCCATAAAAGCCAGTCTTTAAAGTGCTAAAAGACTCTTTTTTTTTCCCAGCTGGAACAGAATAGCACAATGGCAGTTCAGAAAATTATTATTTAGATGTAGATAATAGCCTTTTTAAAGAAATCTTTGGTCACATAATTTCCATACAAAGAGTAAGGACATGTTCAGACGGCACCTTCTCCATATTTGAACAGGAACCTTATAAAAAATGCTAGTTTAGAGGTCACAAGAGAGGAATGAAGTGGCTTATTGGGGATGAACATATATTAAAATGTCGGGAGATCTACCAAAAGAATCTACTGGATTGAGGAATATGTCACTCAACCATAAGGTGCTGAATTCATGGCTTAAGAACAGAAGCCTTTGTCTTCTTGATTTGTCACTGTCCACTCTTTTTTCATTTTCAGTGCCTCTGTCAGACTATGCTATTTATCATTCATATACCTCTCTTGTCCCCCAGAATCTGGAAGGATCCTTTCATCCATTTCGTTAAAAAAAAATTCCCTGATCATTTGAAAAATAATTGTTTTCCTTGCATGAGGCACTGGAGTAAGACATGCCTATAAATTACATTTGCCCAGATTCACCTTAGGTTCTTGCTTCCGCTTCGAATATGTCCACTTCTTCAGAGGTGGAGTTCAGAGATGGAGTTAAATATCCCAGAGATACCGAACTAGTTTTTCAATGGCTTGCCTGGATCAGCAACACTGCAGGAGGCAGAAAGAAGCCACAAGCATATTCTACAGGACCTAGGACAGCGTTAAGGAGTTCATACATTGCTCCAGGAAAAGCTAGAATTTAGATAGGTGCCTGGTCAAACCCAGATAGGTGTCTCCAGGAGTAAGTTCACACTGTATAGTTATAGCAGTTTGAGACCAAATGGCTCTACAGAATCCTGGAATTTGTAGTCTGGAGATTTAGAATTGTTTGCTAGAGAGCTGTGGTTCACATCCCTGAGCACCTGAGCTCTCTAGTGGAGCAATTCTCTCACAGATAATTCTACATAACTTGTTGTTGTTGTTGCTGTTATTGTTATTGTTGTTGTGTGTCTTCAAGTCATTTCCAACTTATGGTGACCCTAAGGCAAACTATCATGGGGTCTTCTGAGACTGAGAGTGTGTGATGCACCCAAGGACACCCAATGAGTTTCTATGGCTGAGTGGAGAATCGATACCTGGTCTCTAGGGTCGTAGTCCAAGGCCCCAACCACTATACCATGGTGCCTCTCTACATATCTTACCAAATTACAAATCCCAGGATTCTGTGGAACCAAATAGGTGTCAGACTGATGTAATTGTTTAGTATAGATGCACTCCAGATGACATAGCTGTAGTTTGTTTTGTTGTTGCTGCTGCTAATGTTTTAGAATTAGACTGGCTTTTTAGAAATGTTCCTTAACCTGTGCTGGAAATATTATTTATCAAAGGGTGGAATGTACATCCATTAAATAAATAAGTGAGCCTTTAAATATTACTGAGTATCTTTATTACATTTATACTGGTGCTCAAAGCAGTGTACATGGTTTCCACTTCCATCATATTTTCATAACAGTCATGTGAGATGGGTTATACAGAGTCACATGGTTGCTACCTCAAAATTACCCAGACAGAGCTGAACAGCATCATGAACTCCATTCTTCCACGACCTAGTTTGATTTTCTGACCACTGTACCAACCACATATCTTTCCACTGGGTCTACACTCTTCCTCCATCAGCTAGTTAAAGAGAACATAAAGGAGTATTATATCTCAGCTTTTCTGGATAACTTCCTGAAGTACCTTCTCCTACCTCCAAATGATTTTCATTGAAAAATAAGAAGTCTTCGGTAACTGATGAATTTCCTCTGGATTTGCTCTGCTGCCATTTGTAATAACACCATGAGTGAAAGCCAAATCTCCAGAATCCTTTAAGGAAGCATTATGATTTCTTTCCCTCACCGCAAACTCCAGTAATGTTGGGCTTTGAACATGAGTCCTCTCCTGACCTCCTGACCTCATCAATAGATTACTCCTTCATATCTGGGTCAGTGGTGAATTATTCTAGGATTATTCTTATGATTTAGGACAAATTATAAAGAAATCCCACCAATGGCACTGCCTTTCCATGGTGGTGAGACTGCATGCTCCTGTGAGGCAAGAGGCTTTGCTGACAGCAGCAGTGCTGCTCCAAAGGGTCTCTCATGTCAGACAGGCTTTTGCTGAGGAGCCAGACCAAATGTGCCAAACAGCTACTGGGAAGCAGCACTGTAGTTGGTGGTGACAATGACAGAGGATCTTCCAGAAACAATAGCAGAGGCCCCATAGCTAACACTTGTTATTGCTGCACAGAAGGAGGCACAGTAAACCCCTTTTGAATGTCTTTTACCATGAAAACCCTATGATGAGACAATCTAGAAAGAAACAAGAGATAGTGCTAAAAGATTAAATTCCCAGGTCGGATGTCATTCAACATGATACTGGAGTACATGGAACAACTAAGAATAACACTAATGTGGCTAATGATGTAACTAGACTCAAGGCAAAAGGATGTTCAGCTGTTGACATGCTCAGAAGTGTAAGGAAAGCCTGAAGCTGCACAACATGCATTACAGGAATACGGAATGTGAGAGGCAGGGGAAGCTAGACATAGTAAAACAAGTAAAGGAATGTATAACCATTGCAATACTTGGGTAGAGCAAGCTAAGGTGGACAGAAATGAGATATTTTGAGTCAAATAATTGAACGGTGTTTTACTGAGGAAATGAAAATCTAAGATGAAATGGGATGTCATTGTGAGGAGAGATGTAGCAAAAGCAGTCAAAGGATATAGTGCAAAGTCTAAGCAAACAATGTCAATAAGACTTCATCAAAATAACCATTATCAAGTTTATGTTTCAACTACAAAGGCAGAAGAAAAAATGGAAAAAGTCTTGGAGGAAATTGTCACACACTAAAACAGGACTTAATCGTATGTGACTGGAATGCAAAAGTAGGAAACAGAACAGAATCAGAGTTTGTAGAAAAATTTAGCTTAGGATCAAAAAATGAAGCAGGAGACTGACTGACTGACTGAATTTTGGAAGGCCAACAGTTTGTTCATTGCAAACATGTTCTTCAAGCAACCTAAGATGTGACTGAATATGTGAACGTCACCTGATGACCAATAAAGAAATCAAATTAGAAAATCAGATAATTTCACATTAAAAGCAAAACAAGAGGATATATATCTGTGAAAAGACTGTGTTTCTCATAAAGTGGAAGGTACAAGTTAAGAGCATTTGATGATGATTTCATAATTTTTTAAAAGAAATCCTATTAATTGTATAGAAGTGCTTTTATAAAGATTTGAAGAATTTGGAGAGAAAGCTGGATATAAGATAAATAAACAAAATGTGGTGATGATGATGAACATGATAAAGGAAGAGCAATTGCAATTGGCAGATAAGTTGGGATTCAAAATTGAGGAAAAAGTGAAATATCTGGGTATTACTATGACAAATATGAATTGCATGATGTTGGAAAATAATTATATCGAAACATGGAGTGATATTACAGAAGATCTGCAAAAATGAGTGAAATTCAAATTGTAATTATGGGGTAGAATTTTGGTGATGAAAATGAATGTTTTACCAAGAATGCATTTTTTTTTCAGACTATAAGGAAAGAAACCTAGGGTAAAATATAACATTTTACAAGATACCAGACAAAGAGGGGGACTGGGACTGCCAGATCTGAAACTTTATTTTTCTACATGTTGTCTGGTTTGGTTGAAAGAATGGATCTTGTTGAAAAATAAGAGATTGTTGAATTGAGAAGGGAATGAATTGAAGTTTGGGTGGCATGACTAGTTATGGTATGAGAAATATAAAGTGAATGTAGATTTTAATAAGCACTTCATGACAAAAGCTTTGTTAAGGGTCTGCAATAGTTATAAACCAAGGTTATGCCCTAAAACACCCTTGTGGGTATCACCATAGGTGGTTTTTTATAGGAAGGAAATTATAGCAAAGGAAAAATGGGCTACCTACCAAGATCCTCTGAAAATTGTAGAGGAACGTTATAGAATGAAATAAACTGAAAAATTGGAAGGTTATAGTTTCAATGGTTCTCTTATAGACAGATAGTAGAGAGACACAAAACAGATTTTAAAAAACTGAATGAATTCACATTGACAAAATATGATTTTGAGAAACAGATGAAGAACATTTAATTGGCAGGATGTATAAATGTTTGTTAAAACTAAAGATGGAAGAAGAGTTAGTTAAAGAGTTATGATAAAGTGGCCACAAAATGTTGGGCATAATATGCAATTGGAACAATGCAAGAAAATGTAGCCAAAGAGAATTAAATTCACTTTGTCTTATGATCTTAAAGAGAACTTTCACAAGATAATGTATTTGACACCAGAAAAATTTTCCAAAATGATAAAGAGGTTTCTAATACATGTTGGAAATATGTGCAACAAGTGGGAACATTTTACCATATGTGGTAGACATGTAAAAAGGCCAAAATATTCTGTAATCAAATACATTCCATGATGTATAAAATTTTGAAAGTTATTTTTCCATTAAACCCTGAATTGTGTTTGCTAGGATTAGTAGAGGATCAACCAGAGAAGGAATATGGGAAGATATTGTGATATATGGCCATAGAAGCACAACTATTATGTGCACAGAAATGGAAGAATATGGAGATCTCAATAAAAGAGAATAGGTCAATAAAGTTGTTAGACTTAGCCAAAATGGAGAAAGTGATTATACTGATAAGACAAAAATCAGTGGCAACTGGGAATATTTAATATACTTTTTTGCAGGAAAAAGAATATTATAAGATTAGGGTAGGATCTGGCAATTAATATGTTTGGAAAAGTAGAAGCTGAAGCATTTAATTTTAAATGGTAGTAGATAAAAAAGTTGTTCATACATAGAATTATGAAGAGGAGTGTTAGGAAAACTGGAAACTACTTTTTTAAAAAAAATACTATTGTTTTATTGTCTTTAACTAATTTCTGGTATTTTGTAGTTAGTATTTAGCGTTATGTCCTTTTTCTTTTCTTTTTTGTCTATTCTTTCTATCTGTTTGTTATTTTAATTTATTGTTTCTTTCGTTTTGCATGTATGTATTTTGTACTTTTAATAAAACATAGTAAAGAGTTTAAAAGAGTAGAAGTACATACTTTTTATGCTAAGAATGTCTAAAAATCAGAGGTTTCAGGGATCAGAGAGGAGGCAACAAAGATGACTTTTAATCATATGTTAAACCGAAAGGAGAGAAAAAGCAAACCAGTACACAAATGAAACCAGATGAATGTTTCCCCATAACAGAAGACTTCCTCCAAAGGAATTCCCAAAAGAAATCTGAACCTCTGTATAAATCTAAGATGAATCACTGTTCTCACCATTAGGCAGAGTGACACAGCCACCTCAAGCATCTGGTTGGAAGTTACAGCAAATTGTTAGTGAATTATTATTATTCTGTATTTTTATGACTATGAAGGGGAAGAGATGCTTTTGACACACATGACAAAATAACCAGACTGGCCTTGGGCATTGTATCTCGATTGAAAAAGAAGGCTTCATTTGGTGTTCCAGCTCATGAAGCAAAATGTCTTGAGCTGGCCCTGTTGCCTGCTGAATCTCACAGGAAAGTAGAATTCCACCTTTAAACATGGAAGAATTAATATCCCCTTTGATGCCATGGAGTAATCATTATCATTCAGATCCTTAAAATGAAAGGAGACAGGGCTTGTGAAACACAATCAATTTGAGGCTGATTTGAAGTAAGGACTCTTAAGTGTCGAATCATTAGTTAGAACAGCAAGGAGAGAAGCCTCATATGATATTACATCAGGATGATAATGTATGGTTTTATTTCCCACTGACTTTGCATTGAACAGTGATTAACTTTATTGCCTCTCCCCTCACCCGCTGCATTATCTAGAGAGGTGGGATAACTTATCCCATTTTCACCAACTCTTATTTTTTAGAAAACTGATTTGAACTTTTAAGAAAACAAGTTTCTAACTCTCATTATAGTAAATAAATTTTATTTTAAGAAAATAGCAAGGATACCTGAAATGCTTCATGATGTAGAGATGCATCTTATGTACTCTCTCCTGCTCCTTGATTTTCAGATTTTGCAAAATTCTGGGAAATAGTTTCAACATCAAATGCAGTTTGTTTATTCGAGCAGAAGAGGTTTGCATACATAAAAAAACAATGTAATATGTGGATTTACATGATATGTTTTCTGTATAGAATTTGGGCTTCCCTGGATTTGTTTAGAACAGGTTTGGACAATTGTATCCCCCTTCCTGCTGTTTCCTTTAGCCCTAGCCAGCACAGCCAGTTGTGAAGAATTGTAGGAGCAGCCATTCAAAAATATGGGGAAGGCCACAGTTGCCCAGCTGTACATGTTTATTCTGCATTAGGTCTTTCTGATTCACTGGGACTGACTGCAGGATTAGTGTGTATAGGAATGAAACCTGAATAGAGGGAAAATCAATGAAACAAAGTATTGCTGTTTGTCTTACTTTTCTTACAAAAAAGAAGAAAATAAATTTCTATACTAGTTTTGCACAATTTCCAAAAATGAATACGTTTCCTTATCCAAATAAGGATAAGTTGGAGCCTGATCCATCCTTCTTTGTGTACTTAAAATTCTCACTAGATAGACGCACTGAATACAGGATTACTGCCACAGCTCTTAAAAGGTAAACAGGCACAGTTCTGGAGTATCTGGTTTCAGTGTTACTGCACTGTCACTCACTGCAAAGTGACACCCTCATTTTTTTCCCCTTCTACCCAGATGAAAAGTTGCTTAGACACAAAAAGCCTGTACACATTTTGATTCAGTGGATCTTTATCTACTCTGTTTCAAGAAGAGAGATCAGATTCACAAGTGCATGAATTCCTTTAGAACAGGCAGCCTATTTAATGGGCAAAAGGGAGAAAAACTATTTCCTGAAGAACATAAAATTATAAACAGAAGCACTGTAAAAGCTCCAGGCAAATCTCCCAGTTGAAAGACTCTCTTTAACCATCAAATCAAAAATAAGTCAAAATAGAAAATTATGAGGTAGGGCTATATTTGCCTAATTTTAACTGCTAGTCCCAACTAGAGTAGACCCATTGACGCAATAGGATTTATGTGAGTATTGTCTTACTATTCAGCAACAGATTTAATGAGTGTATGCTAGCTGAGAGTAGAAATTGGATTTGGGTCCATCGTGTCACATGATACTCTATAGCCACAAGATTCTTGAAAGAGTGAAGAGGAGAACGGTTAAACCAAAAACAACAGATAAATGTAAATAACAAAATTGGCATGTTTGTAAAGGCTGTTCTTGAAAGCAAGTGTCCTTTGGCAGCTTAGGCATTCCTTCCTTACAATTTATATTAATCCAGTAAGCTGAACACTGAGCATGAAGCAAACCAAGCTTTAGTCCAGGAAAAATAAGTGAGCTGTGCTTATGATAGCTGTGCTATCAAACCTCCTCTCTTCTCTAAATCCAAGAACAGCAAGAGCAGCATTGGCTAGTTTCCTCCCTCAGATTCCAGGTTCAATAAAGATTACATCATGGAGAAACTATGCCATGTAGCCTGAGAATCAAAGCCATTACAATTGGTGGCTGTTTAACTGTAATGTCACTGAAACACATACTTCCAGCCCCATGTCCTGCCCCCCCTTCCCCTCTTCTTACTAGTTCACCACACTCAGCCCCTCTACTTTTCGTACCATTAAGGGCAGCTTTATTGGGGAGAAGAAAATCTGATCAAAACTGTCGACCGCCAACTGCCGATTTTCAATGGATTCAATAAAGGCCACCTTAACGATTTCCCTAATTAATGGATGACATCTTTGGCTGGAGGAGAGGCGATGTATTCTACTCTGCCTTAGTCTTTGTTAGCCTTCTAATTAACTTTCGTAGGTCACCCAGGTCTCCCAAACCTAAAAGTGAAGAGGGCCATTGTGTTAGGAGCAGTAAACTTACTTTTTTCTGCCTGGGTACTTAAAAAGTGGGGGGGTGATTACAGGCAGAGAGAAATAACTCCATTTAAAGTCTTTGTGAGTACAGAGAATACATAGGTCTCTGCCTTAGAAAATAATTGAAACACCTTTTTATACCAATATTTCCATGCATAATAAAACAAATTAGCAAAGTCCATCTAAATCCAGATGCATTTTTCCAGTTACTTTGGGAGAATGTGAACTTAGTAAGTCAATGAAAGAGTTTCACTTTACTGAACAATTTGCTACTGCATGAGCTATAAGTTGTATAATAATTACAGTTCATGAATGTTAAACATGTATACAATATACCCAATCCACACAGTGCAGACAGAATTCAGTGTTTATGAAAGATCAGGGTGGCATTATACCAGATGATTGAATTTGTCCTACTGTTTTTGACAGAATTTCAGCTTATCTGGTTTCTGAAGTGGTACCAAAGATAGCAAATTCCTTTTCTTCCAAAATCATGATCCAGCTAAAATGAAACAGTAGAAACATTAAGCTGTGGGATATATTTCTTCATAGGAAATGTTTTTATTGCATTCTGTTTACACTTCATTTCAAAGTCATCCCTTGAATTGAAATCAACAGGATAAATCATTCTTTTTTCTTTTCTTTTTCTTTTTTTTTTTTTGAAATTGCTGTAACATGAAATTACTTTTCAAATACATAATTGGTGAACGAATTAAACTGAAATATCATCGAAAGACTAGTGCCGACAATGGTGATTATATTTAACTCTATCTGATCAATTGATGGACTCAGAGAAATACACTGGTGCAGAGATTTGATTGTTGGACTAAAATTGCAGAGCTTACCAGCTGTCTTTGAGACAGTCGTTCTCTCATTTTAACCCTACACATATAGGTTGGGAAGATGAAATAGCTGGAGGCCCTTCTCCAACTAGTTCATCCCTCATAACAACTTTGGCATACAGTCTGACTTGTATGCCAGCCCTGGCTTCTTGCAGGAAGAGAGGGGAAAAAATAAAATTGATGATGATGATGATGATGATGATGGAATATGAAGCTTTTAGGTAGATTCTACTGTATTATACAATTATAACATACAATTTTATAGTTATTGGAGAGCCAGTATGGTGTAGTGCTGTGAATATTGGGTGAGGACCCTGTAGATCAGCCATGGAAACCCAATGGGTGACCTTGGGCAAGTTATACCCTGAGAGGAAGACAAAGGCAAACTCCCTCTGAACAAATATTGCCAAGAAAACCCCATGATTGATTCACTTTAGGGTTGCCATAAATTGGAAATAACCTGAAGGCACACAGCAACAACAATAAGAAATTTATAGTTATATTATAATCTATAGTGTGTGTCTGTCTAACTGTTACGGTATTAAAATCCATGTACTTAACAAGCCTGGTGAGTTAGCTGTTGGGACCAAAATAAAGACTGTACTAAAGTTTTGGACCTGACCTGTCAACTCCTTAGGATACCTCTTGAGTCTGTACTTTTTTCCTATAGCATGCACATTTATGAACCTACTTTGACCAAATTTCATATTTAGACTTAGGGTTACATCTCAAACATTTTCAAGTTCTGCACTGATCATCAACTTCAGGTATTTTCTTTTTAAAGAAAATTGCTGTTTTGCATCTATTTTGCACAGAACTTTGTGAGAAATTCATTTTATGGATTGCAGATGCTACCAGTCGAACTTTAACATTTTTATGATTAGACTCCATTTCAAGACTGAGAAGGTTATACAGTGATAGAGTGATGCAGAATTTTAATTTAATTAGTGAAATTGTTTAATTCATCCTAGCTAGGGTAATTAACTCATCAGCACCATCCCAGGAAATGCTGGACAAATTTCCTAGCATTCTATGACTGCTGCTAGCTGTATTTTGCTTTTATTTTACCCATCTTATTATATTCTGTTTTATAAAGATTTTATATTTTTAATTTAAACATTGCCTAAGAACTTGCTAGCAAGCAGTTCTAAAATACAGTTTTTAGAAAAGATCTAAACTGAGGGTAACACAATCAAACTTTCTTCCTTCCCTTCAATCCAAAGCTCCACTACACCTACACTGCCAGAAAAAAAAATGCTTCAGGATGTTTTCCACCTTCCTGAACAGATACTTTTTTAAGGCTGGACAGAGGATGCCCTCTGGCTCTGCCGACAGGACGGGTAACTTGGGAGAGGATATATTTTGTCCCTACCCCACCACCTTTGGGCTACATTGGTATGCCCAAACTTTTATTCAGTTTATGGCTGACAGTGGGGTAGTTAAAGGTTTGGGAATACATAAAGATCTTGGGCAGCTGTGTAGGTAAAACTGTTGCATGTTAAATTAATTTTGACCCATTTTCAGTTCTTGGGGGTGGAGTGAAAAAATCATTGGAAAAATAGTTTAAAATTCCTGGGAGGACTAAGGATTTAGAGCTCCAGGGGGTACAAGGGGTACCAAATCACTCCTTGAGAGCCACAGGACTTAGTTACCTATCCCTGTTCTATTGGATATTGGCATAAATGAACAACTTCCATTAAACAGAGCATCCATATAAAGAACTGTATCCTACATTTTTAATTGTCTGTTTGGAAGACCATTTCCAAAGCTTTGGAAGCAGAAGGAGAGTAACAGAGGGGCTTGTTGATGCTGTTGAACACTTCGGCAGAGAATCCTCAAGAGACATCAGAGGTCAAGAATATTCTTCCCTTACTGACAAAACCTTAAATTGTCACTGGGCAATGACTACATGTGCATATTATCCTCTGCTGCTTTTGGCCTGCAGGGATATAAAGTTTCAGCACCTTCAATTTGCTCAGCAAATGTCCCACAATATGCATATGTATGATCACTCCCACTCTCCATGGTATGATGTGCTCACTGATTCAGTCCCAGTCCCATCAAGCAACTAATACTCTTGCAATCTGTCTTGCTGTACTCAACACCTTACCTTAAGAAAATTATCTATAATATCATTCAGTCTGCAGAACAGGAGAAAGCTCATTATTGGTATTCGGTCCTGAACCCATTATGGGAACCGACTGAAGAGATGCAGAGCAGGTCTGGCCCAAGTTATTTTGATGCCTGAGCCAAATAAGACAATACCCTCTCTATCCTATTCTATGTACTGAAACCTAATGAATAGTCAGCTGAATCCTTCTTCAGTTCTGGTGAAGAGACCGTGCCCTCTAACATACCTGAAGAAATCAGACTAGCTGTGCTAGCGGTGATACAAGGCAGGGTACTTAGCACACAGTTCTCTTCTATAACAACTTGGCCATTTCCAGCCTATGCTGTTATAGTGCTATTATTCCACTTTCAAAATCCAATGGAATTCTGGTGTTTACAATTTAGGCAGGACCATTTAGAATGCTCAGCCAGAGAGGTCTTTGGCCACAGTAAACTACAAATCCCAGAATTCCACAGGATGTTGAAAATGGAATAATAGCACTATAACAGTGTAGGGTGGAAATGGCCCTTGATGCTACTTCCTCCCATTGCTACCTCAGGCAATGGTCTCGCATTTTTTAATAGCAGGGCCAGCCTGTTCAAAAGAGGCTCAGCACTGCATTCCAAGACAGATCACTCCTTTTTGCCACCAGATTCTGTGGAGTACCCGTGTGGGGCAAGTGAGTGGAGGCCCAATGCTTCATCTCAAGAAGACTTGGGTTGTGGTACAAATCTTGCCATCATTCACTTTCATACTGAGTGAAGATTTTTTGGAGAAAAGGAGAAAGAGGTAAAATCCTCTTCCTTTGTGACTCCCTCCTGTATTGAAAATTTCCCACATGCCATACATACTGGCTATAGCTGCTTGTCTCAGATAGATGCAAAAATAATGTTTCTTTGGCTATCTAACTTCAACATACAACTTGATTGTAAGGACTACTATGACCAGTTAATGTCATCTGGACTGTACAACATTTCATGGAATTCAGCTTGATCTTTGAAAATGCCTTCTGCCCAAAGCTAATGGGTTTATTTATTTACTTACATCTCCATTCAATCAAGATTCTTTCTGTATAACTAATCAGCAAGATTAAACTCTTATCATTTACAGCCATCACTGTGGTTCAATATGGTATATAAAATGAAATTATACCATGGTGGATTTTCACTTTTCTTTTCTTTTTTTAAATAAAAGTTTAATTCCTCCTTCACTGACATCCTGAGTAACAGAAATGCTGCTGAGTCCTTCTGTCGCCCCTAAATCCTCAGCCCTGCACTCCAGCCCAGACTGAAGCAGAATTGGTGGCTGGAGAAGTCTGAAGGATCCAAAGCCAAGAAGCAAACACAAACATACACACACATGTGTGCGAGACAAACAAATAACAAAACATAAATTAGCGCTTACAAAGCCATCAGTTTTGTTCAATATTTGAAATGTATGAGATATTATACATTTTCATTTAAAAAAACATACAGACCCAGCAAACTGCTTTTAGAAAATCAAATAGTATAATCTATTAAATCAATGCTGTTTGATTGCTACTGTGGTACTTGAAGTGGAGTGGTATTGGTCAATAAGCCATCAGTTGCCAGTATGCAGAGAATTACCAGCAATTTATGCAAATTTGATAACAATGCAGCACAAATATAGTTCTGGTGTCTGGCATATTATGGGGAGGGGATGCCAGTCCACCCCAGCAGATAGTTTGAGAATCACTTTACTAAACAATCATTTTGAGTGTCAAAAGAAGGTTTTCCTAATCTTGAAGTCTATGGGCATTTCTGCACTACACTGTTATAGCGCTATTATTCCACTTTCAACATCCTGCTTGCAGTTTAAAGAGGGGCCTTTAGAATTCTCAGCCAGAGAGCTCTTTGGCCTCAGTAAACTACAAACCCCAGAATTCCACAGTATGTTGAAAGTGAAATAGTAGCATTATAACAATATAAGGTGGAAATGGCCTGTTGTCTTCTCTTGTTATTAATGGACCATTCACTGTGAGTTCATTGTCTACACTAATTAAATCTGGACCCAGAGGCACACATCCTAGAAAGAAGATAGAATCCAGAAGTCAAAAACCTCAGGTTGTAGCTCTACATTTTAGGGGAAGGTTCTCTTCACATGACTAGAAGGTATTATCCAAAAAAAGTGGCGGGGAGAGAAAACTCTGCCTCCTTATCTATTAGACACTTTAGACACAGCACCTAGGCCCTAGAAAAACAAGATTTTAGGGCCCACTAAAATATCCCTAGTGGTACATCAAGGTGAGATGGGGAGCTGAATACAAAAGTATCTAGGGCCTATGAAAAACCTAATGTGGTCCTGGGAGAAAGAGATGTTGTGCTATCGTTCCTCACTCTCTCTTTTTCCTCCAAGGCTATGGCCCAAATAGTTATCTGGAACAGAAAAAAGTAGTGGATGGATCAGATTCTAGAGGGAGAATCTTTTTCTGCCATGGACTGGTACTCAAATCCCCAGTTCCCTGGAAGAAAGCTGGTGCTGAGATCTGGGATCCACACATCTCTCCTGGTAGTATTCCTCACAGCAGAAAGGATGCTTTCGCAGGAGATTGTATGCTGCACAGCAGAGCTGGACCACTTGTAAGGCTTCAGATGCTTCTGGATTGTAGCTCTCATCATCCCTAGTCAGTAAAACAAGTCCTGAAATATTGGGAGCTGCTGTCCTGCAATATCTGAAGAAAATTATGGTCAGACAGTGAGATGGCAGAGGAGAGTATTGAACAAGACTGAGCTGACTTCCCAGAATTCAAAGTGCTTGCATATGCATGGTCCGTATTTGGAATTCTGAGGACGGGCATCTTTACATCATTTCTAACTTATGGCAATCCTAAGGAGAACCTATCAGAGGATCATAGTACTGCCCTCAAACCACATTGGCTCTCATTCTGATGATATTCCTACAAAAAAAAAAAAGAAGAAGAATCTGCTTAGATTGTATGTCTATTCATTTTTCCCCACCAATTGCACTTAGCTTATGGATCCCCTGAAGATTATCCCTTGACCCCTTAGAACTCGGTCCTCGATGTCTCTTCTTCCATGTTCATGGATGTGGTGATCTTATCCAATCAAGTGTGAAATCACAATGCTATTATAACTAATCAGATTTGGCCATGTGATGAAGGTAATAAGATTTATGACAAGCGAGGGCAACATAAGCAAATCCACAGTGCTGGAAATCAGCAAAAAGGGACATACAGAACTGATAGTACGTAGTTTCAAATTACTTCTTCTAGGAAGTCATTTCATCCCAAAATAGCTAGTGAAACATAAAGGGAAATAAAAAGGGAAATCTCTAGAGCAGTGGTTCTCAACCTGTGGGTCCCCAGATGTTCATGGACTTCAGCTCCCAGAAGCCCTGAGCATTGACCATAGTGGCTGGGGCTTCTGGGAGCTGAAGTCCACGAACATCTGGGGACCCACAGGTTGAGAACCACTGCTCTAGAGGAAGGGAAATGGATCAGAGCCTCTTTCTTACCTCATAATCAAGATTTGCTGCTGTTAAATCAGCTCCCAGAAAAACCCTGTAGTAGGTTCACCTGAGGGTTGCCATAAGTCAGAAATTACCTGAAGGCACACAACAGCAACAACAATATTGCTTCCTACCTCTATGGTGGGAAGTGCCCCTTTACAGCCACCTAAGGCCCAGTGTTAAGGGGAACCTGGTGTCAGAGACAGCTGGCTATTGCCCCATATGTTTCTCAACAACAAACCTGTCAGAGTGACTCAGTCTAGAGCTGGCTATTGACTCCCCTTGAGCAGGAAGGAGTATAAAGAGCTTTCTGTCTTGGTGGAATTTTGCTTGAACAAGGTTTGCTTGAGCTGTAGCATCTCTGTCAGTTTCTGGTGTTCCTTTGGTCCCAAATCCTGGCTTGTTCTCCAATCCTGCCTCCCAGGTTGGACCTTGACCTTGACTAAACTTGGGTACAGATTTCTAGCTTGTTCTCTGGCCCTGTCTTTTGGCTTCCGCTCCGATCCTGATTTCTGTTCGCTAATGGACTTCTGGTTCCTATTTCCTGGCTCATTCAGAACCATTGCCCACAGCCCAGCCCTAATGCCTAGCTTAACACTGCTGATACTGGCACCTAGTGCTTAAGCTGTAACTTCTATAACTGTACCCTGTTACAATGACAAAAGCATCACAATTCCCATCTGTGGCTATTTCCGCACTAGCCTGATATAGCACTATGATTCCGCTTTCAACATCCTATGGAATACTGGGGTTTGCAGTTTAGGGAGGGGCCGGCCGGCCCCTCCCTAAACTGCAAACTCCAGTATTCCATAGGATGTTGAAAGCGGAATCATAGCGCTACAACAGGCTAGTGCAGAAATGTCCAGGGCGTGGCAAAGGCAGTTAGAGCAAGATTGGCCAACTATCTTCATATTGCTGATCCATACCCTGAATTGGTATTGTCAGGTTGACTTCATGGAATATCAATATATTTTAGCAATTACAGCTGCTTCTTACCCAAGTTCTTTCTATTTTCACATACGCAAAACATACTAATTTTGAAAACGAGATTTTCCATTTTGTAAAGAGAGCCAGAAAAGCCCACAATAGGTTACCTTAAGGTCAGTGTAAGTCGGAAATGACTTGAAGAACACAGCAACCACAACAAAGAGGATCTTCACTATATAAGGAAAGGGGAAATAATCAACACATTCAATATCTGCTGTATAGGATAATCTCAGTTTTAAAATCAAGTGTTCATTATTTTCAAACATAGCATGAAACTGCAGTAGTGTCTTTCTGAAAGCTAGTTTTGCAGAGCTTTTATGCAAAGTTTCATGTACTTTCCAATGATCAAAGCTCCTTGTCTTTATGATCAAAAGTTCAAAATAGAGTAGGAAATCCAACTTTTTTGAAAAATCGCTACGTGAGGAGTTTTATTTAAATATTTATATACTATTCTATATCTGAATATCTCAGAGTAGACTACAGTAAATAAAAACTGCTTTAAATAATGTAAATTGTTCAAGACAGTAGAACAAAACAAAAGATTAAAAAAAAAACTTGCAGCTTAATATGTCCCTGTGCCAATTATGGTTAAAGCATGGGTACAGAATCAAGTTTTAACTTGGCACCAAAATGAAGGCCTACTACTGCTTAGCAGAAATAGTCTTAATAGTACTATAATTATCATCATGTGCCTGAAAAATTTTTTTGAATGGATCCTCTGAATACTGAGGTTATTATCCATACCTGTTAAAAAACCAGCATGAGTTTAATATGGGCATCTAGAAACTTGAAACATTTTTCCCCAGTGCTGTTTGATATTTTTCTCCCTTCTGCTGTCCTCTACATTTTTTATGTGTGCCTTTGCCATTTTGTTATTCCCTCTCAACCTTTCCTGTCTCTCTCTCAAGGCCATTACATTCACCCCCAGCTGATTGCCATTCTTGTCTTCCCATGATGAATTTCCTCCCAGTCTCTTGAACTCACTTCTGTCCCTCTCTGACACTCTCCAGTTTGGTTTCAGACACTTCATTCCAATGGAGATGCTCTCACTAAAATCACTAATGACCTTCTTTCACGCAGGTCAAACAGTGCCTTCTCCAGCCTCTTTCTCCTTGATCTTTCCTCCACCTTTGCCACTAATGAAAAGGTCTGTTCTAGGAGTGGTCTTAGACTGCTTAGTATTCTTCTTCTTCTTTTTTAAAGACACCTTCAGCTATAGATTATGGTGGTTGAAGGATAATAATGATAATCATAATAGTGTGGGGACAGAGTCAATGATGTTAATCATTGTGCTGTAGCCTGCTCCCAAGGCCCCAATCAAGCATATGAGTAGGGAAACGCCCTGCAATCCTCAGTTTCAGAAAGCTGTGGCTTTTGGGTTCATTTATTCATTTTGTAGGTGTCGTTTGCTGTTTGCTCTTTCTCCAGATTTTGTGGTACTCTTTTTGTTGTGTTGGTCTCCCCAAATGTGTATTTGTATGCAAGTGCATGTGCGCGCGCACACGCACACACACACAAAATAGTGCTGGATAAAGTTGTGTGTGTTTATCTTCCAGAGATTTTATTGTTGCTGCTGTTATTTTTATCAATATTGGATCAGAAATACCTTCAGATGTGACTCTGATCATTGAGTTATGAAAAACAAACAAACAAACAAACAAACAGGTGCCAAACATTCTTTTTGGAAAACTTAACTAGAAGGAATATTAACTACAAGAGAAAGGAGAACTTCCTTGTCTTTGTTGTTTTGTCTGTTAACCATCCACGAGAAGGCCAACTTTCATCTTTGGCCAACTCAAGGCTCTGTCACTCTGATCTCATATATAGACCATCTCTGAGACTATCTCTAGAGAGATGCACACATGTGCAACAGTTTCACTGAAATATTTTTTTCCAGGCAGCTTACTAGCAACCTTCTTTCATGGTGTCTAATCTAATCTCCCCTATAGAGATAGAAGAGACTGAGGCCCTTTTTGCATGGCATTTGGCATGCGAAAGAGGGCCTGGAGCATTGTGCGATTGCGTGGAGCGATCTGCACGATGCACTCACAATCGCGTGACGCTCCAGGGGCCGGCAGGGGCTGATTGCGTACCTTTTCATTTTCAGCTTGAAGCCAAAAATAGTGCGCGATCGCTCATTGCTCCTGGGCCCCGCACGCACTTACCTGGTGTGCGGAGCCTCTGGAGCCGGGCCAGTCACACTTTCTGCCCCCGTGCAGCCTGGGAAGGTCCCAGGTTGCACTGCAGAAGGAAGAGGTGGGGCTCTCGCACGAGCAGGCAGCTCAAGCAGATCTGAAGCAGCAGGGAAGGGAGAGCCTTTCAGCAGAGGCTGCTTACGTGATCCCCACACCCCAGCACTGGAACAAGGTAAGGTGCGGAATTGAGAGAAGGAAAGAAAGAACATTCAGTCATGCTATTACCCACTGTTACAGACCGTACAGCCCCACACTTTGATATGGTTTAACTGGCAAATATTAATTGGCATTAAATTAAATATATCCTGCTATGGCTGCATGACATGCTGGCTAAGAGGAAAAGCTGGCCACATATGTCCATTATAAAATCAGATCAGAAGAAACCTCAAGGTCATAGTCAGAAAATCACCAGGAAACACCAGTGATAATGGACTTGCAGTTAGCCTCTGATGACTCAACTTTTAAAAGACAATAGCATCTGGGATATTCCCCAGAATGACTGATCTTCCCAACTCCTCTCCCTTTGATCAAGCAAACTTCCCTTTTGTCCCCATACCTGTCTGGCAATTACAGAGCTATCAAGCCCACTATTAGCCCTTTGTCACCTAATACTAAGGCCATTAGCCCATTCCAGATCACATTGTACACTCTCTGGACACCTTAGCACCTGTGCCGTCCAGGCAGAAAAGAGTATTTAAACCCCAGTTTTTGGCTAGCCAACTCACTGTACACCAATTGCTAGTCGCTACTATTCCATTCTGATTTCCGATTGTGTACTGCCCTTAGACTTGCATCTAAGCCACATCACTGTTTCTTTGCTGCTCTTCTGGATTGGTAACTATTACCCACTTTGCCCTGAAAATCTCGCCATCCAAAACTTTCCTCCTTTTTCCTTCAGTTAGCTTTCTGCGATTGCATAATTACCTGGATCTTGTGTGTGTGACTGCAGTTTGCTCAATAAAACTTATAAGCTTACTTTTGATTCCCTGGCTGTTTCTTCCCTGCACTAGTACCAGTAAACACAGGTGTAAAACATCTCATAAGGTTATCCCCCTCTCTCAAGCCTCTTCTTTGAACTAATATTCCCGGAGGCACTGGCATCACAGGTAGACCTGCGAGCCACTCATGTTTTCTGGTAATACCACCTACAATCTGAAGTGATATATTCCAAGAGCCATATTATCATATAATCTAATGTTCATGTTAACTAAAGAATGCTCCATTGTTATAGAGCCAGCATTTTGTGGTAGTTTGAGTGTTAAACTAGGACTCTAGGAGATCAGGGTCTGAATTTCCATTTAGCCATGGAAACCCACTTGGTGACCTTGGGCAAGTCACATTCTTTTAGCTTCAGAGAAAGTCAGTGGCACTCCGCCCCCCCGAAAAGATTGTGCCAAAAAAACCCTGTGACAGAGTTTCAGTCAGATTTAGGGTCATCACAGGTCGGAAACAACTTGAAAGCACACAAGAACAGCAAATGCTCCATTGAAAATAATAGAGTGCATTCCTTACCCTACCAAAAAATACCTTTAAAGTTAGAAGTGGCAGACTGACTGATTGTCACTACTGTACATGTTTTGCTGTGTTGCACTGTCACAACAGTTTCTAAGGCATTAACTTATTGCCACAATGCTTAGGTAAATTTACTTGCTGTAAATATGTTAAATGAGTAGAAACTGCAAGTTGTCTTCTTTTGAGGGTTCCGGCCATTGCCCCTTTCAGAATATTTCATTCCATCATACTTGTTCCAGCTTTTCAACTTGCTTTTCCAAGTAACACTCAATATCGTATGGCAACTGAACATACTCAGTTCTCATTGGGCTTTCAGAGAGATCTATATATCTGGCTTTAAAAAAAAAAAGAGTTTAGATCCCAAATAATAATAGAAGATTCAAAAATAAAAAGCAGAATTTTTAAGACCTTAAGTGAAGCAAATCTAGATTAATGCATTTGGTAATCTTTAGTTTGTTCAAAATAGATGAGAAAAAAAATCCCTGAAATCTGCAACAAAGTTTCTGCAATAGATGTAAAGAGAAAGGATGTGAGGAAAACTTTTTTTTCTCACAAAAATATTACCAACAAAGTGAGCCCCAGATAACTTCAGGAATGTTTAATTCTCTCATATGCTAAGGAGGAACAGGTCTATTATACAGCATTAATGAAATGAGGAATCCAGCATGCACGGAGTACGTTTTTGTCCTTTTCTCTTGTGTCGTTATATAGGAATCAAAGGGCTTTTTTTAAAAAAAAAAAAAAACCTGAATATGATGATGAAATAAGGAATCAACTATTATGCAATCATCATAATGACTAAAGTAATTGAGTAGTATACAAAAAATCTATTCTAAACTCAGCCTCTTGAAAAACTGCAGGAAACCAAAATCCACAGGGAGCTGGGCACATTTGATTTCCCCTTTCTTCCCATTTGACTCTTCTTGTTTAAATCAGAAGTTTATTCTGAGTGGCAAGTGCTCTGGACAACCATTTTGGATAAAGAGCAGGGTAGAAATTCTAATAATGTTAATAATGATAAGAATGATAATGCAGACAGTGATTGTGATAACAAAGTTAACAAACGATAACAACAACAATATGCCAGTATGAAAGTTTGTCTCCAGTCATCTGGTATGTCGTTGTTGTGTGCCTTCAAATCCATTTATTCAGAAGATATTTTGTCATTGCCTTTCTCTTAGGCTGAGAGTGTATGACTTACCCAAAGTCACCCTATAGATTTCCATGGCTGAACAGGATTAAAGTTAAAACTCATGGTTTTTTGTTTTCATTGTATTAGAAGTTCTTGAAATAAAATTGATATGAAACCTAGATTTTCAAAGTAAACACAATGGTGCTGTCTGTTCCACAAGTCGTGTACTATGTTTTATGTTGCAGTGGTGTTTTGGAACAACAGTTCTTAAGGAATGTCCTTTAAAATAACAATGATCTCTCCTGTAATTGCATAAGCACCACCTAGCTGCAGGTTCACCTCCCCATGTTTTTTTAACATGAAATAAATATTTGGAGCCTATGGAAGCAACACAGAAAACATGCAGGAATTATCTCGTAATAAATAAAGAGTTAGCACAACAACACTTTAGGCTGTAATTCTCACGCATACTGATTTGGAAGGAGTTAAGCCCCATTAAGCTCAGTAGGACCTACGTCTGAGTATGCATGGACAGGACTGCGCTATTAATATACATACCCACTTCACCACATTCATGCTATTATATTCACCTTAATAATCTCCAGATAAGATGCCAGGTTTACTGTCACGAGAGAGAGAGAGGGGGAGGGAGGGAGGGAGGGAGATGCATAGCATCCCCAAGAACTCAACCTGCTTTTACACTTTCAGCCTCTCTCTCTCTTTCTCTTTTAACTTTTGTATTCTTGGAAACATAACTTTAAAGCATGAGAGAGACAGCCAGGGGAGAGCATGACGTCCTCTAATCCAACAAGTCACCTTCCCCAGCTCAAACACCAAGTGATTCCCCCCTCCTTCTTTCTCCCCGGCCTTATAAGAAAGAAATTGACTTTTGTTTGGAGTTTGTGAAAAGTGGGACTCGGGTCCCAGTCAATGGGGCTCCCTGCGGTGCCCTCTGAGTGGAGCCATCTCGAACCAGTCAGCCACGGCACCAATTAATCCGCTCTTTGTCAGAGGCCCAGGCCCAGCAGTAGCAGCAGAGGCAGCAAAGGCAACAGCAACACATTTGGCCATTGTTCAGGCCTTCATGCAATGGGATTTATCCTTTCAAAGAGCCAGTTTTGTCCCAAAGAGTTCGAGCGGAAGTTTCTCACTGACAATTTGCCCCAAATAGATAGATTTGTCAGCAGCAACCTCTAAAAAAAAACAAGAAGAAGGAAAGAAACCATCACTGTCATCATCATCATCATCATCATCACCATCATGTTGTTCTTGTTGTGCTCTTTCTTTGTAGGCTTCACATGGGCAGGTGTGGCAGCTAAGAACCCTCATCCTGAGGTCGAGGTAAAGAAGGAATCTGTGGGGTGGATGAAGCGGCTCCGTTCATCTCGAGACAGATGTAGCAGGCAAGCTTCTTTGTACAGCTGCCTTGACTTCTTAAAGACTGGGGAGGGGGTAAGAGTCTTTTACATATCATTGTCACAACTACTACATAGCAATGCATTAGGCTGGCCTGGTTTGGCAGCCTCCAAATGCCTTGCTAAGAGATCGGTACGAATTCAATATGAAACAGATTTTTGTAAGACCCTGAACTGTGCACAATAGTGGCATTTTTATCTAACCTGTTGTAGTTGGGAATATCCACCTAGTACAAGGCAATGAACAAAAAGGGCCTTTGCTATTTTCTAGCAAACTGATTGCTCTATGACTCACCGCTGAATACAAAAACCTGTCTATTCCCAGCAGAAGTGACAGACCCATACACGTAAATTCTATAACAAATTATCATTGACTGAAATTAGGGACACCCGTTGGATGAACCTTATGTCTTCTGTACGCACACATGCACAAACATGTATGGAGATATATGTCCACATGCTAGTTAAGAGATGTAAGAATATTAAATTCAAAAATCTGACAAAATATCAACAGAAATCTATTTTATAATCCCAAGTCTCACTGAGCTTTGCTAGCCGATAGCAGCTGGAGGCTGAAATGATTTAATGCTTTTTTATAAAAATATTGTTGGAAAAATTACCAGCATTCTCTCTCCCCCACCCCATCTTGTTGTTAGAACAGATGGGCAATAGCAAGATAGGGCCTCCCTTTTCTGTTGCATGCCAGATCTTCTCCATTTTCCTCTCTGTCTTTTATTGCATGATCATAAATACCTTTGGTGCTCAGATCATGTGACCCAGGACAGTTGCTTGGGTCATCGGTCTTATAAAAGTTAAGGCCCCGATCTCTCTCTCTCTTTGTTCTCAACGGCTGCTTTCCCTGAACTCTTCGCATGCTCCGAGTTTGAGTCCCATCAAGGAGGATGGTGAGTTAAACTGAAGAATCTCCTATTCACTAGATTAGACAGGTAGCAGGCTCTCTCAATACAGATGTAAATGAAGAGTCATTAGTAAAGTATTTAGTCTTTTATTCAAAGCTACCTGCGTCTGTGTTTATTTCAAGTACCAGTCTGAAACCACAAGTCATTAGATAAAACTTCTACCGCTTCTCTGTGTGACTTCGCTAAATGAAGATTGGATCCTGACAGTTTCAGTCTCATTTTTCCCAACAAATATAAAAAATGAAATCGCTTCACACAAAACCTTCAGGAAGAAAGTTATAGCTTCACCTTCATCCTGACCTAGTGGTTTTCTTTGTTTAAGGAGGCACATGCAATCATGTGAATTTCCATCTACAGCCTCAAGTTGTAGAGGACAGACGTGTTTCTGCCATTTTGAGAATAAGCTGTTGATAAAGCCTCTTTAAAGGGCTGAGTTCTGATTCTTTCTTTTTTTTCTTTTTTGAGAACTGCAAAAAATGAACATGGTATAGCCAGCACCAGCACCAAAATTAAGGAATTCTGGATACTCATATGACATCAGAAATGCACCATACAAAGTGAAACGCTTGGTGCAGACCTTTCTGCAGGATGACGCTCTTGCGTGTCATCCCATCACAATCCCAGCAGCACTTCTGCAGGGATGGGAATGTGTCCCCAGTGCTCCCCTCCACACCTGACAGGCTGCCTGGCTGCAAAAGGGAGGTTGAGAGACATACCCCTTCTTTCTGCACTACAGCCAGCCTTCTTCCCATGCTGCAGTGGGGAAGGAAGCATGTGATCTTGCTTCTAGCCCTCCTGTATGGCCAACTGTGATGAAGGCTCGTGCAATTCGGGTTCATTGATGGAGTTTTTCCGTCAAAGATACACCCCACAGTTGCGCTGGCTGGCGAAACGAAAAGAGTAGGACTGTGACAAAGTCATGAGGAAGCATCATCACTGTCCCACTCCTCTTGTGTCCACATGCCAAGAGGACACCGTCCTGTGGAAAGGACCTAAGCTTCCTGACCATCTTAGCTTTCCTGTCTTTGAAATCAAGTCCCTAGCCATTACATTTGAATGTAGCAACTAAAGACAGTTTCCCAACCCAGAACTAAGTACGTCTTTAAGTGATCCATAGGAAGAATCATTTTCCTGACAAGCTACCTGACATTCTCTGAGAACATCATTCTCCCTCCCATACCTGTCTGTCCTTATCTATGTGCCTTCAAATCACCTGTCAACTTATGGCAACCCCATGAATTTCACAGGGTTTTCTTAGGCAAAGAATATTCAAAGGTAGTTTGCAATTGCCTTCCCCTGAAATTTAGTCCCCAGCACCTGATATTCCTTGGCAGTCTCCCATCCATGTACTAACCAGGGCTAACCATGTTCCACTTGCAAGATCAGACAGACATTGGTGCCTTCAGCATATTTAGGCCTATACCTGACATGCAGTGACACATTATTTTGATATATAAAAAGTGGTAGAGAACCAGTGTAATGTAGTGATCCAAATGTTGGATTAGGACTCTGGAAGATGAGGGTTCCGTTTCCTACTCAGCCATGGAAACCCACTGGGTAACCTTGGGCAAGTCACACTCTCTCAGTCTTATAGAAAGGCAAGGGCAAACCTCTTGTGAATGAATCTTGCCAAGAAAACCCTGTGATAGAGTTACAATAAGTCAGAATCCACCTGAAGGCACAGAACAATAACAACAATAAGAAGTAGTTGCAGCCAATGTTCTTAAAATTCACCAGTTGCTTGAGTGACTGACTACATTTTAATCTTTATTGTTGCTGCTGTTGTTGTTATTTCTTATCCTCCTTTCCTTATGAATCAAGATAGGGAACAATCTCTCATAGACTCTGGCCCTTTTCGCATGGCATTTCTCATGCAAAAGGGCCTCCAGAGCGTTGCACGATTACGAGGAGCATTTTAGACAACGTCCTCACAATCGCATGATGCTGCCGGAGCCAGCAGGCACTCATCACACGCTATATCATTTTTGGCTTTTCACCAAAAATGGTGCACAATCGCGCATTGCTCCGGGGCCACACATGCACTTACTTTGCATGTGGAGCCTCTGGAGTCGTGGCCCTCGTGCTTCCTCCCCCAGCGCAGCCTGCGGAAATACCCAGCTGTGCTGTGGAAGGAAGAGGCGGAGCCCTCATGCTGCCTTCCAGCCGCCAGGCAACTCCTGTGGAGCAGAAGCAGCAGGGATGTGGCAGCCTCACGGAAGAGGCTGCTCGCGTGATCCCCGCACAACCATGCCGGATGCAGGTAAATTGCGGAAAGGGCTTCTGACTTTGGACACTGCAATGCTCCTCACCTCCCTATGCTTTCTTCCAACCACTAAAATGAACAAATTATGTCATTGCTCTGTGCCTCAGTCACTTGACTATTACCAGGCAGCAAGAGTCAATGTCAGGACCCCATGTACGTATTGCTCATGCCTTCTCTAGAGAAGCTGATGCTTTCCCGATCAATTCAGTACACTGTTTATCATAAGCTAGTTCACAGACTATATGAACATTGAGTTAGAAAAACATTGAGTTTATAAAGACCAGAAACATTTTTTTTAAAAAAAGCATTCACTGGAAACTATTCGCAAAAGCTTAGAAAAATGTTTGGGGCAACAGTTCCCAGAATCCTCCAGCCAGCAGTATGACCAGGAAAATCACTTTTCCAGGTTCTGAGTTACAGAGAGGGAGAAAAAGAGAAAGAGACCAGATTGGGAAACACTATTTCAGAACATGTAGTTTTTGAATCAATTGCTGAAAGATAAATCCCACTGCTTGACTCAGTCTGATTTAACTGGTACTAGCAATTGAATAAGCCTGTGGATTTGCCACCATATATGTAGGGAAAGCCCTCAAACTCAATTTATAGAATTGTAAAACCATAATATATGGTTTCAGTCCCCTGGAATGTGCAGCAGCTTGTTGTGAATAGGCAGAGGTAGATGTGTCCTTCATGGTAATTATGAGTAAATCAAATCAGCTGTGGTGCTCATGGTATATTTTCTATGGAAGTCCTTGGCACTGGATATGTTAGTCTGGCTCATTTTCTTCTTTTAGTAAGAAGGTACGCACCTTGGTTACATGGCAATGAGAATATTTCTGAATCACTTTCTCATAGGTGGGGAAGAGAACATTGAAAGTCAATGACCTGTTGTTTATCCATGAGGTGATTGGATACTTCAGACTCATATAGTGTGAAACCCCAGGAGGTCTTTGACAAGTACTCACTAGTTCAAACCACTTACTCTCAATGGTCTCATATGCAAAGTGTCAACAATATTTAAACAATGGTTACTGTGGTAAGGAAAGTGGTTAAATACTAGTGTTGTGGAATTGCAGATTAATCTGCTGGGCACACTTGCAGTTATATCTCCTGCTTTCAAAATCTTGTTTTGGTGTGGGGTACAATGCAGGGTAATAACACTTAGAAACAAATCATTATGGCTAGAACTAAAGGTGTTTATGACAATACACACTTCTTTGTTCTTTCTTCTTGCAATGAATTAACAAACATTGCTTTGCTCTTGTAAATTACCATAATTCTAGTTCCTCAATAGAATAGTTGAGACAAATCAACTGTAACCAGAGGGAAGCTCTTCTAATATGATAAACATAGTCAATCCCAATATGATCAATTGTCATAGCACATTAGAGCATTTTCTTACATGCTGAAGAAGTTAGCTCAAAATCCTACCATAAATTGTGATCTTAGCAGTTGCATTGTTCCTCTCCATTTCTCCCTCTTTAGTTTATCAAATGTGGGTGTAAATAGGTCTTACATCTTCAACATTGTCATGATATATCCAGCTGTTACTCCCTTTCTTTGAAATGTGGTGCCCATGCAATGTGTATTTTTCATTATATCTCCAGAGTATTTTCCGGTTCAAAAAACTAAACAGGTATAGAGTTTAGGGTGTCTTGTCAGAAACACAAAGCACTCCCTCTACAAGAACATAGAATTTAAAACAAACAAACAAACACAAGTGCCTTGTGAAATTTTGGATTGTGTTTAGGTACATTTAGAGAGTCCTTAGTGTTGAATATGTTGATCTAGCTCATTTTCATCTTGTTCACATATGATACAGTATGTAAGCCTTTTTCCAGAGTCCAGTACATAATCTGAATCTCCCTTATGCTCAGAAGTGGGAGAAGGCTCTTTTTAAAAAGTGTAAGAGGTTTCTTGGAGGGAGTTAGTAAGAATTTTTTTGTGGTAAATCAAATATGTCCATAGACTTCATTCATTTCCCATGGATCCCCCAGCATCAGAATATAATGGACCTTCTAAGAATGAAAAGCTGCCTTACATTAATTAACATACATTCTAAAGCCACAATAAAAGTACACAGCAAAGAAATGTTGTTACAGCACAGCTGCTTTGAGGATAATAGTTGCTATTTCATGTGGTCTTTGCTACAACATGACTATAATCCCAAGCTGTGGATGTTTTTGGTTTATATTATTCTTGTTGCTTGCCTAGCTGAGTTTTAACTGACAATAGGTTGTTTTAGGTGGAGATTTTTAAGTAATGGTGGGAGTCAGATGCCCCTTCCAGATGTTGTTGGACCTCAACTCCCACCAGTCCTAGCCAGAATATCTGATAGGAATATCTGGAATGCTGCATGATTCCTTTAAAGTTATGCAAATTCTCTAATGTTCAACTACAAACCTGCCTTTGCACTAACTTCCTTGACTTCTTCAGTAATCATTCCAAGTCTTTGCTGTTTTCTGCTAATAGTATGGTATCATCTGAGTATCTTAAATTTTTGAATGTATGTTGAGTGTTTCCAATCTTTGGGTCATCCTTTTGTTTTCTGTATTTATTGATAGATTTTAGTTAGAACTGGAGTAGATTCTGTATCTGTAGATTGAAGCAGCTCTATTGGTATGCCATCTGTTCCTGGTGATTTATTTCTCCCAAGTGCTCTGAGCGCAGCTTTCAGTTTAATTTCTACAACTGTAGGTTCATCTTCCTTAAATGAATCTGTCATCCTTTCATCTTTTTTACATAGTTCTTTCATTTATTGTTTCCATCATCTTTTTATTTCTACTTGGTCATGTCATCTGTTTCCCTTGTTTATAAAATATTCCCATTCTTGTTTTAAATTTTCCTTTGATTTCTCAGTTCTTGTGGGAGAAGTCTCTTGTTCTTCCTTTTTCCTTTTGTCATCTACTGTTTCTCTAAAGTGATTATTATAGTAGTTCTCCTTGTCCTTGTGCACAAGTTGCTGAACAGTTGCATTCAGAGTTCTGACTATTACAGTCACCTTTCACTTTTCCTTCTTATCTGTCCTTAACTACTTGAAGAGTTTCATCTGTCTTCCCTTGGGTTTTTTTTTTTTCTTGCTGCATTTAGTATCTTTCTACATTCCCCCCTGACAATGTTCTACATTCCTCCCTGGCAATGGCTTCAGTCCGGAGTTCGTCTTGATCCTGGTTATTTGGACTTAATAGTGCATATCTATTTCTTTTTACATTATCTTTAAATTGTACAGGGATGCTCTTCAGGTTGTGTTTTGGCACAATGGTAAGTTTAGAGTTGTTCTTTAGTTTTATTCTGATTTTTTACATTAGCAGTTCATGGTCTGTGCCACAATTTGCTCCTTCTTGTGTTTTTGCAGCAAGAATGGAGATTCTCCATCTTCTGTTTCCAATTATGTAGTCTTTGGTTTTAATATTGGTTATCAGGTAATATCCATGTACATAATCATCTCCTGCATTGCTTGAAGAATGTGTTTGTGAACTGTTAGCCTCACAAATTCAGTCAGTCACTCTCCTGCTTCATTTCTCAATCCTAGGCTAAATTTTCCTACAAATTTTAATTCTGCTCTGATTCCTACTTTCACATTCCAATCACCTGTGATTAACAACAAGTCCCTTTGTTGTTGTTGTTGTTGTTGTGTGATCAATTTCCTCATGGACTCAAGTACAGAATCTTTGTTTCTTCTTCTTCTGACTCTCTAGTTGGATCATAAACTTAGGCCCTTTCTGCACCTTATCTTTTTTTTCAGTGCTGGGGTGCGGGGATCATGTAAGCAGCCTCCAGTGAGGGGTTCTCGCACCCCGCTGCTTCAGCTCCACACGAGCTGCCTGCTCCCGAGCAGGTAGCATGAGAGCCCCACCTCTTCCTTCTGCAGTGCAGCCTGGGAGTTTCCCAGGCTGCACTGGGGCAGGAAGTACGACCGCCACAGCTCCGTAGGCTCTGTACACACGGCAAGTGCGCATGGGGCCCTGGAGCAAAATTGTGCACCATTTTTGGCTGAAAGCCGAAAATGACAAAGTGCGTGAATGGCGCCTGTCAGACCCTGGAGTGTTGCGCTATTGTGAGTGCATCGTGCAGATTGCACTCAGTGCGAAAAGGGCCTTATATTATGGTTGTATTGATGGGTCTTCCCTAAAGCCTCATTGATATGATTCAGTCAGATTATATCCCTCCCACTTTGACTGCTTTGGCTACATCTTTCCCCACTATTAATGTCATCCCATTTCTTCTTAGATTTTCATTTGCTAAATAAAACACTGTGTACTTCTCTGACTCGGACTGTCCCACTGCTGTCCACTATAGCTCATTCACCCCAAGTATTGCAATGTTTATATATTTCATTTCTTGTTTTACAGTATATTGCTTTCCCTGATTCATGCTTCTGGCATTCCATGTTCCTATATTATGTGATGTACAGCTTCGGATTTTCCTTTCACTTCTGAGCATGTCAACAGCTGAATGTCCTTTCAGCATGAGTCTAGTTATGTCATTAGCCACAGCAGTACTCATAGTTGTCCTTTGCTGTAAACCAGTAGTTCACTGAGAGCCATCCTGCCTATTAGTTTCATCTTCTGCCCCTTTCTCTTGTTCCATTTTGCATTGTCTCATCATAGAGTTTTCATGGCAAAGGACAGTCAAAAGAGATTTACCATACCTCCTTCTGCACAGTACTCACAGGGTCACTCTCCACTACTCTTGCTTCCCAGTAGTTGTTTGGCACATTAAGGCCCCTTTTGCACAGCATTTGCCATGCAAAAGGGCGCCTGGAGCGTTGCGTGATTGTGAGGAGTGATCCGCACGACGCACTCACAATTGCATGACGCTCCAGGGCCTGGCAGGCGCTGCTCATGCACTTTGTCATTTTCGGCTTTCAGCCGAAAATGGTGTGTGATCACACATTGCTCCAGGGCCCCACACGCACTTGCCATGTGTGCAGAGCCTCCAGAGCCACAGAGGTCACACTTCCTGCCCCAGCGCAGCCTGGGAAACTCCCAGGCTGTGCTGCAGAAGGAAGAGGCGGGGCCCTTGCACTGCCTGCTCAGGAGCAGGCAGCTCATGCAGAGCTGAAGCAGTGGGGACATGAGAGCCTCTCACTGGAGGCTGCTAGCGCAATCCCCGCACCCCAGTGCTGAAAAAAGGTAAGGTGCAGAAAGGACCTAAGTCTGGATCTTCAGCAAAAGCCTGTCTGACGTAGGAGACCCTATGAACAGCACTGCTGCTATCAGCACAGCCTCTTGTCCCACAGTTGCATGCGGTACCACCACTGTGCAAAGGTAGTGTAATTGGTGAGAATTATTTGTAGCTGCTATTTTAATTGAGAATCATATTAAATAGGGAATTAGGAATGGTTTACACTATTTTATATCATTTTAACTTTGCTTAAATTATCTTGTTTTGAATGTTAAATTATTTAATATACTTTTAATCTTTTGAAATAATTCTTAAAGTTTTAAACTTTTCTAAATTGATTTTACTGTGTTCGTAGCTGAGACCCTTGAGTATAGGACAATATATCATTTTTTTTTAATAGACTGCACTATAGGAGTTGCACAATTAACCTAATGATGGATGTTTTCTCCCTAAACCCCCTAACAGTCATATCACAGACATCTTTGCGGCAACAGCTCCACTGATTACCAGTCCGTTTCCAGGCATAATTCCAAGTGCTGGTGATGACTTTTAAAGCCCCAAATGGCTTCAGGTCCAGGTTATTTGAAGGACTGTGTTCTCCCATATGAACCTGCATGTGTTTTGAGATTATCTAAGGAGACCCTGCTCTCTACTCCACTATCCTCACAAGCACATGTTATGGAAACAGGCCTTCTTAATGGCTGCCCCCAAGCTCTGGAATTCTCTTACCTTCTTCCTGAAGACAGGTGAAGACCTTTTTGTACTGGCAGGCATTTGAGAACTGATTTTTTTAGGGGAAACAGGCTTTATACGATATGCTGGACTTTTATTTTTGTTGGTTTAAAATTGCATATGCATATGGTTTTAAAATTTTTGATAGTTTAATTGCTTAACTTTTGTATGCTATGATTTTTAACTATATTTCTTTTAACTGCTGCAAGCTGTATTAAGTCAAAACTGGAGAAAAGGTAGGATCTAGAGGAGTAGGAATAGTAATAGTAGTAGTAGTAGTAGTAATAATAATAATAATAATAGTGATAGTCACTATTTTACTCTGCTCTAGAACTTTGTGAAACTATGATGTGCACAAATAAACAGGAGTCCACACTCAGGGTGAACTTGATGGATACACCCCAGGTATGCACAGTGCATAGAGTCAGCCCATAATTTCCTTCCAGCCTCCCCCCACCATGCTATTATTATTCTTAATGCATTGGAATATAAGCATTGCTCTAATCTCAAAGTAAAGCAAGTTTTATGGATAAGGATGTCAGCCTCGGTCTCTCTAGTTCTAGTTAAAGACTTTTAACTCAAGGGTTCTTAATCTGTGATCTATGGAGGAACTCCAGGGAATCCATGAACAAGTGCCAAAAAAAAATTTTTTCCTTCAGTTTCCTTACAGATGCTTTGAGTTTTCTGTCACTGTGAATATTTTTTAACCAAAAAAAAAAAATGGTCTTTTCAAATGGTCATTTTAATCTCCCCTACCCCCAATTCCAATATCCTATGCAAAGGAAAAGAATTTCCAATGCAATAAAATCAATTGAATGCAAAAATGTGTGTGTGTGTATGTATGCGTGTATATATGCGTGCTCACACACATGTACATGTGTATTTATGGGCATTTTTTCCCCTAGAGAGGGACCCATATCTTTCATCAGATTCTTAAACAGATGCATAAGCCCACACACACACACACACATTACAAAATGGTTAAAACCAACTGTTCTAACCGTTAGAGCTCAGTGGTTCTCAAACTGCTGGGGACAGAATTCTCCAAAGTCCAGAGGAAAAAAAGGGTTCCCAGAAATGCAGAATTTTTCTTTCCCTGGTCAGCCTTGGTGGATAATGATCTTTGTTGAATCACACTAGACCTAGAAGGGCAACTGCACCTCCTTTACCCTACTATTACAAGTTTATCTCAAAAGAGGAGTGTGGGGAAAAAGCTGTAGTTTTAGGTTTACCAGAATGAAAACCGGAGAGTGTTCCTCTAATGGTCGTAAAGAGGAGGGAATTTCAACAGGTGTTCCTTGTGACCAGGGTGTATGACAGGCAACCCATGGTGAAATTCCCTTTTCTGCACAACCATTAAGAGTATAGAAGTTCTTTCCAATTTTCAATGTGACAACCCTATCTTATTTGAATGTTGTTGTTCTTCTTGTCTATACCCCTCTCCCTTTTTCTCCCTCTGTGTGTGTATGCATGTGTGTGTGTGTATCCCCATTGACAGAACAAATGGTTAGTGCTGAGCTGCTCAGGACTATCCCCAAACTTACTTGAGTTTAGAGAAGGGTCACCCTCCAATTATTGGACTTCAGTTCCCATAACCCTTGACTAATTGGTATGCTAGCTAGGTTGAATGGAATTGCTGCCCCAGTAACATCTGGATGACCACATGTTCTTCACCCCTGGTTCAGAATATGGACTGAAGTCTCCAAATGTAAATAAATAATGCAAAGTTGGTAGAGAACACTAAGTGAGGTGATTGCAGGCTGCTGCTAGGCCTTCACCAGCCTGCAATGCAGAAATGTAGCCAACCTCCATTTTCCCACCCCTTCTCTCCACACCAGGAGAAGACTTTAGCTTTGTGACATAACTTAAGAGGTGAGTAGTCCAGGGCAAGATGTCTCAATGGGCCCAACGCACACCCTACTGTCCCTGATCTCAATAGAGTCTCACTTTTTGTCTGACCGCTATACATCACAAACACACCCGTATGTATGCATATGCATGAACACACACACACAATTTCTTTGTACCCTTTCTGCTATAGAAACAGAAAGGAGTGGTGGCAACAGCAGTTCTACCAGCCCTTACATGCCACCAAGAGGAAGGGGAGGCATTCTTCTCTCTCACTGTGTAAAGGTTATTAAAGTCTCCATGTTCCTCATTTCCTCTTTCCATACCAGGTGGCATCTGACAGTCCTGGTTGGCTGGTGGCCCAGGAGCTTACCCTTGCTTTGCTTTTATCATGTGCCTTCAGGTCACCTCTGACTTATGGCGACCCTGTCTGTCTTGATAAGATTTATTGAGAGGAGATTTGCCTTGCCTTCCTCTACAGCTATGAGAGTGTGACTTGCCCAACATCACCCAGTGACTTTCCACAGCAGGGAGTCAAATTGTGACCTCCCAGAGTCAAATTACTATACCACACTGGGTCTACAGTTTGATTTGATTGTTTAATATCTACATGTCAGAGAAACCAGAGTCAATGTTTTAAAAGAAAAAGTGATAGCAAGCTAAGTGATGCAACATTTTCCTTTTGCCAAGTCAGAGTTTGAGGCTACAACTCACTAGGCCCATTTCCTCTGAAAGTAATCCTCAGCTGAAGTTAACAACTGGATCAATCAATATACTCCCCTACGAAGTTAATTAACAAGTAAATCCAGGCCTCCTTTAGAACTGCTTCGTTAAAGAATTTGTCTCCCAAACGGGTCAAATACCAGCAGAGGCATACAAGCCAGGCTGGGACTGGCATTTCCTTTTCTGAAGGCATCTGGGATTAATGGGCCGTTTCATTGCTGCAAGTGAACTGCAGCTGAATTGCTTGCACTGCTTCATCTCTGAATGAAGGGACCAGGAGAATGCTTAGTGACTGATAGCTTTTGTTAGTACAAACAGCCTGGGCTCTGGTATTATTCCTCCCCCTTGCCTCTCATTGAAGACACATTAGAGAGCGAGTGTCAGTAACCAGTCTTCTGGCTCGCTCTGCTGGCTTGCTATTTCACTCACCTGTGACTCCCTTCTGCATTTACTGGAATTTGCCTTCCTCTCAAAATCCATTCAAAAAGGAAACTGTTGGCTAGCTGACCAGTTGAAATTGCCACACACACACACCCATTTGATTCCATTTTTTCCTCTTTCATTCTTTTGGCTCTCTTCTGACATTTCTGTTGGCTCTTTTCCAAAGCCTTGCGTCTGAACTTGGAAAACTACATTTTTGGACCACAGCTTCCAGGATCTCCCAGTCAGCATGGCTAGTTTGGGTTCTGGTGACCAGTCTAGGCTGTGGTATCAGATTGGCTTCTAGCAGAATCAATTAAGACATGTAGCTGCCAGCCCCAGAGTTCTCATTCACATATGTATTACCACAATATGCCCTGCAATGTTTAACAAATATGAATGGGTCATCACAGACAGAACTTCCACATCACATCAAATGAAATACTTTTAAGTGGAGCCAGTTCAAAATTCTGCTGTTATATCATAAAATGCAGAAGAGTCAAGTGACAAACAACTATTAAAGAATTCACCACCACCACAGACATCAGCAGTCCTAGATAAAATTATTCAAATTCGTAATGCTTAGCTGGTTAAATCATCAGATGTATATAACTCCAGGCTTTCTTGGATGAAGCCTACTATCTATTCTGAGTTCAGTCTGGGGACAAAAACAATCTTGGTTGCTTTGGTGGATGAGCAACACCAGGAGCAAGGCAAGACAGCAGGAGGTGTTATGTGTGTGCTGGTTTTGCTACATTCCTCAGAAGCTTAAGATATAATCTATCATGCTTTCCTTCTGGGGCAATTGGTCTTGTGGGCACTGTTTCCAGTGATTCTCTAACCCTATTTGGCTGAGTATTCCCAGAACATTGTGCTGGGGAATATTGTTCATCCCTTAGCCATTTGGCTATGGCAGTCTTCCTCTCCAGATGTGTTGGAAAGCAGTTTCTATCACCCTCACCCAATATAGGCATTGGATAGGACTGACAGGAGTTGCTGTAATCATCATATGTGGAGGGGATCAGGTTGGAGAAGGCTTCACTGTGAAGTTCTTCAGCATTAACATGCCTCCTCTCTAGGGGTCCAAATCTCAGCAGGAGCCCATCTTAGAATATTTCTTGTAGTGATCCACACTCACAGAAATCAGTTTCCACAGGAAATTGATTTGTCTCACAAGAATAAAACTATACACAATGCTAACCATGGAGGTTAGCTTCTTACAGTAAGCCCTCAGTTGTAATAATCTAATATACATGGACAATTTATTGACTGAGAAGATGAGAACCTCCACACACATGCCCATATTATTAGGGGCAGCCTGTGGACTAAACAAGGAGAAAAGTTCCTCCTCACTTGGTCCAAAATCTTCCACTGATAATGTAGAATTAACTAGCTCTTCAGGAACATACAGTCCTGAAGGCATATTAAGAACCTTGCACAAACCCACACATTAGGCTAGAGTATAGGTATGGCTGGAGTAGGGAGAAGTTAACTACCGAAGAACATTTGCTGTTTAAACAAATACAAATGAGTGTAACACCCAGTGAATTAGGCCAGCACTAGGACTGGTCAGCTCAGACTTGAGTGGACCAAGTTCTGCTTTCTCAGATACTAGCAGGGACTGGGTACCCTTTCACACAACATAGTTACAGCACTTTCCTTCCACTTTAACTGCCATGATTCCATTCTATGGAATCCTGGCATTTGTAATTTCATGACCTATTTAGAATTCTCTCCTGGAGAATTCCCTAGTATCTCTCTAAATTGCAAATCCATAAAATGCAGCCATGAAAGTAAAGCAGAATCAAAGTGCTATAAGTGTATAGTGTAAAAGGCCCCTGGGACTGAGCAAATTGACACAATTAGGCTTCTTGAGGAGAAGAGAGGAGAAGGAAGATTCACTGCAAAAAAAAAAGAATAAGACAACCCTGCCCATTGTCTCTATACATTGACGGAGCATAGCTACTATTCTTTGTGTGCAATTCCCAGGCACAAGGAACATGCAGAACTACAGAGGTAGTAAAGCACAGAGGTTTTGGACACCTCGTGTGCCTATTCTCATTTTCTCTGTTTTTGTTGTAGGTCTTTATTGTGCACTATTATTATCAAAGCACTCTGAAGGTTTGTGACCCTTAGAAGGGTCCACTAGTTTGGAAGTGGCACAGAAGTGACAAAAGGAAGAGGTGGTGGCTGTCCTTTCCCCTGGCACACTCTGGGCTGCTGATCAAAAGCCAGCTCAAAGTTAGAGTGCATCTTCTCTCATACAGACTCCAGCATTCTGTAGGAAAGTGGGTAAGAGGTGAAGACCATACATTATAAGAAAATGCCATATAGAATATAGGATAGAATTTGGAAGATACCTTTCTAGAGATCCCAATGGATTACCCTGAAACTAGTACTAGGTGACCCATTTCAATCTTGTTTCAGGCCTGGCTATGGGACAGTGACCGATTTGGTCATCTAGGTGGTTGACCTACACCAGAAACTAGACAGGAGAGTGTGCCTTGTTTATTCTGTTAGACTTCTCCATGGATTTTGATCCTATTGACCATAGTATCCTTCTGGGTCAGCTTGTGGGAATGGTACCTGGGAACACTGTTTTGCAGTGACTTCATTCCTTCCTGGAGAGCTGAACCAAGAAAGTGGTATTTGGAGACTCCTGTTCAAACCTTTAGCCTTCAGCCTGTGGGGTCCCTCAGGGCTCAGTCCTGTCCCCCACACTATTCAACATCTACATGAAACTTCTGGGAGAGGTTGTCCAGAGTTTGAGGGTTTGGTGCCTTCAGTATACAGATGACACCCAACTTTATTATTCTTTCTCATCACAAGCCAAGGAAGCTGTCTTGGTCCAAACCAGTGTCTGTCATCAGTAATGGACTAGATGAGGGTGAACAAATTGAAATTTAATCCAACAAGACAGAGGTGCTCCTGGTCAGTCAAAAGGTAAATCAGTGAATAAGGATTCAGCCTGTGTTAGGTGGGGTTACACTCCCCACGAAGATGCAGGATCACAGCTGGGGGGTGTTCCTGGATTCAACTCTGAGCCTGGAAGCCCAGGTCTCAGCAGCAGCCAGGAGTGCATTTGCATAGTTAAGGCTTGTGCTCCAGCTGCACCTGGTCCTTGAGATGTCAGATCTGGCCATGGTGACACATGCCTTGGTTACATCCCAGTTGGATTAATATAATGCATGGGGCTGCCTTTGAAGACTGTTCAGAAACTTCAACTCATCCAAAGAGCTGAAGCCAGATAGTTAACTGGCGCTGGCTACAGGGATCACACAACTCCCCTCTTGCAACAGCTCCACTGGCCGCCAGTCCATTTCTAGGTACAATTCAAAGTACTGGTGATGACTTTTAAAGCCTCCTACACAGTTCAGGTCCAGGTTATTCGACAGACCATATTCTCCCCTACAAACCAACCCAGGCTTTGAGATCTGCTGGAGAGGCCTTGCTCTCTGTCCCACCACCCTCACAGCTACACTGGAAAGGACCTTCTCAGTGGCTGCCCCCAGGCTCTGGAAGTTCCTCCCCGGAGAGGTCAGACTGACACCCTGCCTACTATCTTTCCTCAATCAAGTAAAGATGTTTTTATTCAGATAGGCTTTCAACGTGTAGCCTATCTTTTAATGTGTAGCCTGTCTATAGAATGTACTGGACATTGTGTTCCTAATGAATATTTTGAGTTTTTAATTATATATTTTAACATTGTTTTAATTCTATCAATTGTTTAATTATGTTTTAACTTTTTAACTATGTCTTTTAATTGTAAGCTGCTTTGAGTTCCAAATCTGGGGGGAGGAAGGGGGGTATTAATAAAGATGATTGTGGTTATTATGATGATGAGTACAAAATAACTGTGTGTCTGCTATTGTAAGAAGGAATTCTAAGTGGAGCTTCTAGCTGCTGCATTTTGAACTGCCCAGATAACCTGAATTGAGGGTTCAAGGGAGAAAGACTTAAAAGACATTCAGCTACTGTGGTTTCAACAAAGTGGTATCACCAATAGTTACTTGATCAAAGTAGTTGAGGGTTATTAATGAAAGCAGAACAACCAACAAAGTAGAACTGGAAGAACTCTTTGTTCTGCATATCATTTTAAAATAAACAAACAAACAAAAATTAAGTTAGTGAAACAAGCCAAAAGCAAACAACTTGGTCAGAATGAAGAACAACTTTTGGGGGGCACAATTCTACATGCTGGTATTTGTCTATGCAGTCCAAAATGGTCTGGTAGGACAATATTTGAAAGATTAATTCTTCTTGTATGAATTTGGCCACATCTTACAGTCTGTTCCAGGGGCCTTGTTCTGTGTCCTGTTACTAAGAGGAGATTGATGGTAGGACACAATACATAGTATACTCTGTAGTAGCATCATGATTATGTAATAGTCTCTTGGAAGGTTAGAAAATTCAATTTTAAGTTTGCTGCTAAATAGTTCTGTTCCTTTCTGACATTTGAATGTTGTTAAGTACAATTGTGCGCTCATTTTAAAAATATTTTTCATGTGCTTAAATCTCTTGTTACATTATTTATTGTGATATTCAATTTGTTGTGATAGTCAATTTATGTGCTTTAATTTATATGCTGCCTTGAAGACTTTAGATATTCAAAGGTACCATATTTACCAGAGTATAAGATGCACCAGCATATAAGATGCACCTAGTTTATATGCCAGCAAATACTATTTGCTGACATATAAGATACAGCGGCATATAAGGCGCACCGCATTTTCAAACAGTATTTTTCAGGAAAAAGGTGTGTCTTTTACACCAGCAATCAATTTGTTTTATGAAATAATTAAATACATTTGATTCAAAACCTTTTCATTTGATTAAAATTACCCCACATTAAGACAAACAGATAGACAGATAGATGACAGGAGAAAGATATAGAGAACTCAGATTTTACAGATACCCAAAGTTTAAGCTGTAGTCCTGTATGATCTTACCTGAGAGTGAATTCTATTGAACTAAGTGGGGTTCTGATTATATTATTAGTCATTTAATCAATCCATTACATTTGTACAGTGAAAAGATCAGTCATCCTGAAGTAACCCTATTTGCTTGTTGTCATTAGAAGATGAACAGCTGTGTACTAACAGACATTTGGCTTAGAAAGGGCGTATTTTGTTACTTGGGGAGAAGAGCAAAATGTCATTTAAAAGACAGATTTCTCATCTCTGTGTTTAAATAGGTACACTGAAAAGTGTTTTAAACTATCTTTTGTCTGATTAACTGACACTAGTTTTTAAGTTGATTTTATTGTAGTTGCAATCCAGTATCCATTTCCCTGGAAGTAATGCCATTGAACTCAATAGGCCTTACTCTTAAAGTGGGGGTATAGGAGATTACATTTAGAAAGTTTTATACTGTATCAGTCTGAATAATCTGTTGATCTATTCACATATTAATTGATTAGGTAATATCATATTTCATTATGTCAGTTGAATCTGCATAGTAACTAATTAGGTAAATCCACTAATCTATTTATGTAAGTTCAGTTGATTTAATGGATCAACTCTGTTTGCAAATCATTATTAAAATTAGGCATAAATCCAATTAGTCCCAACTAGAGTAGATCCACTGAATGAATTGAATTTACATAAATGTTAATGTTCATTTGTTGACAAATCAAGTTCACATTGATTTGTGAAATCCCTTTTGAAACAAACTTTTAAAAACAAACTGAATGGGCCATGGCTGTCTCTGAGAAGTGAATTCTATGGGGTAGATACATACCTTTAAACATATATACCAATTATGTACATTTATTTAATTGATTTACTGATTTAAATACACACTGTTTTGACTAAGGCTCTCTAGTTCTATATACACATGAGTAAAGCCCATTGAAGTGTGTAGTACTTTCTTCTTACATGACTGCTTTGTAATCTTTTCCCCAATGCAATCCTATACATTTCTAGGGCAAAATAAGCCCAAGGAGTTCAATGGAATTTAATCTCAGGTAAATAAGTATAAAGCTGCAGCCCTAATCTGATGTCATACCTACACTTTCTGGGACAAGACGTTGATGAACTGCAACCCTCATCATCTCTCACATTGCCCATGATAACCAGGGCTGATGGAAAATGAGTTCAACAAGGCACAAGTTCTCTAGCCCTGGCAGAATAAATCTCATAGGATTTAATGAGACTTACTTCAGTATAGGCCAGTATGGTATAGTGGTTTGAGGACTGGACTAGGACTCCAGAATATGAGGGTTCAAACCCTGCTGAGCCATGGAAACCTTGGGCAAGTCACACAGCCTCAGAAGAAGGCAAGACAAACACAAGAAAACTCTGTGATAGCTTGGCCTTGGGATTTCCATAAATCAGAAAAGGCTAGAAAGCACACAATACTACAGCTTCCAAGTAACCATGTTTGGAATAGTACCGCAGGGATCTCCAAACCCCTGTGTTTTCCCTGCAACAATAGGGAAATAAGAATTAAGGAGATACAGACCAATAGATCAGGTCCCCCTCCTCCTTAGCCTCTCCCTGCGTATTTCCATGTCCAACTTAGTTCACGGATTTCCTCTGTTCACATCATAATTCTTCTACTCACATTGACTTGTGCAGGCTAAGCGATAGTGTGGGTCTTCCCACCCAGGCCATTACCGCACTAGGGCGTTATAGCGCTATTATTCCACTTTCAACATCCTATAGAATCCTGGGGTCTGAGGCCCCTTCCTAAACTGCAACCCCAGGATTCCCTAGGATGTCGAAAGTGGAATAACAGCGCTATAACAGGCTAGTGGGGAAATGGCCCCAGTTCCCTCCCGTTTTGAGCGCAGACCCGCGGGGAACTTCTCCTGATTCCTGAGCCATCTCTAGCTTCCCCTCTCCCGCAGTCACCTCCGCTGCCCCAGGACCACTAACTGCCTTTCTTCCTGAAACCAGCGGTGACCGCAGGCCCCGCGGTTTGTAGCGTCGGTAGCCTGAAACACCAACCGAACTAACCTGCTATCCCAAACACACACACACACACCCCTCCTTTATTCTTTTAAACGAAGGGATTATATGCTGCAAATCTACAAATGCACCGTGACCAAATCCGCGCAGAGACTCCAAGTCAAGGGGTCTTCTCTCCTCTCCTCTCCCCGCCGGCCGCCGCCTCCTCGTTATGTCGTTAGGGAACAACTGTGGCGGATTTAATTAAACGCGCGGACTGCTGGTCCTGCAGCAAGACCAGCGGCGCCTGGGGATAGACTCCATTCCCCCGACATGTTCGCAAAACAATGCCGCAATCTTCTTACGCCGCAACCGAGCCCCCCCCCACCTCTACTCCACCTCGAGGATGGGATGGAACCGGAGCATCTTTCACACCGATCCCCCCCTGCTGCCTCCCCCCACCCCGCTGGAAAGGCAGTAAAACCCCAAACAAGCCCCTTTCCCTGGGAGAGGTTAATAAGCTCTTGTTCTACTGACAGAGTCTCTGATTGGGTTTAAAGTTCGAGCCTGGTAATCTCTTAAAGATCAGGGGCTCGGATAAACGACTCTCTTTAACTAGGTCGTTTCTTCTCTGCTCCCTCCCGCCCCATATCTGTTAGGGGTTGAGAGGATGGGGGCAACTGGCACCGAGGTCCTCACCACCCTACGATTTGGGGTGGGAGACGGACCAGCTCTCCTCGCCAAGGGCCTCTTTGGGTTTTCTTTGAAATCCAACGGGGAGTCTTCCCCCCCCACCCCTCACCAGACTAGTGCCACATCGCCCATCCACTAGCAGAGGGCCTCTTGGAGATTTGCCAAACCAGCGAGTCACAAAAACGAGGGCCTGCCTTCCCAGTCCTGGCATTAGTTCAAGGATTTCTTTTTTTCCCTCCCCGAAAAGTGTGAGGACGGAGGTAAACATTCCAGGTCGCCGCCCTCTCCTGAAATATCTCGACGATTCTGTTTTATGGCCTAAATCGCTGGGGTCAACTTCAGCAGATCCGCTGCATCGACGAACATTAAGTCTTGTTTTCCTCTTCTGGGGTTGGGTCTAACAAATGGACTGAGGTCAAGGGCGGGAATGGGGAAGCCCTCCAAGACGTGGGATGGCAGCTCCCAGCACTCCTCACCCTGGCTGTGCTGGCTGTTGACCGAACAACTTCTGGAGCGCCTCAGCACTCCCACTCTTGCCCCTAGGGCCAATTTATTTATTGCTGATGTTCTTAAATTTATCCTCGTCCTCCTTAGAGCCAGGCTCTGGCGATTTGATTCTGTTTTCTTTCTAAAATCGCCGGATTGTGCAGCGAGTGGAAGCAGGCGCAAATCGAAAGCGAGGTCAGTTCGACTAAACTCGATCATCGTTGTCTTCCTGCGAAGGGTAAGCTGCGTCCGGCGGGGTCAGGAGTGGCTGTGCGAGAGTGTGCATCCATCCTTCTCCCTTCCCGGTTCTGGAGGCAGGGATACCCCCATGCCGCTCAGTTTCTAAGATGTCTGCAGCTGAAGAGTCGGATAAACGTTAAGAAATACGAAGTAATTGAGGGGGTCCTTTGGGCGAATTTTTAAAAATGGGATGTCTGGCACAGGCCTCCTTCTCGGAGGCTGAGTCAAACGGAGAACTTTTCTCCGAGCCCCATGGACCAGTAACGTGGGAGTATTTTGTCCTGGCTTGGGCGTAATTCACTGTTTTGTTGGTGACTCTGCACAGAACAGGAAGCGAGAGAGGCGTGTGCCCAGGTCATCCATAACTGAGGAGCCGGAGGGATTGGATGCGCAGGCCGCAGCAGTGGGATGATGCTTGGAATCCCAGAGCATCATCCTACCCTGGCTCAGTAAGAGAATATATCCGCGTGTAACTTACATTGCAAGTTACTTCCCATGCGTTCCTGTAACGGGGAGAGAGGTTTTGATTGTGCAGAGGCTGCACACGATCTTTGGACAGGTGGTGACATCCCTGTCATTCTAGGCGAGTAAGGGCACCCTCCGGGGAGCTAGAGGTGGCCATATAATCGGGTGGGATATGCACCCAATATGAGTGTACAGGCATTCTGAGGAGCCAGATGCGTATACATTCAGAGATATATGGGGTTGTATGTGTCTCGCTCACAGATACACACACACACACACACACACACACACACTGAAACCTTCACCCGAAAAAGAATTTACTATTCGTACTCACAGCTTTCAGCATTCCCAACGACAATTCTAGTTACTCAAGTCAGCGTTGCTAAGAATGTTACCAACAGCCCTAACAGGTGGTTATCAGAGTAATAATAATAATAATAATACTAAGCCGTACTATTAGGCCATTTCTGCACTCCACTGTTACAGCGCTACGATTCCACTTTCAACATCCTGTGGGATCCTGGGGTTTGCAGTTAGGGAGGGGCGTCTAGAATTCTCAGCCAGAGAGCTCTTTGGCCTCAGGAAACTACCAACCCCAGAATTCCTCAGGACGTTGAAAGTGGAATAAGAGCACTAGAACAGCGGAGTGTGGGAACGGCCTTAGTGTCGCAGGGCCACGAGCACGGCGGCCGGCTTGGTTTGGAGCCACCCGATGGATCCTTGGCCGCCACACACTTTGCCCTGCGGGCGAGTCCTTTGCCAAACCACCGGGCCCACCGCGCGAGCCGGCCGTCCCCTCCGCTTGAATCTGGGCGCGGAAGGCGCTGCCTGGCGGGCTGCGAGCGGCCTCCTGGGCGCGGAGCCCTGCAGGAAAGACCGACGTCTCCGCGGGATGAACCCTGCACCGCGTCCCCCGTCCGGGTTCGGGGAGGGGGGACCAGGGACGGGAGGGGGAAGTCAAGTCACCCCGAGAGCCGCCAATCGGGGCGCTACAGGCGGGCCCGGGCCTCTGCCGAAGTCGCCTCTCCCTCTTGCCACCTTCGCCGGCCTCGCTTTTAAACACGCCCCCACATGGCCTGAAGTGACACTTTCGCTCGCTCGCTCGCTCCCCCGAAGTCCCGAGGGAGGGCCGAGGGTCCAAATCGCCATTAACAAGTCAACCACGCCGCAGCGGAGGGAAATCGGATTGCGGGGGGGGGGAATCCCAACGCGCTGATACACACACACACACCCCACCAAAAAAACTTTAATTCTTTTTTCTTTTGTTTTTAGAGAGAAAACTTTCGTTACTGTTAGGAAACGAGGCGGTGCTCAGGAATCAGCTTTCGGCGGCCGGGAAGTTCATTATAATATCACTGGCGCTTCACGCCCGCTTTTTCCCCTTCCAGCCCCGCGCTGACGTCACGCCCTCGCCAGGAACGGGAGCGCTGGGGAGGAGAGACGGGGGGCAGGGAGGCAAGAGGAGCGCCCCAGCCCCCTCCCCCTCCCTCCCCCCGACCCGGCTGCCTGTCAGAGCTCCCGGGAGATGTTCCGGGCGCTTCAGGCTGAGCGCTCAAAGCACAAAGTCAGCCAGTGTGATGAACTTCTGGAAACCTTTCACTCCCCCCCCGCTTTTTTTTTCGGTCGGTGCCATTCACTTTCTGAGAACCACCTCCCGCCTCCTCCGACGCCCCCCCCCAGTCACACACGCACACAGGGGCGCGCGCGCGCTCTCCTCTCCTTTTTATTATTTTCCAGCCTCTCTGTCTCTCTCTTCCCAGCTCTGCCCAGGCGCGCTGCCTCGAGGACTGGCTTCGGCCCCCACACAGACCGCCTCCTGCCCTCCTCCTCTCCCTCACCGGAGCGCCTCCGCATTCCCCGCCGCCCAGGGGAGACCACCCTCCCGCCCTTTCCCCAAACAACCCCACCGAGGGAGGACGACCAACTTCTTCGCACCTGAGGGGCGTCTGCGGCGCTCGGCTCCTTCCCTCCGCCCCGCGCCCGGGGTCCCTCTCTCCCTCTCCCCCGCCTTTTCCTCTCGAGAAGAAACGCCAGTCGAGGCGAAGCAGTTCCCCCGGGCTCCCCGGGCTCTTCGTCAGGAAAAGAAAAGAAAAAAAACCCTGTGAAAAGTGAAGGAAGGCAGGAGGGAGAGGAGGATGCGCCGCGTCGCCGTTCGGCCGTCGGAGGTCTCCTGAGGCACCTGTCAAGCTCGTCCGGAGAAGCCGCCGAGGGAGAGCGAAGAGCCGAAGCGGAGGGCGGCGGGAGGAAACGCCGCTTCAGCCGCCCGGGGAAGGACCCTCCGCGTCCGCAAAGCAGCGACACAGACCTTTCCGCCGCCGCCGCCGTGGCCCTTCTCCTGGGGGACTCCAAAATGAGCAAGCCGGCAGGATCAACAAGTGGGTAATGCTGCTGCTGCTGCTGCTGCTGCTGCTTAGCGCCGCTGGCGGTCCGCCCCCCCCCGGAGCGGAAGCTCGCCTGATTCCAGCGGGGGCTTTTGGGGGGCCTAAAAGCCGGGCGAGGGTCGGGCGCCGAGCGCGGGAAGCGCCCGCTCGCCCTCCCGAGAGAGCCCGAGTTTTAAGGCTTCGTCCTCGCCGCGCTTGCCGGGGAGTAAATCCTTCAGGCTGACTTGCAAGGAAACGTGTAGAGGGTTTGAGGGGTTGTTTTGGTCGTGGTCCTGGTGATTTTAAATCCAGATTTTTACTCCCCCCGCGCCGTGATTCTGATTAACCCGGGCTGTAGCTAACTTCAGATCCGTTCTGTCTTTGGGGAGGGGCGCCCGGAAAGGACTTCTGCCCCCCTGTTTCTCAGTCAGGCCGGGCATTGGGTCCGCGAACTCCTTGGCCTTGATCAGGGACAGTGAGTTAAACGCGAAGACGGGTCGCTGCGCTCTATGTGTATGTGTGTTTACGATCGATCAAACTTCCTTCTTTTGCAATTAATACTTTTGTTAATTTTGGTCTCAAACTTTCAATAGTTGTAAGCCATAGCCTCGCAAGCGAGAGGTTTTCGGACAGGGGGAAATCTGCTGAAAAGCGGATTTACCGGGAATACTTTGCACACCATTTCCAGCCTTACAGAATAATCCTGCAAAAGAGGGAAGCAGAAACAACTTAAAAGTCACATTTTCCTTAATCCTAAATCCGGGTACACCTCATAACTGGGGAATTCCTCCCCCTTCTTTTTTCCCCCTAAGTCTGATTGACTGCTCAGGCTTGAAGTTGGCTTCAGACGCTAGAAATCTAAGAAGGGACTTTGGGAGTTTGTCGTAATGTGCGTGATGGGGTCAGTAACATGCACAATCCAATTTGATCTATGACAAGTGATGGGTTAGGCCGTTTCAGAGCGCGATCCCGGTGCCGTAATTACATTTTTAATGACTTTGAGAGAGAGCAGGAGGAAAGAAGAGGAAACACGTGCCTGCATACTGCTGGGCTGAAAAACTACTTTTCTCCCTTTTTAACCTCCGCCCTCGACCATTTGTGTGTTTGTTGGTTTGCTTCGGGTGAGAATGAAGTCACTTTTACCTCCAGTGCTCGGTTGTTGGCGTCGGTTGATATGATCTCCCTTTCTGAAACTTTATCGGAAATAAACAATCGGAAACCGTTCTTCTTTACGGTGTAGACAGCATGGAGAAAAGGCGCACAAACTTTAAACCAGCCCGCCCCAGCGGCCTAAAGCGAAAGTAAAGTGGTTTGGGAGGGGTCGGGGGAGGTTTATAGCACGGAATATGATAGCAAACCCTTTCGGAGCGACGGAAGGCGAGGATTTGGGGTCACTTTACTTCAGCCGGGGATCGGGGGAGCAATCAAGGCGGCAGAATAGGAACAACTCTGGGGAGGGGGAAGAATGACGATTGTGAATTCTCTAAGGAGAACGTTTGAAACGGGAGATGGAGAGTTTCTCAGCCCGCTTGTATTTAAGGGGATTCGAGCCTACGGGAGGGGTGGTCTTCGGAAGCAGGTTCCCCTTAGTTCAGCGGGCTGGGCGGTCACGGTGCCTAGCGTGGCAGGTTCACTCTACTTGATCCGGGCCTTGTAGGTCCGCTGACGACCCCCGTGGGTTCCCTCCAAGGGCCCACCCTAACGACGGCTTTCCAGTGATCCCGCTCACTGTCTGGACTCGGCCTCTGTCCAGTTACACGGATTGACTCCATGACTTCTCTGAGAATTTCACCCACCAGAGAAGTGCAGAATCTGACCGATTAAAAGAAAAAGAAAAAAGGCAAATGATGGGACTGTGACACTTTTTGGGGGGGGAGTCGTTTTCCGGGCTCTTGAACGTGCTGTCGTGCTGGAATTTATGTCGGAAATAGGAAGGGCGAATGCAATTAATGTAATTAATGGTGGAAAATAATGATAGTAATAATTCTTGCTTTTTATGAGATAGTGATTTTAAAAGCAGATGATCTTCACGCATCTTTTCTAAAAGGATTGATCATCAACTCAGTTTAGAAACACTTTCAAAGTTCATGGAAATCAACATCTGTGCAACGCGATCAGGGTGCTGCTTGGAGGTAAGTACGATGGGATTGATTTCCCAGGACGCTACAGAACCGCGGTGGTAGCCCGCCCCATTAATAAGAAAAAGAGCCCTATCGAAATGAAAGAGAGTTCCCATGCAGGCAAATGTATACTGGAATATTAGCTTTCAGATGGAAAGAAATCCGGTTAGCTTCCTAATCGAAGGCCCTTTTGTTAGGAAACGAAATGGATCTTAACTTGCGGTCGGCATGTCTTTTTAGAAGCTACATTCGAGAACCGATCCAAAGTAAATACACTGGGAGTTTCTCCTACCAAAACTTTTGCGGGGGTTTAATGCGGCCTTCCAGCTATAACCAGACTGTCTTCACAACCCTTTTGTCATCCATAAACATCAAAGCCTTCAACTCCCGTTGATTTTGATGGCTGCAGATTGGCCAGCGCGCTCCGGCCGCCGTCGAACGCTTTTGTTATGTTTCGGGCGTTGGATGGAAACGGGCGTTTGGGGAACTCAGAAAGGGCTGAAATACGAGAGCGTTGCCGTTCCCCACGCCTGCTCAAGTGCCACTGACCTCCGTGGGAGCGGCATAGGAAGATCTGCTATCCTCCGCTAACTAAGAAATGATCCCGAGCGGAATCAGAAGAGATTTTAAATTTAACTGCGCCTGTCAGGCTCAGAAGTGCCGCCTTACAACTGAAATCGGCGAGATTTCGAAGGACCTATTTGGGCGCGTCTTTGCCCTTTTCTGAGAAGACGCGCAGGATGCTCTCGGTCAAGACGGCAGACTCGGCTCCCTAGCACAACACCAAACCCCCTCCCGCCGCCCCCAGTCCCCCACACTTGGCTTCGAAAGCAGCACCTTGTTGAAGCCCGCGGCCTCTATTTGAGGCTGGCCACCCCGCCTCGGGCGCTAGAGTTCTGGCGAGGGGGGTGGATGTCTTGCGTGGGCGATCCTGCGTCTCTGAGGAGGGGGGTCTCTGTCTCTTTTGCCAGAGAGTCCTGGGGGTCAGCTCCGTGAAAGCTCGGCGGCGGCGGCGGCGGCTGTCGCTGCTGCTCCCGCCGGGCGCGGCTTCTGCGCTCCTCGGGCCCGGCGCGGGCTCCGCTCCGGCTCCTTTTTCCCTTCCGCCAGGCTGGGCTCGAGTGATGTCAGATGTGATCTCTCTGCTTGGGTGGTAATCAGACCCCGTCGAGGAGTCCTCGCAAAGCAGCCTAACTTCTTTCAACAGCCTCTGATGGTAATTACAGTAATCGAAGCTGCCATATATCTTTAAGCAATTACCAGGCACACACAAAAAAGCCCCCCGGGACGCCCCGTCGAGGGATGTTCCAAACGGTTTCCCAGCGCCCGCCCGAGCCCCGTTTGTCTTTCCCGTTAGACTTCTGGGGCCTTTAAACAGGGGTTAATCAGTTAGCGGGTGACCTCGTGTCAAGTTAAGGGGGTCCCTCGCTCGCCTGGCATCCGCCGGCGGCCCCAGAAATCCCCCCCTTTTTTTTTCTGTGTCTCTCACACACACAGAAAAAAACACCCGGTTGCCCAGGCGGCCTAATAGGGTGAGCGCCCCCCCGCCCTCCCCACAGCACTCCTCCAAACGCCAGTAGGAGTTGCGGGAGAGGGGAGGGAGCGAAAGCAGAGGGACAGAGGGCAACGTTTGGAGCAGGAGACGCCGCCGGGCCCGCCGGAAGAGACAGGAAAATGCACAGAAACATCCAGAGGGGATGGTTGTGACTGCCTGCCTGCGTCTCCTGAGGAAGTTAAAGCCCACCCAATTCAACGCCGGAGGGTGTTCGGGGCTTTCCCCTTGCCATCGATGGTAGTTAAAAGCTCTCACCTTTGCCCAGTCACTAACTTCAATAGGTCGTCCCAACTAGAGTAGACCTATTCAATCAGCGAGACTTGCATACGGGACTGGTTTAACAAATTTTCCTTCATTCGGTGGGTCAGTTCTAGCTGGGACTAACAATTCGATTCACCGCGTTATTTATAGAGAAAAGTCAGGCTTCCGTGGCACCTATAAGGTGGGGTTTTATTTTTATTTACTTATTTTGGCAGACGTTCCGAAGCTTAACATGCAGGCTTGCACGGGAGTGGCTGAAATAAATTCTGCAGAAATGAAGATAATGTGACCATAATCTTACTTCGTGTGTTTCTTCAATGAGTTAAATAAGCAGGTACATTCAACAGGGGTCAGCTTTCTTGCAGTCCACATTGGACAGGCAGGCTGGCGATCAGCTGGAGCAGAATCAACAAGTAGGAAAGAGATCGAAGCGACCCATATAGTACACGGCGCTCGCTGTGTCTTTGGAAAACAGCCACCAAGGATTAACGCGGTCGGTACAAGAGAGTCCATGGAGATGTGTTTAGTTGAAGCAAAATTAAATGCAATAAATCGTGCATAATAAGCGTTCGACATGCGGAGTCCCGGTGAAGGGAAAGCTCAAACTGTGCCTACTTTGCCGGTCAACATTGCATTCCTAATAGGTGATGCTCCCACAAATATATATCTTCTGTTATAGGCATATTTAATGCCAGAATATTTTGCATTCCAGTCACCTCCTTCTCGTATAAATGCTGCATGTTTAATCGGCAGCAGACATCAAAACAACTTCTTCCCAAGCAGTCTAACTCCAAAATACCTTTACGTGAGAGCCCTTGGGGTCAGTCCCAGTGAGCTTCATGGGACTTCAGGAGAACTCGCTGACCAGGTTGCGTCTCAAAGTGGGCGACTGCTCACTTGCTACTGGATAAAGGCTATGGTGTCCTGTGCATACACATTTACCCCGGAACAAGTTCCATCGAAAATAGAGAGGCTTCCTTCGGAGTAGATCTGGACAGGATACCACTGCAAATCCCCTCAAGTAAAGTTGGCAGCTGCGAAACAAATTTGTTTGTGGAATTACGAAACTGAGATTTTTTTAAATGAATTTTGATAGTTCCTCATTAAATTTCAGGTTCCAGAGATAATAGATTTCGGGTATTCATTCATTTCAGATTTTCTTAAAGGTTTGTCATTCAAAGGATTGCCCTTTATGCGGCTTCTGCAAGTTTAGAGGAAAATGTACGTGAATTCATGCACGTTGTTTCCCTTAATTCCATCTATACCTGATTTCCTTTGCTCTCCCGGCACACTGCAAACCAAACACGACGATCTGGGGGCGGGGGACAGCTGGCAGGAATCCCATCGCTACTTGCGAGTAAACCGCTTCTTCGCTACTCCCTTGTCTATTTCTCAGCAAAGCTATCTGCACCTCCGGTTCTACCTTTGCCCGGGAAAAAGTCCTGTTGATCTCAACGGGACTCTGGGATAGAGCAGTTCCACCCTTCACGGACAATCTTAGGCGGCCTCAGCCATTGCGAGGGGTGGCATTTGGGACCGAAATTGTCCCTCAAGCTGACAATCTTTGCCCCGAAGAGGTTTGGAGCCTGAAGCGCCATCCTCGGAGCATTTACTCGGGCGTAAGGCCCACTCGGGTCAATTTACTGAAGTCCGAGGAGGCGTTCAGAAGGTCGCAAAGGGGCGCCTCCTTTGTAGATCCGAAGAGTCACATTGACTTTTCGCTTTATGGAGCCTTTGAAATCCTCCGGGGGCATAGAGTTGGGGAGCCAGAGGGGGATCCCTGGTTGTGAGGTGGGTGAAACGGATGTGTTTCTCTTTCTGCAGAGAAACGAGGGGAGGAGGGTCGGGTCGGGACCACGGAAGTTCGCAGGCCGAGAAGGCTAGCCTGGGATTTGCATAAGGACACCCCCACCAGTCTCCCATTTTGTCCGATTAGGAGAGGGGCCACGCCCAACTCCGGGGGCTGGTCCCGTTGCGTGTGTAATTTGCCTTGCCTTTTCCCCCGCAGAGGGTAAAAAAAGTCCTGCAGCAGTGGCGGGGGGGGGTGGAGGGGAGAGGGCCGCCGAGGAGCGAGCTCTGTGTGTGTGTGTGAGAGAGAGAGAGAGAGAGAGAGAATACAAGAGTAAACGCCGGGCAATGGCGGGGGGGGGGGAAGTCGAGGGCTCTCCCCCGTGGCCATTGTGTGCAATCCGAATTCCCATGCTACTCTTTTTGACGGGTCACTGGTGACCCAATAGGCAGGTGGCAAGGAGGACGTGTAATTACACAGCTCCAGAAGCCAAGCTTGGCTCTCGTCACTTTCCGGGAGAGATTGCCTTAGCTACCTTTGTAGCCACCCACCCAGCCCCAGCAGAAACGCTCGGAGGCAAAACTTGGTCCTCTTTCGCCCAAGGATCTCCGCCCCCCCCCCGCCCGCCCGCCCGCCTCCGTTTGCCTCTTAGCTTAGCTGGCCCTGTTGTCGCTGGTGCTGCTGTCCTTTCCCGCTGCCTGGGTCCCTCTCTCCCCTCCCCTCCCCTCCCCTCCCCAGTCTCGCCCCCTAATCCCCCCATTCCTCCACTCCGGGCTGCATCCAGCAGCTGTCGAGTTCCATTTAGAGGAGAAGCTGCGGGCCGCTGGCAGCTTGCGCTGATTGGAAGCAGTCAAACGAGTTTTCAATGGGGGAAAATCATTAAGTTAACACTTTATCTAATGTCCCTATTGTCTGGCGGGGAGGCATTGTTTTAGAGCCGCCCCCTCCCCAACGGAGAAAGAGGAGGGGGTGAAAGCCAGGTCTGAAAGCATCTTGCTCGCTACTGGCACCCCCGTCTCCAGAGAGCGGAAGAATCTGTCCGGCATTATTCGGTTCTTAGACTCCCTCAGAGCCCCTCCCTCCGTCCCCCCTCCACGCTCACCCCCCCCCCGAGGCTAAAGGACCACTGGGAAAGACGAGAGTCGGAGCTGGTCTTGGCAGGGCCGCCTGTTCTTTCCTCCGATCCAGAGAGTCTCCATGTAAAACAACGAGAGGAGTCCTTGCACCTAAATTTCAAGTCTTCCCCTCCTTTTGCAGACGCGTCTGCCCCAGGGCGGGGGTTTGGGTTCTACAGCTTGTAAGGCGACAATGGTAGGCGCACTTCCCTGGGAATCAATACTCTTGAACACAATGGGAGAAAGTACCAGTCAGTTCCACTCAGGCAGGTACAAGCTTTTTCAGCCTTCCTTTGTTGATTTACTTGAGAGTAGACTTGCCTGGTAATGCCAGCGTAGTGTAATGGTTTGAGCGTTAACTACCACCCTGGAGACCGGGGTTCGAATCCGCGCTTAGCCATGGAAACCCACTGGGTGACCTTGGGCAAGTCACACTCTCTCGGCCTCAGAGGAAGGCAAAGGCAAACCCCTCCTGAACACATCTTGCCAAGAAAACCATCGTAAGTCGGAAACGACTTGGCGGCACACAGCAACAAGAACTGCCTGGAATAATCAGGCCAGCCAGCCTGGTTTAGTGGTCTGAGTGCTGGACTGGGACTCCGAGAGACCAAGGGTTCAGATCGCTGCTCAGCTATGGAAACCCATTGGGGTGAACTTGGCCAAGTAACACTCGTTCATCATTAGAAGAAGGCCCGTCTGAACAGATATTATGTATTTTGTTTATTTCATTTATATGTCGCCTTTCTCCCGAAGAGGGATCCTAGGTGGACATCTTGCCAAGAAAACCCTGTCACAAAATTTCCTACCAGTCAGAAACGATTTGGAGGCTCATAACAGCAGGAAGCCCAATGACTCCTACTTCTGGGTGCCTGTCCATGGGGATTAGGCTGAAAACTGCAAGAGGGGCGCATATTTACGTCGGCGTAAATGTGCGCCCGGATGGGGCTGGAAATCGAATTCCAGCCGCGCTCCTGCTTCAATTCTCAACGCTGTTAAGCGCCTAGTCCGAGTCCAGGGCTGCCCAATCCTACTCCTATCTATACGGAAGTTAACTGTCCTTCTATTGGAACAGACTTACTCCTCAGAAAGTGTGCATGCTTCTGAAGGGGAGTACCTCTGTTGCAGCTTGTAAGCGTACAACAGCCTTTTGGGCTTGTATTTACTTTAAAAACGAACATCTCATTTCAACATGACCGGCAAACTTAATTCAGCTGAAATCCGGAGACTTCACTGGCACCACAAGTACTTAGGATGGGAATTGGAAGCGTCTGCCCTAAACATGTTCGCTCAGAAGTAAATGCCTGTGAAAGTAAAGCAATTTATTTCGTAGGAAGAACGTGCGGAGGAGTGGCATTTTAGATAGCAACCGTCCAACAAACACGATAATTTAGGCATGCCGAAAGCAAAAGGCGAGAGGCTCGTTGTAGAATGTTTAGGATCCGTCTTACTCAATTCAAGCCGCTCAGAACCCTTCAAGGGAAAGCGAATTGTTAGGACTAAGCTGAGAGAAGGGGAAAGGGACATCCTGTCTGCAGTTGTAGTTTAACGTGGGTTTTAAGTGAATTTTTGCAGCCACCTGGATTTGGAGTTGATTTGTGAAGCAAGCCCAACTTATTCCCGGATTCTGAACATCTTTATTTTATGTTTAAGGTAGAAATATTAAAGACTATAATGTTAGAAACCAAAGAGACGGAAATACTAGCCAGATATTTCAAACTTGCCTTCAGGGAGACTGGTCAAGACAGAGGGACAAACAGCTAGGCTATGAGCAGCTTCTGTCTACAGCAACAATAAATATAGTGTTGACTTGTTACCAAATTTCTAGAGGTTATTATGATTAGTGAGTTATTGAATTTCTTAAAACGCCTTTTCAAGGTGTCTTTACAAGCAAACAATAAATTGGTAATCAACGTGAGCTAAATGCAGTTTGTAATCCCAAACAGATCAGACACAGTGAGCAGAATCAAGCCATATAAATCTTATTGATTCTATGGGTCTATTTTACGTAGGACTTGCAGTTGGATTAGCCCTATTCTTACAGCCTAAAACTACCTCCTCCTTTGACTTTCCCGAAGGGCGCTAAGCGAATCCTAGAGGCAGGTGGCTTAATGTTGGAGGCTAAGGTATAAATGGAACTAGAGACCTACTAAGTACAGTAAAGTCTTAGTCAGTGCATCGAGTGGAACAAACACGCATGGGTGGGCACTTGGCCTTTTGATGACTCGTTTTTTTCTGTCTGGATCTTTGGCTTCGGTTTTCTAGCGACCTCCTACGTTTAAGAAGTTTGGAGGCATGGAGGAGCCCGAAGTTTGCGTGGGATGGGGGAGACCGTGTCCAGCACAGAAGATTGAAGCCAGACTTTCGTCCCAGAGAAGTCGAAGACGAGGCTCTGGTCAGATCCAGAGATCCCACCTGCGCACAAAAGGAACTGCGCAGGGCAATCCTGTGGGGTGGGACCGTAAAGCGGTGGGTGAATCCTAACACTGAGTACTGTTCCAGGGCGAAAGAGACAGCCAGGGCCGACCTAAGACATTCTGCTGTCGAAGATGGAGCGATAAATGCTTCTCCTCCGCCAAGGTGTGTCGCATCCAAAGCCAACCCTGTCGTTTTGGCACGTCAGGCAGAAAACCTAACCAGCACCTCTGCCCTTTTCCTGGCAGTCAAATGCACAGTCACCACTCCAATAGCTGAAATGGTGTTGTCTTTTCGTGAGAACTCTGATTTCCTGTTTGAGTGAGCCCTCTCGCTTGACCTCATGGCAGGAGTGGCCTGAACGTGATGCAATTTAGGGAAGTTACTATTTTGACTGAGGAATTCTGGGAGTCACAGCCCATAAAAGTATTTCTTCCCCCCACCCCAAACGCTTGGACGCAGTGAGCTCTTTGTTATCTGGAGTAGTAAGAGAAGCAGGCCTACATCCTGTTGTTTGTGCTAACTAGAATTGACCCAGTGAGTCCATAGGATTTACTTATGTGTTGATTCCCCACTCAACAATCAATAGAATGGGTCTGCTCGAGTTAGGGATGACCAACAGGGTGCCAGCCATAATTTCTATTAGTCTGTTCCAGTAGGACAGGAAAAGGAGTCTTGTCACACGTGGATTTAAATCACTTTTGGCGTCCCTTCAAGTTTTATCACTCTGTAAAGTTACATTTTGAAAGCCAACCTAGTATAGTAGTTTTGAGGGTTGGACTAGGACACTGGGAGACCAAGGTTCGAATTCCCACTTAGCCACGGAAACCCACTGGAGGAGCTTGGACAAGTCACACACTCTTAGCCTCAGAGGAAGGCAAAGGCAAGCTCCCTCTGAACAAATCTTACCAAGAAAACCGCGTGATGGCTTCACCATAGGGTCGCCCTAAGGCGGGAACAACTTGAAGGCACACAACAACAAATGTTACGTTTGCGGGGAGGCTAATTGCAGAGTCTGAAGAAAGTCCCAGTTATTTCAATAAGGTTGAAATCTTATGCATTTACCTGGGATCGAACTCCGTTGACTGCAACAGAGCTTACAAAGGCTGCTCTCATAATCAAGCTTACTCTCACCGAAAGAATTGCGGTTTGATTTTTTTAAGCAAACATTTTTAATTAAGCTATAAACGCTGTTGGGATGCGTATGTGTAGTGGTCAGAGTGTCAAACTAGATTAGAGGACAGACAGGTTCAAATCCTTAGTTAGCCATGAAACTCAAAGGGTGAACATTGGACCAGCCTCTGTCTTTCTGCCTAACCTGCTTCCCTGGGTTGCTATGAGCATGAGGGCGAAGAGAAGAGGTAAATTATGTACAATACAGTTCCTTAAATTCCTGGAAAGAAACACAGGGTGTGAATGCCACCTGTACCTTAAGTCTATGAATGCTAACTCAGAAGTCCCCTAGGTTAAATGGAGCTACTTCCTAGTTCCTTTGCAAGCTTATGCTCATTTACTTGGAAGTCAGCCTCTGTCACACCTCTAGAAATGACCACCAAACAGACCTCCAAAGGGTGGGTTTGCTCTGAAGCTTGAGACAGCAGCCTCTAAAGAAGCAATAGCTGTTCTTTCAGTAACATTATAGGCTTCTCCAGCATGCAGGCTTTAGTTCAAAGGTAACAGTCCCTGAAAGCAGCCTGGTGTTGCAAAGTAGTGAAAGATCATTATTTTGAAAGATATAGTAGCACTAGTAAATTTCCTGCTGGTGGGGTGTCAGACTAGATGACTTTGGATATCACCTCAAAGCACAGGTCAGAAACACCATTTGGAACTTCTTACTGTTGTATGCCTTCAGGTTATTTGGCATTTCTTGTTGTACAGTTTCAAACTGTTTTCTGACTTATGGCAACCACAGGTGAATCTGTCACAGGTTTTCTTGGCAAGATTTTTCAAAAAGAGTTTACCTTTTCCTCTTTCTGGGAGCTGAGAGAGTGTGACTTGCCCAAGGTCACCCAGTGTGCTTCAATGTCTCAGCAAGAATTCAAACCTGGTCTCCAGAGTCGTAGTAGAAACTGAAACCACATGTTGGCTCTCATTTTGAGACTACAACACACTAAATCCCACCACTGTAGAAGCTGTAGTCTCAAAAATATCTTTTCTGAGCTCTGTTTCCCCCTCTGCTTTCTGTCATCTTCATTTTGTTTGCCCAGCTCTTATGCCATTCATTTTGTTGAAACAGATTACTTACCTTCTTTCTCATTCTCTCAATCTCTCCCCCTCCCCCTGCCACCTTTACTTTCAGGCCGGATTTTGGACATCCCCTGTAAAGTGTGTGGTGATCGCAGCTCTGGCAAGCACTACGGGGTTTACGCCTGTGACGGATGCTCAGGGTTTTTCAAGCGAAGCATCAGAAGAAACAGGACTTACGTCTGCAAATCTGGAAACCAGGTACTGGTTTCAACAACATAACCTATTACTACCTGACTATTTTGCCTCTCCCTATCCCGTCTCCCATTTGATTTATTATTAAGTTTTCCATTATCCTCAACCTTGTGTATCCAACAACCCTATGAAGAAGATTTGGCTAGACAGTAATATATTATATCACAAGTCTCTACATTTTTGTATCTCAGTATGTTAATCCTCTGACAATATATTTGCTATGTATGTGGTTATAGGATGGATTCATATTAATATATCTAATGTTAATAGGCTATGATGAAACTTTTTTTTCTGGGTTGATTCCTCACTTTGAAAGCTCCAGGATTTCAAAACATGCAGGCAAAGTCAAGGGCTGCTCTGAACACATAATCCATCCAAGATGAATGGTGAAGGGAGGAGTCCCACAAATTTTAATTACAGAGATGAAGGGTAAATGTACAAACCAGATTCCTTTGGAAATCCTTTGCATCTGAACCAAATTCAGGCTTCTTTCAATCACACTTAATTCAATGTGGCTTAGTGTGAAAAGATGTGTGTACAAAATTTCAGACTCATGTGTGAAAAAACATAACAAATCCTACATTGCAACCTAAAATGCATTTTTAAGTGGATCATCATTGATTAACTCACTGAGATCAATAATAGGAATATCAGTCTCTCACTGGAATTCAGTGTTGGTAAATGGTGGTGGTTCCAGCCTATCTTTTCTTTTGGACTCCATCAAAGCGCTGGGAACTTGGAGGCTGCAAGGTTCTCATGGACGACTTGTGCTGCTCAGAGGACTCCACCTGTGTTTGTATTTGGACTAGACTCCATATGAAAATCCCACTGATTTCAAGGGAAGTTGTTATGTCTCAAATAAGTTTATTTGGACGCACAGCAGTTAAGCAAGGGGGGAGTTAGACAGATATCACAGAGAATTGGAAGGAAATGTGGGCATGACTGGGGTATTGGTAAGGAAAAGTAAATCATTCTATTTCAGGGATAAGAATTGTATAATCTGGGGGCCACACAAGACCTTCCCATGGCTGAAAAACACTTTTTGCCCTCAAAATGGACAGTTGCTTCTGGGGGGTGTAGTTGCCAATTGGACACATATCTGACCTACTTGTACCTTCTTTGGGTCCAAAATAGCATTGTTGCAAAACTGTTCAGTGACTTTCCAGACACTTTGCAAAGAAAGGGCAGATGTGGCCCTAGGAATTTCTACAGCTGTCCACCTCTCCTTCTGTTTGGACACTCTTCTTCAGAGCCTTTCCCTAAACAAATAAATGAAGAGGTGGAACTGAGTGTACCATTCATGGTTGCTGTTAACTACAGCTTTTAGATGCTACTTTTTTGGATGTTGCTCCCACAATCTCCCAGCTGTCATGAAGAGAAAGTCTGGTGGTAGCCATAAAGCACAGAGAGGATTCCTGCTGCTTTTTTTTCCTTCCTCAGAGTGCCTTGAATCTCCACTCCCTCCCTCACGTGATTATTTTTTTTTTGCCCAGAGGGCAAGGTAGGAGGAATGTGGTGGGGACGGAGGAAAGCACCCAGCAGAGGGCAGCCAAGTAGCTGTATAAGCAGCTTCAGGCTGGGCTGGCTGGGCTTTGGAGACAAAGTCACACTCTTGTACAGCGGAATGGTTTCCAAAGCAGCAAAGGAGCTGTTGGACTAACAGTGCGTCCATCCCAGACTTAAAATCCTTGTCTGCAGAGCTTGGAAAATTTACTTTTTGGGACTACAACTCCTAGAATTCCCCAAGCAGCATGACCAGGTGCTAGGGGTATATAGGAATTGTATTCCAAAAATAGGAAACTTTTCCCAGTGTTGATTGCCTTCCTTACCCTCCCATGCTTTTGTAAATCACCACCTTTAAGTCTCATCCTAGGCCTCTAAGAACCAGATGTTGTTTCTGGAGGGAGACACTGTGCTGCCAGGACCCATCTTCCCACTCCTCAGGCCTTGGCTTTCCTCTTCCATCATGTCCCCCAGGACAAGCAGTCCACAGAGGGCATTTGTGGGGTTGCCAGAGTGGTCTGGAAGCTTTGACTTTGCCTGTGAGGCAAAGCAGAACAGAAGGGACTGCCCAGCTACTTGTGGAAAAGGGGAATAGTGCCAAGCGTGCTGGCTTGTCTGGGCACTGCATGGCATTGGGATGGTTGAAAACAGTCAAAGAGCTTCCTCAGCTGGCATGCCAGTCACTAGTCCCATTCGCTCCTCCTATCAAGGTTCTGTTGAATTCCTGTAATGGCAGTCCCTCCACTCCATCCCACTCTTTGCAGCTCCCTAACCAGTTTTTCAAACCTTCCGCAAAACTTACAACTTAATCTCCTGGTCTTATTTCTGACTCTAGACACTCTTCACAATAAGGAAACTTTCATTTTCAAAAGCAGTAGACCCTCTGTACTACTTATTGGAGGTGGAGGTAGGCAGGGAAGAGGGGCTATTGCCTTTATGATGCATTTGTTGGCTTCTCAAATACAGTTGGCTCATTTAAAAAATCTGCTCTTATAGCCCTCACACTCCAGGAATTTTCCTTATGTTCCTTTTTCATTTTGTCTACACACAATTTCTTTCTCACCACCACCAATGCATGTTGAACAGCAGCTGCAGCAATTCCCCCTTATGCACTTCTGTTACTCCCCCCTTTTTTCTTCTTACCTTCTGATTGTTCCTCCTGATTACTGTCCCCTGTAACTCTATCTCCTAGCATGTATCAGAGATGTACATAAATGAGAAAGGCCAAATGAAAACATTAACCTCCAAATAAGCACTCCATCCCCAAATTTCTAGCACTGCAGATAGTAAGAAACTGAAAATTGCTTACTCCCACAACTCTTCTATCTGCTGTGATCTCATTCCTTTGGTCATTTTGCCTACCCCTTTTCTGGGAATGCCTAAACTGTTTTTCTAAATGCTCAACTGAAGTTATAAGTTTGTGCAATGCTAGAAATTTGGAGACTGAAGGAAAATTTCATTGAAGGAGGCAATGCCCTCAATCCATCCCACCCCCTTGGCCTGTGTTATCCTCTTCCAGTTCCTTCGCCATCTGGTTTCTCTCCATCTCTTCCTCCATGCTAGTTAGGAACGAAAATACAACACAATGGGAACTCAGCTTAGAACATTTGAACAACATTCCATTTGAACAAAATTCCTCCAGGACTACTTATAAATTATGTGCCAAGGCATGTAAAGATGCCTTGATTTTGTTTTTAAATATTTGGACACTACGTCCATTATCTATTACTTTGTGCTACGCAATTCTTGAAAGACTACACTGAAAACCAGCACACAAGGCCGGAGAGAGTTGTTGCTGGTGACTTCCATGTCAGTGAGAGATTGGCTCAATTCCAGGTTTTATTCCAGATCACTCAAAGTGCCAGGCTTATCTGGGGGACAAGGTTCAGTACCTAGGACAGTTCCTTTAAAGTTCAGACTGGAACACAAAGCAGATTCATCTTCCCAGTGGCATTGAAACCAGGGTCTGCCACCACATCTGTGCAAGTGAAAATACTAAGTGCATCAGAGCAGCACTCCTTCTAGGTGCTGCTCTGCAGATGTAGTAGTCTCTCAGCCAAACAATTAGGCCAAACTGCCATATAGATTATGACATAGCTCAGGACAGTGAAATTTGTGGTCTCATCTGATTTTAGATAATGTCATTGATGCTTAAATTCTGCATTCCCAGTACCTCTGTCTCTGGGTGTGTAACATGCACATGCATGTTTGCACACGCATATGAGAGAGGGAATTTTTTAAAAGCCATTGAAAACATAACCGCACATGTCGATCTCTCTCTCTTTAAGTTGAGAAAGTTATTTAATTAACTGACCTAAACTACCTCATACTGTTTTCCAAACCTAGAGGTCAGGGGAGAGGGTTATGATAAATTTGAGTAATGGACTGAAATGGAGCAGCACTGATCTGGGAAATTACATTAATTGAAGAAGATCCACTAGTGTGGGGCGAGAGTGGGAGGCAAGTGAATGGTAGGATTTATTTGGAGTGGTTTGGCTGGGAAATCAAGTAAAGGCTTCTGTGAAATTTCAGTGAGTTCTGGTGATTATACCTCAAAAGTACACTATTATTATTCTTCAGCCTTGAATCCCTCTGCAAAAATAGAAATCCCTGCAAGTCCATATCTAAAAGAGGAGGAGAAAGGCTACCCTAGAAGCTTTCTCTCAGAACTAATTTCAGCCTCAGTGCCAGTTTCAGGGATCATTTTTAATGGGAAAGAATATGAGGACTTTATGAGTCAGTCTCCTTCTGTCATTAAGTCTACCGACTTTGTAGATCAGTCCCGAGAGAGTCTCTTCTTTTCTTTAACGTTGCATTTCTACCTCCCATCCCTGCCAGAGCTCAGGAGGACTCAGAAAGATTTAGGATATGGATGAAAGGTCCCAATCTCACTTTGAACCAACAGGGACCTACTTGTGCCTTTCTTTCCAAAAGCCTGTGGAGAATTTTTGGGCTTTTTTGTGCATAGGTGTAGCCTTACTGCTTTTTAAAAGACCACGCGCAGGGCACCACAAAACCGGTTTCTAGCTCTTCCCCCTTCTCCTTCTCCACGAAATTTAAATATCCCTGTACAAAAGGGGAAAAATTCTTAGGAAATGAAAGGGAGGATTAGAACTAGGGGCGGGGCGAAGTTCCAGAACGACTGAAAACTCACTGTACAACAAGCTACTTTCAATGTCGAGCATTTTTTTTTCATTGCGGCCTCTCCCTCTCCCACGAGGTTGGTGATAACTTTGATTTCGACCACACATCCCACTCATTATTCCCCGGGAAAGTTAAGGGCGGGCTGCCATCAATGGTTGCAAACCAAGCTGTTAATCGTATACCTCATTGCACTCTTACAAGCGAATGAGCCCCGCTGGAAGCAAAATAAGGGCCGCTCCCGAGCACCTTGGCACAGAATCCTGGGCGTTTTCCGTCCCAAGGGTAGACGGGCGTATATGCACCCTTCCTAGGGAGTAAGTCCCACTGAATTCAGTGGATCCAATTCGACATATATGGCCTTGCACAACGAAACACGTTTGCTTTCCTTTGCCACCCCTGCTCCTCGGGGAAAAAAAGTCTAAAATGTCTGAACACATTCTAGTTTTAATTCCGAGTAGGCGAACAGGTTTCAGCTATAAGTCTTGCCCTTTTTAGTGGGCGTTCAAATTGCCACCTTCTCTCGCTTCAACACACCAGCATTTCAATCGATTTGAAAACAATCTGAGATGAGTTTGTTTTTTATTTGCCCCTTTGGTCAGAGTTGCACATCTGCCTTCGCGGGCGTGGAACCCTTTGCTGATCCGCCTCAGGCGCGCCTTGGGCCGTCCCTGGCTGAGCAGCGCAGCGCCCGAGGAGCACCGCGGAGGTGCTGGTTGTGGCGGCTGACAGAAAGTGTGCTCTCACGCAAGGGTGTTGGCACAAGCGGGGTGGGGGGAGGAAACGAAGGCATCGCCCCTCCCAAATAAAAATTATCTCCCCCCCCCCGAAGTTTTACATCAGTCTCCAAATTTCTACCATTACAGTAACTTAAGATTTCAGTTAGGCATTTAGAAATACGGTTTAGGCACCCAAAGAAAAGGGGCAGGATCAAGGCAACGCGATCACAGCCAATACGAGAGTTGTAGGTGTGAAGAATTTCCAATGTCTCTTTCTCTGCAATGCTAGAAATTTGGGGGCTGCAGGGAAATTTCACTGGGGGAGCACAGTTCTTATTAGGGGGCAAGGCCTTCACTTTGCCTTCTTCCCCAACAATTGGCCCCTTCAGTCTCGAATTTGTACCTCGTGGAGCAACGCTATGTTGAGCCTGAGCTTAGTTTCGAAGCACTCGAGGGAAAGAATGTTTTTGGGCCCCAATTTTCTGCTCAGTGGACAGTATCCAGAGGGAAGAGAGCCGGAGCCAATGGCTGCCCAGTTATTCTTAAAAGCTCAAAGATCTCCGTCCTTGGGGCCATTTTGTTGCGCCGTATCCCAGGCCCCCAGAAGCCTAACGTGGATCTACATCCAGATCCCAGCTTACTACATTACAATGCAGTCTTATACAGATTCTTTTTATTTATTTGCAAATTTCTTCTTGTTGTTGTTTCTTCTTCAAGTTGTTTCCAACTTATGGCAACTCTATCACGGAGTTTTATTGGCAGGATTTGTTCAGATGGGGTGTTCCATTGCCCTTCTCTGAGGCCGAGAGAGTGTGACTTGTCCGAAGTCACCCAGTGTGTTTCCATGACTTAGTGGGCGATTCGAATCCTTGTCTCCCGGAGTCCTAGTTTAACATTCAAACCACTAAGCCAGATTGGTACTCTGACAGATTTCTGTACCGTCCTATACCGCGAGATACCAGAGTTTCCGGCAATAAATGCAATTTGAAGACTATGTTAGAACAGTTCAACGTAATAAAAACATAGCGGAACAAAACGGGGGGGAATGCGTCTGAGTACATACCGACTGAGGAACAGGTCCAGTTTAGTTCAACTGGGCCTTTCTCCCAGCCAGGGGGATAGGTGGATATAGGATCACAGCCACAGGTGGACACCAACGGGACTTTTTACCAGTCCGAGATGTGTTATGAGATATTCACTTTTGCCCAGAAGGCCGTTTGATTTCCGGACCTCCCAAAAAATTCCGCCTGAGATCTAGCCGGTAGGCTTGCAGGATCAGCCTTGAAAGCCGGAGGCACTAGTTTCACCGTTACTCTTTGTCTGGAAGTGAATCCTCCTGCAATTCATGTCAGCTGCCTCCAGGTAAACAAGATTAAGGCAGGGACGGTGAATGAGCAAGTGGTACGTGTACGAACGAAGCCCCACGGTCTTTGTATACGGGCTCAGGTTTATCACGCTTATTCTATATTTATTTTGTTCCTCTTCTGCTTAAAGGCAGCCATTCATTCTCTCTGAGCCTAATCTTCCCCGGGTCGTTGTCGGGAGGATAAAACTGGGCCGGGCGCGGGGGAGAAGCACACGCTGTAGATCCTATGTGAACGTTAAAATTATTTGAGGGGAGGACAGGATAGATAAGAATAAATTCAAGTTAATCGCTAATATTTTTAACAATAAAAATAGAAGACTTGAGCAGCGCGATCCTAAGAAGGACAGGAAAGAAAGTTGCTCTGGATCACTTGGGCTTTAAGCTTAGTGAGTGGAGGTTCTCTCTTGGACTACAATTCCCAGAATCTCTCAGTCACCACAGGCAGTGGATATGCTGACTGGAGGGGGTGCTGGGATTTATAATCCAAAAAAAGAATTTTTCCAGGCTCTGAACTTGTGCTCAAGACGGCAGCCTTATCTAGAACTGCAGCCTTTCTGTGTCGTCTTCTCGGGTGAACATTGAAAGGAAAGTTTGCTTTGCCGCCCTCAGCACTGCACCCGTTTCCGCTACTGTTTAATCCAAGCTAAAGCCATTTCCGCACTAGAGTGTTATAGTGCTATTATTCCACTTTCAACATCCTATGGAATCCTGGGGTTTGCAGTTTAGGGAGGAGCTGGCAGGATTCCATAGGATGTTGAAAGTGGAATAATAGCACTATAGCAATCTAGTGCGGAAATGGCCTGTCTGTCTCTGTGTGTCGTGTGCCTTCACCGTTTCCGACTTATGGCGACTCTAAGGTGAACCCATCACGGGGTTTTCTTTTGATGGGGGGGGGGTTATCAGGAGGGGTTGCCTTTGCCTTTTTCTGAGGTTGAGAGAGTGTGACTTGCCCGAGGTCACTCAGTGAGTTTCCATGACACCGGCCTCCAGAGTCGTAGTCCAAAGCTCAAAACATTATCCCACGGGGGATCTCAGCCTAACTCTACTTTCCTTTAACCTTTAGGGTGACCAACCTGCATTTTCCTTATTAAAAATTAATTTAGGCAAACTCAAACAAATAAAAATGCCCGCCAAAGTCTGTCGATAGAATACTTCTTGACCCCTGTATCTAGTTTTAAATCGAAGTGAGTGGGGCTTATGAAAACCGTACGACCTAGACTGGACGGACAACCTCTTCTCGTGGCCGCAGAGGCATCGTTTATCCTTCAGAAGCGATGACGGCTCGTCTCAACCCCGTTTTGTTCCATCTGGTGCATTTCCGCTTTGCTCCTTGTGTGCCCCTGTCCGGTCACTGGCTAGAAAAGATATTACCTAGCCCCGGCAAGGAAGCAGCGAGTCCTTGAGCTCCTGATAATGGCTAAATCCTCTCACACACAGACGCGCACGCACACATACACAGGACACGGATGTGAGCGAAACTTGCGCCGTGAAAGGCAAGGGGGGAGATTAGCGTGGACCGCGGGAAGGAAAGGGCAGGAGAGGAGGAGGATTCTTGGGTACTGTACAATTCATCGCGGGGGGAGGAAACGTTGTCGGAGGCCACCAAGGTCAGAGCGTAAAAGCCAGGCGCTGGGGAAATTGCTCGGGGGTGGCGGTGTTAGAATCTCAAGTCAGTATGGCCAGGCCGACTTTCGGATTTCGAAAGCTGTAGTCCACGAAGTAACTTTTCCAAGTCTTTCAGCCTCTGGGAAGCACGGAGCTGTCTAGCGTGCTGAAGGGGAATCCTTCCAGGGCAAGAATAAATGAGGTTATGTGCATCTAAGTTGGAGGATCAAGCGTCTTCATGTTCCAGAATGACCTTGTGGAGATCCATGTTTCTTTTTCCTCTTTGATGAAAGAATATCTCTGTTTTAGGGAGGCTGTCCAGTGGACAAGACCCATAGGAACCAATGCAGGGCATGTCGGCTGAAGAAATGCTTGGAAGTCAACATGAATAAAGATGGTACTGAACAGCACTTGTTCCATTCTCTTCCTGCCCCCCACAGCCTGCCCCCCAAGCCCCAGAGGCAAGTGGCCAGCAATTGTGCAAGCTATTGCTCAGAAAAACAGGGTTGCCCGTGAACATCTATTTTTTCTCATTTGGATCACACAAAGTATTACTAAGGAAAAGGGTTGTCTTAAATGCCATGTTTTGGTGCCAATCCTATGTACATTAACCTGTCAGTGAGACCCACAAGGAACTAAGTGGTGCTTACTTCTTCTACTTCTAATAGACATGACTAGGAAGGCAGAAGCACTAAAATGGAAGAGTTTTGAGGAATGGCAGTAGGACTGAATTTCCTGATGTATTTTATCAACAGATGAAAAAGGAGATCCTCATTCTGACCATTACCTTGAGTCAATGCTATCAACTAGAAACTGGAAGACACACACACCCAGAATTTTAAGTAATCATCCAGTGTCAGTGGGCAAAAAACACCCTCAAGAACAGTCCAATTTCTCTGATTCCCAGAAAACCTTTAAATCACAGGGTGATCATGTAAATATAGCTGCCCCATCTAGCATGCAATTGCCACACATATTGGATATGAGTGTGAATGTGAATGCAGGCTTACATTGGATGCTTCTGCCAGTAAGATGATTCAACAGAACTAAAGATCTGCCTGCCACATCCAAAGAAGAGCTCTAGAGCCCACAGTAGATAGATAAGACAACAGATGAATGAAAGAAAGAGTTGATTAGCAGAATGATTTCAGGATGAGCCCAGCCAAGCTAAAACTATCCATCATTTTTCCAGGTTTGACTGGCACCAAATTATTATTTTGTTTAGTGCTGTCCCACTGGGAAATAAAAAGATATCATTCATATCAATCTCTTTTCCCTCCCTCTTTTCCCTCCCCATTGGTTTTCTTAAACTGTTCTTTTCTCATTGCTTCAGGCAGTTTCAACCCCACTCTACACCACCTAAAGTTTCTCTTTTTCTCATTTTTGTACCCCATCCCCCTTAAGTATGTTTCATGCTGTTTGCTTTTTGCTAGGTTCTAGTGAAGAAAAGCAAAAATAGGTCTGGATCTCTCAGTAGATCTGCGGCTAATTTCAAAGAATTTCTGATTCTCAATTGTTTAGTGGTAGCAGCAACAACATAACTCTCCTTTACCCTCACTCTCAAATTACACTTCTGTAATCTAAAAAGACCTCAATAATAAGGAATTTATTTGCGTGTGCACGCGCGCGCGTGTGTGTGGAAGGGTTAAGATCAGTTCTGATACTCAAATTCCTGAGTGCAGAATTCTTGAATTTTAAAACATGTGTATTTCAAACCAGATTCCAACTGATGGATCTTGGGACTTGGAAATGTTGTGTTCTGGATTCCAACTCCCATTGGCCATGCTGGCCGCAGATCCTGGAAACCATATTCCCCAAAAAAGAAACTTTCCCAAGCTTTTTTTTTTTTAAGCCAATTCTACAAGCCTAAAGTCTACCCACTCTACTGCTAGAGCATAAACAATCATTTTCTGGGAGGAGACTAAACTGTGGAACAGAAAACAGAGCAGGGGGAGAGTCCAAAACCAGCAGTCACCTTGTGGTGGAAGTAGTTCACTATATGTGTTTTGACATTCACTCCCTGATCTCTACATATGTCTCCTTCATTTCCAAGATGGTAGGTAGCTGTAGGTCAAGGGAGATGCTCAGTTTTGGTCAGGCCACAATTCATCAGTTTCCAGACTTAGGTTTACTATCAGAATGGTGTGAGCTGCAAAATCAGCCCCACCACAGTTGACTGCCTCAAGAAAACTACTACCATTATGTGCCATGCACAGACTGAGGGACAACTCAAGGAATCAAAGCAAATTTAACCCCTGTACCACAAGCAAATGTGCCCCTAGATGAGCATCATCCACCATGTATCCCATTGTCATCACACATTACTACTGTGGATGAAAATGTATATTTCCATTGACATCAAGGGATTCAATTAATTGAACTAGTTTTCTCCACTTGTTAGCAGTTACACCCACAACATCTTATTAGATGAGGATCTTTGGACTAAGGCTAGTACGTTTTTCTTCTCCCATAAGCCAGAACATTAATTTGAACTGGAAATTTAGAAATAAGAAATTCCCAGCAGCTCCTGTAATAAACAAGTTACATTTGAATAATGATCTACAAAAAAGAAGAGCTGGCCATTCTGTTATCCCCCCCCCAAATGATAGCTTTGTTGCCTACACTTAAATACTGTCTATTTCTCTTGAAGGCTGATGAGACTATTTAATTTGTCATTTATCCAATCTTGTTAACAGTAAGTGTTCTCTGTATTCTGCCCCGCTAAATATTTGAACCAGCCTCTAGAGTCTAGACATAATTAAAGTCAGTTAAATGTCACTGGAGATTGGCAGCTGAAAATTTGGCTGGTTAGTCCATGCCAATATGTGAAATTCAGCCCCTATTCTCCTACCCATTACAAAACATGCTTTTTGTCTTCATTGTCACCTTGTATCCCAAGAGGATATTTATCTATCTCCAAATTCCCTTTCTGATCATCAGCACTGGCTCCTTCTTGCTTAGAATCATAGAACTACAGAGTTGGAAGAGACCACAGGGGCCATCCAGTCCAACCCCCTGCCATGCAGGAACCCACATCAAAGCACTCCTGACAGATGGCCATCCAGTCTCTGGTTAGAAACCTCCAAAGAAGGAGACTCCACCACACTCCAAGGTGCAGCATATTCCACTGCCAGACCACCCTTCTGTCAGGATGTTCCTCCTGAGGTTCAAGTGGAATCTCCTTTCCTGCAGCTTTAATCCATTGCTCCTTGTCCTTGTCTCTGGAGCAGCAGAAAACAAGCCCGCTCCCTCCTCAACACGACATCCCTTCAAATATTTAAATATGGCTATCATGTCCCCTCTTAACCATCTCTTCTGCAGACTAAACATCCCCAGCTCCCTAAGCCGTTCCTCATAGAGCATGGTTTCCAGACCCTTCAAGATTTTGGTCATCCTGTGAAGCTTCTCTCCCAATTAAATTAAGGTTCCATGTGTTAAAATGCTATTCCTCTTATATTTGCTGTCACAAATTAGAATATTTGTGAACATGGGAAATTGCTGGTGCTGTAGACCAATATCCAGGGTTTTTTAAGCCTATGTTTGAATAGATACAATTAGAGATGTATTTGCACAGCTAATTAATCCAATTAGGTGTTCTGTACTTCAAAAGGATATTTTGTTTTTCTGACTCAGGGTTGCATACTAAGAGAGGTGGGTTTTTCATTCTTCTTCTTCCCAGCTGTTCAACATGAAAGGGGACCAAGGACATCGACAATAAGGAAACAAGTAGCTCTATATTTCAGAGGACATAAGGAAGACAACGGAGCCACGCCACACTTCCCTTCTGCTGCTCTCCCTGCCCCAGCTTTCTTCACCACTGTCACACAACTGGAACCTCATAATCTAGAACTGGCTGCAGTTTCAACGACATCGGAAAGACAGAGCTTGGTGGGACTGGCTCAACCAACTCCAAAGGTCAACTCTTTTTTTTTCTTTTTGGTTCAGAGAAATGCAACACTTTCTTAACAAGCCCCGGGGGGGGGGGGGGGAGGCCTGGCTTTTCTAAATGGGAACTTCCCTGCACTTAGTTTTCTGTGTGGATGGTTTTGCAGTTAATCACCTGGGTAAATTAATGGCAACAGATCCCTATCTGTGCCTGTAAGAGGTTTGCACAATATCTGCCCACTGCCACAATATTTTGGATTAGAACCATCACAGTCCTGGCCACACAGGGTGGGACTTCTGCATGTTGAACCATACACCAATTGGAGAGTCACAGTTTCACCGCCCTTCATAGAATCATAAAATCATAGAAATGTAGAGTTGGAAGAGACCACAGGGACCATCCAGTCCAACCCCCTGCCATGCAGGAACACCCTCAAAGCACTCCCAACAGGTGGCCATCCAGCTTAAAAACCTCCAAAGAAGGAGACTCCACTACACTCCGAGGCAGCATATTCCACTGCCGGACAGCCCTGACTGCCAGGAAGCTCTTCCTGAGGTTCAGGTGGAATCTCCTTTCCTGCAGCTTGAATCCATTGCTCCTTGTCCTGGTCTCTGGAGCAGCGGTAAACAAGCCCTCTCCTTCCTCTACATGGCATCCCTTCAAATATTTAAACATGGCTATCATGTCCCCTCTTAACCTTCTCTTCTGCAGACTAAACACACCCAGCTCTCTAAGTCTGTCCTCATAGGGCATGGCTTCCAGGCCTCTCACCATTTTGGTTGCCCTCCTCTGGACTTGCTCCAGCTTGACCACGTCCTTCTTGAATTGGGGTGCCCAGAACTGGACACAGTATTCAAGATGAGGTCTAACCAAAGCAGAGTAGAGTGGTACAAGTACCTCCCTCGATCTAGACACCATACTCCTATTGATGCAGCCAAGAATTGCATTGGCTTTCTTGGCTGCCCTTGGAATAAACGATCTTTGTAAGGCTGATGGTGCTCACCTATATGTGATGTGAGTCCCAGATGTGAGTCACATTATACTTTTGTAACATTTACTCCCTAGTAAGCTTTTTTCAAACTGCTGCCTAAATCACTGGTAAATGACTTGCTTGGACACAAAAATATTGTGTCTGAATCAGTCAGTTGTAGTTTCTTACAGGATTACTAATGGTGTGGGGGAGGACTTAATAAACTGATCAAAGCAATTCAAAGAAATATTTGGATAATTAGAGTAAGGTATAGTCTAGTCTAATTATGCAAGGGCAATTTTATAATGACCTGCCAACTATGATAAAGATATACATGTACATGTACATCTCTATCATAGTTGGCAGGTCATTATAAAATTGCCCCTGCATAATATACATGCATAATATATATATGACAGAGCTTTGGAAAGTTATTCTTTTCACTACTTCTCCCAGAATCCCCCAGCCAGCTTCCTCTAGGAAGTTCTCTTTTAAAAAAAATAATAAATGCATGTTGTTTATGCCTTGCATAATTTGTTGAGTGTTCAGCATTGTGCTGCAGACGGTTCCAAAGTGGTTAGAATTAATTCAAGATGATGCATAGGTGCACGATGATGTTCCTGTGCTGTGACATTCCACTTCCATTCAGTAACTTATGGAGCAGTGATGCAGAGGAGCATGAGCATGGCCTGGCAGGGAGATGGAAGTTTGGCTTTTTCTTCAGCTGATCTGAATGAGATGGCTGTTTTTCTGGGTATTGTTACTCTTCCTCTTGTTGTCGCTTCTGAGTGTCATCAAGTCATTTCTGACTTGCCTAAGCAAGCCTAAGATGAACCTACCACAGGGGTTTCTGAGGTCTGAGAGTTTGTGACATGCCCAAAATAACCCACTGGGTTTCTATGGACAAGCAGGGAATCCAACCTTGTCCCCAGCATTGTAGTCCAGTGCTCAAACTGCTACACCATGCTGGCTCCCTATTAGGGAGACATAAATCAACAAAGCTGATTTAGTTTTAGATTGCCCTTTGAGACATAGCTTTGGCTCCCCTGCTTCAGAAATTACCACTACAATCCAGGGACAGAAGGACAGTTTCACATTCTGCCATTTGGTGAAACAGCTTGGGCTCTGTAGCAGAATAAATATCTCCTAGCTATATGTGTCAGAACATAGGCCATTTCCACACTAACCTGGTATAGTGCTATTATTCCACTTTCAACATCCTATGGAATCCTAGGCTCCTCCCTAAACTGCAAACCCCAGGATTCCATAGGATGTTGAAAGTGGAATAATAGCACTATAACAGGCTAATGCAGAAATGGCCATAACTTCAAGATCTGGCAAGCCAAAGCACCCCTAAATGACTATTTACATATGAAACGTATAAATAAAATTATATTTATATTGTTTCCTGGGAAGGACAGCGGTACAAAATAAGGACTATGATCCTTATTTTCTGCTGTTTGATCTAGGGGGAATCAGCATCCTTGTATTCTGCCTCTATGGAGAAGTTTTCTGGTGTGCTTAAAAATTCATTCAAGAAATGTGGCAGATGTGAACTTAGGTACATGAGAATTCATGAACCTTCTTTCACATCCCTCCTTACAGCTGTCTAGTGTTACAAATTGTGTTTGAGTTCCCATGTAAACCAATCTATTTTAAAATTAAACATTCCACAGCAACCACAATTATCTCCTATCACCACTGGCTTTAGAGATATGCATAGGACATGCTGTTGCAGAGTAAACAAGAATACAGTAGAAGGGGGGCAGAGAAGAGATTCCATCAGAAGGTGATAGGAAAAGGAGAGAGCTCAAGAAATTGCCGTGGTTTGAGAAAATGAGTGTCAACAGATCTACAGAATGTCCTTATTTCCTTTCTCTGTAGTCAATGTGATGAAGTTTCCCTATTGCGGCAGTATTTACATGAGAGGAATGGTGTAAACCAGCTTCAAGGTAGATCTAACCACCTTTGGGATTGTTTCCTAAATGTGGTTCTGTTCAGAATGCTCCTGCCAGTGGATGTGTACTTATGTGACCTTCACCAATTCTTCACTCTCAAACCCCAGCACCCAGCAAAGAGTCTCTTAGCCCTCCAAGGCCCTTTCCACACGGGGTAAAAAAAAGGCTTAGGGCGACCTCATCCGGAGGTCGTCCACACCGTGGAGCACGCTAGAGCGGTTTGAACAGTGGAGGTTCCACACCTCAAACCGCGCTAGCACGGCCGCAAGGGGTGGGGCGGCGCGTTTTAAAAACCACATTTTATGTGGTTTTTACGAAACGCGAGCGCGCTAACCTGTTGCAGTGCCCCGTGTGAAGCTGCAGGGACGCGCTAGCGCGTCCCTGTAGAGCTGCCCGGGGGCGGACTTCCGGCTGGCGCGCTGCCCTGATTGGCGGAGCGCCGCCGGAAGTCGCCGGGCGCCATTTTGGGCGCTGCCGAACGCCGCCGAAACTCGCCAGTGTGTGGAGCGGCGAACGCGCGCTCCCCGCAGGGACGGAGCAACCCGTTTTCAGGTAAGATCCGTCCCTGCGTGCGCTCCCCCGTTCCCCCGTCCCCCGTGTGGAAAGGGCCCAAGTCAGATGGTGGGAAGAGAGAGATTTGGGGACTGTAGGAACTGACAAAGATCACTACCTCCTCCATTTAATAAGTGAAAATCTTCCACTGGGTTAGAAGCTTCCTGTAAATGGAAAGAGCTCTTCCATTCAGAGAAAGCAGATTTTGGATCCAACCTATTATGCTTCGCTTAAAGCAATGATTAATTGGTACAATGGAATATAAAATTTTTAAGTTTGGTGTTATGAATTTCCTTATTATCATTCAAAAGATGTGCAAATTTGTATCATCTTTTCTGCCAAAATGTGGCATCCATTTTAATTTGAGCCTAGAATTTTTTGGGGGGGGAGTGCACCACTTCTAGAATCCTCCAACTAGCAAGGCCAGTGGTCACTTTCTTTGAAAAATAACTTTTATGTGCCTTTATTTTTGTCTTCCTCTCCTACCTCCTTTGGGAGGGCCTTAAGGTAGTTCAATATGCCTTTGTCTCCCTTCCTCAATTTTCCTTCGCTCCTCCCTTTTCAAAACACCCTTCTTTGTCAGAAACAGATTACATAATCAAATAATTCATTAAAAGCAGAGAGAGTTCGGAGCCAGCTGTAAGCTTATGACTACTGCTTCCCTCCCATTTTACTCTTAGTACCCACATGAAGTCAGTGGTACTCCCATGTATCTCTATGAAGTGGCTACTGAATCTGTTTGTGAATCTGCAGCAAGGCTTCTCTTCATGAGCATCAAGTGGGCTAAGAGCGTCCCAGCTTTTCTACCCTCTCATTACAAGATCAGGTAAGTCTTACATCAAATAAACCTGACAGGGGTAAGGGAGGAATAAGAGCCTTGGAAGTTACTTTCAAAATGTAATTAATTGCTCATTAAGTTGTAAGGCACTCCTTTTTAAAAAATTAGCTATCACTAATTTCTCAAAAATTACTAAATGGCCACCATTTTTGTTACTTAAAAAAAACAACACAGACTGCTATGAGCCATTGGCCAGTGGTACAAAGCAGTTTCCTCACATCCATTGTAGCAGAGGAGGAGACTGTAGCATGAGCCAGGACCTTTACCATATAGTGTTCCTTCTCTAGTACTTAGCAGGACCACACCCCTGTGACTATAGAAATAACTAAGGAGTTATAGTTATATTGCAGAAGGAGTTAAGTTATCCTTAGTCAAATCACAACTCTTATACCTCATTATCTGTAACTAGTTACTTCTGAAGCTGTTTGTTCAAGACTGATTCAGACTATGTCATTAGTGGGGCTGTGTTGGACAGCAATTGATTAAAATGTACCAAGCTATGTGTGGTATTTCATAGAAAGTTCTTCTCAAAGGCACCAGTTTCAGGAACTGGATGTAAGACAATACAGAAATGAGCCCAAGTATGTTTTTTCTTGGTGAATGGGTCTGCTTGTGTGCAGGGCCAAAATTCAGTATTACACTTACAGATGTGTAGCCTGAAGCCATGCTTCTGTAACTCATATGTATTCACAGTCCTTACACAGCCACAATCATGGCACTATTGTCACAACCGCAACTGCCTCTCAAAGCCTCCTTTACTAGGCAGCAGCTGCACCCAAGTCTTTTCTGCTGGAAAGTGGAGCACAGGTGGATGATGTTTCCACACCGCTTCCATCAGCAAACGAGGCTGTGACAAGGACTTGCAGCCGGGGTCTTGCTTCTGACTGTCATGCTCTTGTGGAGGGTGGGAGTGTGCTTACCCTTCAACCCCACCGAGGTCAGTGGGCAGGTCTTCCACTGACTTCAACAGGCCTCAGGCAAATATAATTTTCTCTGGATCAGCACCACCACTTCCACTTAAATGAATGTAGTTTTATATGAGATGAAAGACAAAGTTTGTTTCTCTGATCTTTATTTTATTTTTGGCTAAACCTATGTTCTTCCCACTTTCATTTGCCTTGCTTTAAACAACGCCAACATAGATTTGGTATGAGCACTGAGAATGGCGTCACTGATCCTTGAGTTGGAGAGTGTCTTTCTTTCCTTTTCTTGCCTTACACAAAATAATGCAACTCTAATACTTGACTAAATGAACTGCTCTCCCCTGGATCCACAGCCCTCCTTCCCTGCTGTGGCACTGCCAGGATGTCTATTGAAGGTCAGAATTGGGAGCATATGATCTTAAAGACATTGAGAGACTACAATTTCAGTTAGTTCTAAACCAGCATAGGTAACGATTATGGATCACAGAAGTTGTAGTCTGGATACAGTCACATGCTCTCCATTCCTCATTTAAGGCAATAACAATATCTGGTGGAGGTTGTACATTCACCACTCATAATTTAGGGTAAGATGTAACTCACTCTGCTACAGAATTTTCTCCAAAAGGCCATTCCAGTTGAATAAATGGGAGTTAAAATGTAAGAGAGGTTGAGCATGGGGCGGCGGGTGCTTTCAGAGAAATGAAAATCCCATCAATATACTAGGAGTGGCTTAGCACAGATTAAAGTTATCACTGAACAGATCTCTACAAAATAGGCCTATTATCCATGTCAGGAATCAGATTATCCTGTCATTTTAAATGAACAGGCTGCATATCTAACAGAGGAAAATTAAAGGCAAGTTTCATGAATCGTTATATGAAATTAATCCCCCCACCTCACCCGACTGCCCTGGAAGCCCAAAGATTTTATTAAGGACATCATTATCTTCTCTGGGCTTTGGAGACCAGACTGTGAACTGAAGGTTTTAGCTCAGCTCAAATTCAGAATGGTGAACTTAGGATAGGATATTTTCCTCCTATTGTTCTTTCACTACCGTCAAATGCAAATTCTAGTTTCAATGATCATACTCAATAATGTAGGAGACAGAAAGACAGATGGAAGTTGCTGTTGGTACTGTTATGATGGTGCACTTTATAGCCCAATCCTGTGCACGTTCGTCAGATGGAAGTCTCACTGAGTTCAATTTACTGCTAAATAATTACCATTGCAGCATCAGTCTCACAGTTACTAGCATGTATCATGAGTACAACAGAAAAATAAATGCTCTGAAGGTCACCTCTGAATTAGCTAGGTAAGAGTGGGACAGAGATCATGGCTGGCATCCTGTTAGTGAATTACAACAGTGCAAGTCAGAATTGTGCAATTCACTTTTTTTGGTCATTGTGTAGGTTGGAATTCTGATCCAACCATGCAGTGGCCCAAATCTCCCCCAACCCATCTTGTAAGCAATGCAGCCACAAACACTCCCAACATGGCCATTTTCAAGTTGTCAGAGTGGAGGTGATTAGCAGAGACATGTCCAGCTATTTTCTTGTAGCTGCACAAGCTACAAGGTTGTCATTCACAAGGACATCCCAAGGACCCCTAGAGGTCCATGTGAATGCCTACTGCAACATATCCAGCTAAAGGAAAATAGCTGGATATGTCCTCACTGATCCTCCTGCTCTTTGACAACACAAAAACAGCTATGTTCAAGGTCTGTGCTGCTTACTAAGTAGATTTGGGGAGGGTAGTATCAGGGGACATGCAATACATATTTGTCTCCTGATACACATTCTCAGCCTTTTTCTTCTTGACCACAAGCATGACATGGATGAACATCCATGATTTCTGACATGTATAATAGGTTTATTTGGAGAGATCTGTTCAGTGATAACTTGCAAGCGAGCAGAAAATAATCCGCTAAGTCACTCAAAGGTCATATGACAATTGTAGAGGTCAGATATTGCTAGTAACACTGTGAGACAGTTGTTCCCAAATCAGAGCTTGAAGCAGTCAACACTGAGTGGTTGTTGAACTTTTCTGAGTTCTGTTCCAGCTCCACTTCTGTTCTCTCAAATGAGTCAACTCAAGGAGGCCTGGCTGATATTCCTCCATTCATTCTTACCAGAGACACAGAAAGGGAAAGCCATGTGGCTGAAGACCAATCATTTCCTGACATGAAGAAGGAGATCACTTTCATCAATATTTGAACATGACCAGATATTGAGTCCAAGGGGTCTGGGCTATCAGTCTCAAAGGAAGGATAGCACGATGGCAGTTCAAAAGGAAGGCTCACCTGGATAATGTTGCTTCTCTGGCATCAATCCGAAATCAGAGAAACATTATACTCTTCCTTACCAACGGGGAGCTGAGGCATGGTTTCATGTCCAGTTGAGCAGTTTCTTAAAACAGATTATCCAGCATTTCTGCCCTTAGGTAGCTTAATGATATTATGACTGGTAGAAGTAGTTGCCAAGAAAGTCATATTTTCCAGTGGGGAGAAGGAACACCAACCAACACATAAGCCCAGTCAACAAAAATTGCTGTTCTGAAGTTTCAGATCCTCATTGCCTCATTTCTGATATGCTTCAACATGTTTTAATAGTGTAGCTCCACACAGTAGACAAAACATCAGTGCAGAACTAGCATCTACTACCATGGGCAGGGGGTGCATTATGTGGAATAAAAAATGTAGAGTTAGGGTATTGCAAGAATGGAGCAAGGATGGAGAATTTCTGACAGCTAAACCCAATTTCAGAGAAATTCTCAGTGGCTATTGGCCAAACACAGGCAAAAGGACAAAACTAAAGAGAACAGCATATGCTTCCTTAAAACTCCTAATACCCGTAATTAAGCATTAGGAGAGGTATTCTGCCATTTGTCCAGAATGAGAGAAAAACCTGCACAAAAGCTGAAAAACCACAAAATGATGGTGATATGTAAAAGGAAATATTGCCATCTGAAGAAGCCAAGATGGTCAGATTAGGACCCACAAAGGCCAGATTCAGCTATATATGGCCTGATGTTTCCCACTTCAGCACAGATAAACGTTTCTCTACATGTTCTAGTGGAATCCCAGGACTGTAGAACTGGTTGTAATTTATTTGCATGGCCTAGTTAGTTTCACTGGACAAATGTGCATACAAAGCTGGTTATGGATATTTGATTGCTGGCGTTAACTCCATTTGAAAAAAAAATAATGTTGCTATATTGTATTTCACTCTAGTTGCTTGCAATGCTTTGGAAAAGAAAACAGTCTAGATGGGTGACATTCACTTTCAGGAGTGGAGCTTCATTATGGTTTCATACTTTTGAATGCAAGATCTTTATTTCTGTTTTCATGCTTCATGTTGTTGTTGTGTGCCTTCAAGTCTTTTCCAACCCTAAGGCAACCTTATCATGGGGTTTTCTGGGCCTGAAAGTGTGTGATGTGCCGAAGGTCACTCAGTGGGTTTCCTTGGCTGAGCTGGCAATTGAACTCCAGGGTTGTAGTCCAATGGTCAAAACCACTGCACTTCATCAGAAGCTATAATTTCAAACCAATACCCTAACAAACAGAGACACACATTTCCATGCTATCTATGCATGCACATGGTCTCTGGCTCAAAATGAGAAAGGAATAACTACTATATTCCAAGCAAGGGTAGGATGGGGAAACAGTACAAGCATTTTAAAGCCATTATTTAAAAAAAAAAACTCAGACATTTACATATTGGAATTGTTTATCAATCTATAAATTATACACCATGTTATATTGTACCTCTATTGTATGACAGCTGATGCTTTTGGAAGATGCTTGGAGGGAACTGTTTGTTCTAGGAATAGCACAATGGGCCATTCCAGTTGATGCTAACACACTACTGGCTGTATCGGGTAAGAATTGCACAATTTAATGACTTTGTTATAGAAATTACCATAAAAATACATTACTGAAAAAAGGACAACATGTAAAGAATAACAAATATCTTCCAAACAATAGAGTATACCTGTCATTTATAAATCTATATTTAAATGCAAATAATGTTGTTTTGTTGCATTCACGACTGCTTGCATTGTCATTTAAATGCAAATTACTGTGTTTGTTATCATCCAAGAGAAGATTTCATACTAACTTTCCTACAATATAGTCAGTTTTGTGTTGAAGCAGATCTCAGAAAGTGACAATTGAACGACTATTGATAAGGATGATTTTTATATTTTTTTAAAAAAAATCTATCAGATATTTCAACTGACTTAATAGTGTATGTATTTCACATGTTTGTGTTTCAGGCATGAATGGTGACAACACAGATTCTCAAAAGCTAAATAAGATTATCTCAGAAATACAGGCATTACAAGAGGTTGTGGCTAGATTTCGACAGCTTCGGTTAGATGCTACAGAATTTGCCTGTCTCAAATGCATCGTCACTTTTAAAGCTGGTAAGGGGAGCATGAAAACAGACATAGCAAACAATTCTAACCCTGAGGTTGAGAGTACTCTGAGATGAGAACACCTGAAATAGCTAATCCCTGTCAGTTTCCTTCTGGAAGGGAGGAGGGAAGGTTAAGTGGCTTTTGCCGCTTTTCCTCCCTTTTTTTTTTTCCTTTAAGCAATTTCTCTCCCACTGCATGCAATAGGAAAAAATAAATTTGATCACTTTCAGGACTGGTCTAAGTTCCCAACATGGTTTATTAACCATCAGTACACCCTCCTTGACTTCCTCCCCTTTCCCCATCTCTGACATTGGACTTCTGTCTTGGGGAGATGAAGAGCATGATCTCTCCACAAAGATAGAAGAGAGGGATCTAAAATCAGATCTCTTCCTTGGAGGTTGCAGCTGTGCCACCAACGTTCAAGAAAGATTTCCAATCCATCTTATCGATCCTCAAATGCTTCCTGGGGACCACAGGATCACATTGTTACTGGCACACATCATGCCCAGTAGCCTAGAATGCTCCCTCCAATAGCAGATGGCATTGAACATAATGAGTTAATGGATATGCCATATACTCTGCCAAGCAAATAATCTTCTCAGCTGGGACAGCAAGACAATTCCAATATAAAAACTGTGCCCATTGTTGTTCCTTGTTCTGGACATTGTCAAAATTCCAAGGGATTTCAGGTTACTCCCCCTCCCCTACTTCCTCGAGAAATTAATGTGTTCCCAGCTGTTAGTGAATGTAGTGTCTTGGCAAATATTAGCAACATTGCACTACAAAGGGTGGCTGACGTCCTGTATTCTAGTTACAGATTTGTGACCTAGAGTTACATATTTGTAACTGCTCTGAACTCACAATTGTGGTAATATTGCCATGATCATAAATACCCCCCCAAACCTATTTTAACAGCCAACAGCCACACCACGCAGTGGAAGTCTGTTCAGCTGCTGAATGGTGAGTACAGAGGATGATATTTCCAGTCCCCTCCTGTCAGTGACCAAGGCTGAAGTGAGGAATTGTGACAGGGGTCCTGCTTCTGATTGTCGCTGCCTTACTTGCTTGTGGCAGGCATCGTTCTGCTGTGTTCTGATTGCCAGCAGAACAGACTTCCACTATTTGGTGTGGCTGCTGGCTGTTCAGGTATGTTGGGGGGCGGTCAGAGCAGGAGATGCGACTTAGTTACATATTTGTAACCAGACTATGAAAAGACTTAGAAGTAATTTCCCATATCAGCTGAGATCCTATACTGCCAACTTAGTTACACATTTGTAACTAAGTAGGCAGTGTAGGATCTCAGCTGATACTGTGAAATTACTTCTAAATCTTTTCGTAGTCTGGGCCTATCTTACTTGACAGAGATGCTTTATTTATGTGGCATTTTGAGCTCTATCGATAATTGATGAACTGTCCATCTTAATCTTAATGTTGCCATGCCAAGTATCTCATACTTGGGTATCATTGGGACAGTCTCTGACATATACAAATTGATGCCCTTTTAATATCTACCCAAGTCCAGAGAATGTTCATGATCTTTCTATTTTAGCCCAAGATGTAAAATTCCCTGAAATGTTGAAGCCATGGAAAAGCCATGGTTTGGGTTTTTTCTTTTTAATAAAAAATGGATTTTGGGGGGAAAATATTACAATTAGCACCCATTACAGGTTGAAAGTTATTTTGTTACTTTGGCAATGTGAAATGCATTATATATAGCTTGGTTTAGCATAAAATTATCATGTATGATACAGTAAAAAGTACATTTTATTCAGAATATAATTACAAATTATTTATTTATTACACATGTTGCTACAAGGTCAGGAACATCTGACTATAAGGAGCCTCTTTGATTTTTTCAGTTTGAAAAGCAGGCAATTCCAATCCCAATCAAAAAACAGAAGAAGCCATCAACATTACTAAAACAGAGAAAATTATGTTTGTCTCCACTAGCTACTGTGATGTAGTGGTTTGAGCATTGGACTACGACCCTGGAGAGCAGACTTCAGTTCCCCAGTTGGCCATGGAAACCCATGGGGTGACCTTGGGTGCATCACACACTCTCAGCCTCAGAAAACTTCATGATAGGTTCACCTTAGGGTCACTGTAAGTCAGAAATGACTTGAAGGCATCCAAAAGCAAGTTCTCCATACTGTCAAGCAGACATAATGCACTCATTTCCATAAAAGAACTGAGAAAGGCAAGGAATTAGTAACAATCTGATATTGTACACAGTCTCACATAAATGTCGTTGAAAAAAAAAGAAGAAAAAGAGGTTTGCCAGATTTTTCTATGTTGTTTCTTGGGCCTCAACACTTTTAATGTTGATTTGGTTTCCAAAACTGGGATTAAACAAGCAGTAGCATTGCTTCCATCTGTTTCCTGTAAACTGAACATTTATTGATGTTGTATAATATTAAAATGGTCATTTTCCCTGGGAGGTTTTCTAATTTGAGTGGCCTGACAACAAACTCAAATGGTAAAATACAGCTCCCCTCACCTACAAGGTCTTGGACTATAATTTTCATAATCATCCCCAACTGGATGTGAAGGTTCTGAGAACTGTAGTCCAACATCTCTGAAGCAGAGCTTGGAAATTCTGCTTTTGGGGATTCTGAGTGCTGGAAAAATTACTTTTCAAGCTGTGGTCTGGAGGGCATCAGGTTGGGGAAGACTGTCATTAGCGTATACACTGGAACTATCCAGATACTTCCTTCATGTAGGTACCATTATGGAACGGTGAGGTAACGAAGAACAACATAGTTAATGCTGACTGTACTGCTCTGATGACTGAAGTAAAGTGCCCTATCTGCCTTGCAGTTCCTACACACAGCGGTTCAGAACTCAGAAGTTTTAGAAATGCTGCTGCCATTGCAGCTCTTCAAGATGAAGCTCAACTCACCCTGAACAGCTACATCCATACTAGGTGAGAACACTAGTGTTGAAGACATTTTTTTCCAAATTCTGAATTTGGTCTGTTGTGCAAAGGATAAGACAAAATGGAACTGAAGGGCAATGCTTTTAAAGTGAATACCTGACAAAATACAGGGCTTCAAATGTTTTGGATTTCAACTTCCAGAAGTCCCAGTCACTATAGTTAATAGTAAAGGATGATGGGAGCTGTTGTCCAAAATATCTGAAGGGCCAAAGGTTCCCAGGGTTCTCTATCCCTGACATGATGAGTCAGATTTGCCTTCTGCTGAAGAAAAGTGACTCCTACAGATTTTAGGGGTCCCACATCTGCCTGCACTACAGATTACCCTATTCAACAGAGCCTCCTACCATCTGTGCAGGACTTTCAAGGGGTTGGAGAAGCTGCTGTGGATAAGATGGGGACGTATTAGTTGTGCATCCCTAAATCTGGATTCCAACAATGATTTTTAAAACAATATTTTTGTAAGTAAAATGTTTTTGAAATTGACTTCTTTCCTTTTACTTTCAAATCATTAGTATTTTTAAGACATTCGCTTTTAATTTGTTTGATTAGAGTAGAGGCAGAGTTGGGAATCATGAAGTCTTACAGATGTTGGGCTACATCTCTCAGCTAGCAAGCCAATGGTAAAGAGTTCTGGCAGCTGTAGTCCAAGAACATCTGGAGGCATGTGTTAGAGATACTGCTTCAGTTTGTAATTTTATTCTTGCTAGGCTCTAGGTTTACAGATATGATTTTTGAGCTAAATCTGATCACTTGTGCCACCAAGACAAGACATATTAAATCACTGGGCACTTGTAAAGGCAACACTAAGTCTCATTGATTCAACTGATATACAATTGGGTTTAGCCCCAAATATTTAGAATATAAACTGATAGGGAAGGGAGAATATATAATTAAAGATTAACTTGATTAACCTCAAGTGAAGTTGTTAAAGTTCCTATTGATCTGATACTTCATGGCAACACAGAGTTTTATTCCAGTTTAACTCTGGAATAACTCATTATTCCAGGTTGGTCAGAAGGTATGTAAGGATCAACTGGCAGAACCTGGTTATTTGGCATTGATCAGCAAACCTTAGATTTCTAGCTGTTTAACAAAGCAACAACAGAAAGAAAAGGGTGGGAATGGATTTAAGAAGTAAGGACTATGAACGTATCCATGGCACCGAAATCAAATTCTTGGGCTGTGCTCAGAGGCAATCATTTCTAAATTTGAAATGTTCTAATAATAATAATAACCATGTGTAACTCTGTCTTGGCTTGGAGTACTTTCATTTGTATGGGTGGGCAAATATAACCCTCTCGATGTTGTTGATCTATGTTTCTGTCAGTCTAGCCAGTGGTGAGGAATGCTGGGAACTACAGCCCAAGAAAATCTGCAGGGAAACACTTCGATTACTGCTACCATTCTGAGTCTGGTTCCATGATTCATATGAAAGTTCACAGAAGCCAAAGGGTGCTATTTGTTTGACCTTGTTTGCCTTCATCCAGGCAACTGGAGAACCAGAATGGTATAGTGGTTTTGAGTGCTGGACTACAACTTCGGAGACCAGGGTCTGAATCCCTGCTCAGCCATGGAAACCCCCAGGTGGCCTTGGGCAAGTCACACTCTCTTTGTCTCAGAGGAAGGCAATGGCAAACCTCTCTGAAGAAATCTGGCCCATGATAGAGTTGTCATAAGTCTAAAATTATTTGAAGGCACACAACAATAACAAGGCAATTGATAAAAAGCATTAACAGTCTGATCAGTTTTTGTGCTATAATAGTGTCATTTACCTTCTAGGTACCCCACGCAGCCCTGTCGTTTTGGGAAACTCTTGTTGCTTTTGCCAGCTTTACGCTCCATTAGCCCCTCTACGATAGAAGAAGTCTTTTTCAAAAAGACCATTGGGAATGTGCCAATTACAAGACTGCTTTCAGATATGTACAAATCCAGTGACATATAGACAGACCTGGGGGGGGACAAAATGATCTGCGTGACAATTTATGAAGAATTTGTTGATCAGTGGAGAGCAAGCCTCAACTCATCGACTCTACGAGAAGCTGAAGCCTGGAAACATCTAACCTATTGATAAAATGAAATCCAATAGATACATTTCTGCAGCCTTGAACAAACCAATTTGAGACCTTGGGGAAAGTACCGTGCTCCAAAAAGACTGTTCTAAACTTGGCCACTGCTTCTCCTGTAGCAATTTGGTTGAATCAATTGAGTTGTCTTGCAAAGTTAACAAAGGCTGTGCTAGTCTGTCCTTTAGCTGGCAGATTTGACAGAATAAAGAAGGTATTTTAGGGTTTGTTTTTTTATACATTGGAAAAAATGGGTAACCAAACATTGCTCTGTTATATGTCATGAGGTGGCTTTCAAAATACCTTTTCCCTTCAAAGTACTCTGTTGGTGAATTCTTTTCATAAGGGGCAAACACTTAATACCAGGTTATCAAAACATGGTACTTTAGTTCTAACATATAATAAAAGTGGCCTTGAATTTTGAAAAAGCAGACTTTTGCTTTTGGACTCAAAAGGCCACACCATCTGTTTTTTTTAAAAAAAAAATAAAGCAACAAACTTTGCATATAAGTTGTGACAATGCTTCAGTTCAGTTTAGCATCTCAGACAGAAGAGCTTTAAAAAAAAGGTTTGTTTTTTTAAACCACAAGTGAAGACTAAACAGCAAAACCAAATAAAAGGAGAGGGTAGAGTGAACTGATTGCTGTCCCACTGGCATAGTGCTGAAACCAAAGGCAATGGGTCCAAACTCTTTGTCAATGAGATGTATAAAGAAGGTACCTAACTTACAATAAACAGCTTGAAATCTTACAAAAGATTAAAAGGCTGATTTATCAATACAAACCTAACAGTCTTTGCAACTCTAGTGGCTTTTAGAAAATTCCAGGTTCTAATAAAAGCCCTTCTCTCTCGTACGCCTTCCCACTCGCCCACCTAGTCCCACAAAAACATATAATATGGCTGCTTAATTTGATGAGATTTATCAAAAATGTAGGAGAAAATGAAAGATAACTGCTGTACTTTTCAAGTTTTTATTTGTTTTAGGATCTAGCACTGAGGAAAGAGAATCAGCACTTGAAGTATCATAGAATGAGTAAAACTTCTCTTGTACAAAAGTGGATTAACTGATTTGTGAAGTTAAGGTTGTATTCATTGTATTTACAAAAATAAAAATATATTAAATATATAAAATGGGATGGTCTTTGATTAAATGTTGCTATCCACTGATACTTGCCATCAGCTGTTGGTGTAATTCCTTTGAACAACAGCCTTATCAAAACAGCGACTTGCTGCTGTTCACATTCTTTACAAATGTGCTAAGATCAGTAGGATTTTTTTTCCAAAACAGGATCCTATAATACAATAATTTCTAATGCATTTCATCCAAGGTAAAGGTCTCTCACTTAGAATTAAAAGAAACCCGACTCTCTCCCCTCAAACTAGCAGACAATCAGCTGATTGCAAATGAAAACTAAAGATTACTGCTGACTCTAACGCAAGCTTGCTGAAGTTCTCCCAGATTCCAACAGAGTGAGAATTTTATGCCACTCAACTTGATTTACTCATGCTTTCAATATAATCATTCCATCTTCCTTCTATAAAGACTTTCTAGATCCTGCATGGGAAGAAAGAACATAAAATTCCACCCAGGCTCCGTCTCTCCTCCGCCTGCTCGTCCTCTCACCCAGCCATCTGCGGGAATTTTAGTGCAAGCTATATCCAACTATGGTTCTATAATCCGGAAGCATAAAGACAATGTAATCCTCCAGCACCTACCATTCAAGAATGCATAGAACTGGAGCCTATCACTAGAGATATTTAGCACTTGAAACTGAATGGAAGCAAACCCTTTCAGAACTTTTAACTTGAGTGAATGGAAGTGCATCAGACTTACAATACCTGCATGGGAATATCTGTCTATGAGATAATCCAATGACTGTTCTTCTTCCCCCATACCAATAAAAACACATAACTGCATTTTTATTTTTTATTTCAAAACAACCTTAGACAAATGATCTTAGTATACAAATGTGATTTCTTTTTTTAACACAATATAAAGATAGTTCCCTCATTGCTTTTCAGTACAAAGGTTTGTTTGTTTTTCAACCTGAAGGACACAACTACCGAAGTGCTCATATTCACAAGGGGTATTGAAAACAACGCACCATGTTAGTCACCAAATTGCTGATTGAATACTAATTATTTTACAGAGACATTCTAGTGTTTTAATCAAATAAAAGTGAACGTGCAACACCAGAACAGTGCAAGTTCAAGTAAGGCCAAGTCAGTAACCACCACAAGGTCATTGCAAAAGAAAAAAAGAGTTTCAAAATATTTAGAGTCTTAAAAGCCATTTAATCAGAAGTCTGACAGCAGATTTACCTAGAGTTCCTTAATGCCATAAAATGAACGCAAAGACCAAGCAGTGCCTTTAGTATACCGAAGGTTTCTTGTGCCAGTTTGTCTGCAGCATGCTAAAACCTTAAACTACAAATCTTAGACCAAGTAAATTAACATTTATGCCAGTTAAAGTGTTGTGCAGCATTCAAGCGTGTCTTATTTTGGAAGGTGTGTAGCTTTTGTCTATTACTTCATCTTGCAAGAACATATGAAGACAGCGTTCATTCTGTGCCAGAGGGTGGCCTGCAACTCTAGAAAATGAAAATTAAACAGGATATTTTTTCAGTTTTAAATATCTTCAGCAACATGAATTCCTATGAAAATTACCATGTTGTGAGCAACTTGCTTCTGAGTACTCCTAAATCCTAACACACACATATCCATAAATTGAATTTCTCAATTTCCATTCTGCTCCATATAGGAACAGGAGATCTCCAGCTCTATCTAGTGGTGTTACAAGTGGTGCTTAACAAGTTAGTTGAGTGCTCCATCAGCACCCAACTTTATCAAAGAAGAAGGCACAAACCACTTTAAAGAGGCAGGCATAGGTTCAGAACACTGCCACATATTCCCTTATTGTCTTCATATGCTTTGTTCAGTGTGAGTTGTCTGAAGGACTTTCCCCTCCTCAGTAGAAAGAGAACAGAACACAGAAGACACCAGCTATTTAGAACTTTTTTGCATCCCTCCATGCAAGGGTAAACGGCCCGCCCATGATATCAGCAACAACTTCCCTGCATCAGGAGTGGACTAAGTATTGTCTGCAAACCACTTTTTATTTCTCTCCACAACTTCCCTAGTAATTTTTAAAATTGGTAGTAATTTGCCATTAAAATTTGGAAGTAACTCACAAAGTCTAAACAGTAAGGAGGACAAAAACAAGAAGAGGATCTTCTTCTGGAGAGCAGAAAACACTTCTGAAATTGGGAAGCAGCAGAGGTGGTGTAGCAGCTGTTGGGTAGAGGTTCCCTGCATGCGCAACAGCGCCATCCACATATTGTCAATTCTGCTACACTGATGAAGTCAACCCTGCCACATCTTGTACATCCAGAGCCACTATCTTTGCTCAACAGTGCCAGTTCCAATTTTGCCCTACCAAATCAAACCACATTTTTCTGGTCCTGTAATTCATTAACTAGAAGAAATCAGGAACATCATACATCTTAAGCCTAAACTCAACACTGCTGGGCTGCATTTACAAAGGTATTTCAGTTTACATCAGGAAAGCATTCCAGCAGAACGAGAACTCTGGCCAGGAGGAAGTACCACAGCAGTGTGCAGTCTCCATCTGTTTTCACTGTGTATACTTTAAAAGTTGGCCCTAAGATCCAGCCTACCTGTATCCGTCCTGTACAGCTGCAACCAAGTCATCTTAGTACCGTTAAGGTGACTGCCATGTCCAAGGAAGCTCTCTCCATACAAGCGGGACAGGCTTTTCAGAATATTGTTCCAATGTGGCATCACTGATTATACATCCATAGAGCCAAAATGGAATGAGGTACTACGCAGTCACTAAGAGTCATCGTCTTATATAAATGTAGGGAGAACTGGGCAGTAGCAGGTCAGCCATCTCTCAGCAACACAACACCCATTTTGCTTCATACCTGGGCTGTTGTTGTTTTTTTAAATGTTCCACCAGCCAGAGAAAGAAAGTACTTGGTAAATGCAGAGCCCAGATGCCTGCTTAATGTCCCCCTTTATTTCTGGATTGGAAATCAGGCGGTGGGGTACTTCTGAAGAGCCAGCTGTTTTAGCCTACAACTCCCATTGGCCCAAGTTAGTATCATAAAGGATCATGGAAGCTGTAGTCTAGAAAATCTGGAAGGTGAAAGGCTCTCCAACCTTAACCTACAATGAATCTTTAAAACATCAGAATGATCTACCTGTTGCTTTTCCTCACCATCCAGAATTTGAGCATATGACCTGAGCAGTTTGATCAACACATGCCGATAGCCAGTTTGATTTTGTAGTGGCAGTCATCACAGCCAAGGCTGCATTTCAGATTGTCAAGATAAGCACATCATATTCCCTCAACCCATTTAGCTGTTTGAATTACACACGCAAGTATACTCCACAGTCTGAAAGGCACATGCTTGTAGCAAGAGATGATAGCCAAATTGTTCTGATGAAATGTACACCCTGCCCCTCCAGCCTTATTAACACAATTCCATCTTTATATGCTATAATTTCAGCAATTTGCATAAATTAAGAAACAAAACCCAGGTCACTACAAATACTTCAATCACTGCAGCAAGCGTTGGCCATCTGTACACTCTTCAGATTGGATATTAATAGTGTTCAGGCAGTTCAACCTGGAAAGTAGTTCAGGAGTCTTCAAAAACATAAACGGAGCTGGGCTTCACACAAGCTCCACTAATACAAAAAGTTTTACAGTACAATGTTAGGTTAAATGTTAGCAAGCAACATATAACCAGGTTATCTGTTAGCACCAGCACCAGAAACTTGGTCTGGCCACCATTATGCCTTTTGTTATTTGTGTTTCTGCACAATACAAAAAAATCAGAGTCTCCCACTTACTTGTTTATGAATTGTTCAAGCCCTTGCTTCCTCTCCTCAATAAAGGAATCATCAAATATCCCGTCATCTCCTCTAAAAGGCAATTGGCGGAGAAAAGCCTTTCCAGGCAATGGAGGTACAACAACCTAAGGGACAGTTAACATTTTAGGTAGGTCCTAGCTCCATTATGCTAAAATCAGAGGCTCTCTTATACAAAGAAGACCTACAACTATCAACACACACACACACACACATACATATATACACATACATACACACACACACCCTTACACTGAACAAATGAAGTACTTAACTATGCTGGGGTGATACCCTGGAAAATTTATTTTGTTGGTCCTACAGTTCCCAGAATCCTTCAGCAGAATGGCTGCTTTTCTTAGGACTATAATCCTTCCTTAGGAAAATGGCACGCAGATGCACTGTCAATTTCATGAGGACCGCTCCCCTTGCCACCAAAAGCTTAAACACAGCTGCGAGGATGGAGAACGGCTTGTACTGCATGTGCTTCAGCTATAACAAATCTCAGCATCAAATTGGCAGTTCTTCCCACCACAAAGCCATTTAACTTTTTGCATCCCAGAAAGCATTCCTGACTTACCTTACTTTCTCTTTCTAGCTCACTTCGAAGCCATTCAAAATCACTGTATCGCCTTCTGACACAAGACTCCTTCAATTTGAAGATAGGAAGGTTTGTCTGAAAGAAAGGTGATTCACCACCTGTAAGTTCACCCAACTAAAGAATACAGTCATGATGCTGATGGGTTTGGTTATGTTGTGGCTGTACTTTTTCTTCAGGATATTGCATTCAAAATGTACTTCATCCATTACAGGGGGGAACTGCAGGGGGGAAATTTTAATCCAGTTGTGAGAATCTAGAATGTCATTTACTACCTTAATTCCAACAGCTGTGCACCAGAGACAAAGCAATCATCCCACTGGAGGATGATACGAATTTAGGTTTAAACACAGGCAGTCACCAGTGTTAGGCAATTCAACCCATAGTTTTAAGAATTCTCAGGCACTGGATGCATTGGCAGCCTCTACAGGGCTACATGTTTTGCATCCATGGCCTAGTGTCTTCCTTCTCCACACCCAGGCAAAAGGCAAGGGAACTGGGGAAACGTGCCCACATCTCCCTTTCCCTTGCACACATTCTCGGTGCCTTCTTTCTCCATATGTAATGCTCTTCCCCTTCCATTCCCTTGCCTTTTGCCTGCCTGAGAAGGAAGGTAGACAGGTCGAGGTAAAAGACAAGGGAATGGGAGGAGGGGGAGGCATGCATGCACCTTGTAAATAATAACATTCATGACGGTCAAACCCATGAATGTGGAGGGAGGACTGTACACTCACTGGGAAGCTGCATACAATTCCAGCTCCCAACTTTGCATGCATGGTGCATACACTGGTTGCATTTTCACGTAACTTTTAAAGCAATCTTCCACAGCTATTTAAAGAATCTCATTTAAGAAGCAACCCAACGATTTACCTATGTGCTACTCTGACAGAAAAGACAGTGATGTGTAGCTATTATCTGAAGCAAGTTAACTTATGGCAACCCCACAAATTTCATGAGGTTTTCTTAGGTAACGCATACTCTAGGTGCTTATTAAGACCCAATGCCAGATTATTTCTCCTCACCTGCTTCCTACTTCCCTCTTTATAGGAAGGTTCACAGTAGAAAGGCTTGAGAAACCATAAGGTAGTGGTAAATCTCATGACATTTTAATAACATACAGCTGATCTCTACTTATATGGTGTGAAACCAAAACCAGGCAGAATTAAGAAGGCACTTGTATTTTTCCCAGGTAAGCACAACACAGTTCATTGTATTAATGTCTCAAAAGAAAAATACACCTATAAGAAGTCCCTTTATGCTAGAAGTCATGCTTGCATTTAAAGATGCAGCCTTTTGTAAAAGCATTTTTATTGCAACTAGGGAACACTGCTATATAGTTCCCCTCAGAGCTCAGGCAAAATATTTTCAGGGGGAAAAAACCCAGTGGATTATTGCTCTCTGATTTCACCTTTTGGCTTCTCAGCAAAGTTCAGCCTTTCAAATTAAGTCAATGTAAGTGTGTAAAGCCTGTACAGTTTTCGTGTTTTCTACAGATGAGATTTTACCTTCAACATTCCATTCTCTCAAGTTACCTAATCCTTCTCGTTAACTGCTCTTTTATTCAGTAAGTTAAGATAAAGCCCTGAAAGAAGTGCCTCAGAAATTCTTATTTTTTGATATGGAAGCCTACAAAAGTTAATCTCTAAGCAACATACAAGGCTTAGAAGTACCACTGTTAGGTAAAATGAGCTGAACTGGAACCTGTACCTTTCTATTTTCCCTCCTTTGAACTTTTGACACAATCATGACTCTACTCCAACACATTTGGCCCTTCCAGTATTTCAGAGAAGCTTCCTGTTTAGATTTAAGTTACTTCAGGACATCGGTTTGAAGAGACTTGCAAAGGCTTACTGGCATTTTACTTGCCTACCTTAAGAGACTGCTTCCAATACTTTATCTCTTATTGTTTTATGTCTTCAAGTCATAGTCCAAAGCTCAAACCACAACACAAACTACACTGGACCTCAACCTTACCGCTACCAGGTTACAAATTGATCCAGCTACTACATTCATTTATTACATTTAATGTAAATGCCAGTGGCACTATGACGTTAGAAGTACTTGGAAATCTAGAACTGAGCGACTGAGAAAGCTAATACTCCAGACTGACAAAACAAGATAGCTGACTGGCCCCAGTGCGATATGCATGATTTTTCTTAATGTTGATGTTAGGTATTTGAACTGGGAAAGGAACAATTAATTCTGGCTGTGCAACTTGGCAGACCGACTGCTAAAGCCACTCTGTGGCATGCAACCAGCTACTCTCAAGGGCAAAAAAAGTACAGCTTCTTAAGTCTGTGCTTTGCCTATAAGAGGGCTCCATGTGCCAGAACAAAGTCTAGTTGACTGAATCCTGTCTGTTCTGAAAGCAACTTTCCTTCCTTCATGATTTGCATAGACATCAAATGTGCTGGACAGAGCAATCTGTCTCTCTACTAATTTTCTCAATTACACATGGCTGTTAGCTTAATTTATTAATACAAGACTGGAATACATACAGATTTTATCAACACCAAACTACTTTCCCCTCTCATGCACGTTTATAACTTTCTAGCCCACTGATTTCAGTGGTGGTAGTAGTAACGGTGAGTTAAGTGTAACTCACACTGAAGTCAGAAAATGCACCTTCTTTCCAGCCCTTGACCTGTCATTATCTGCCTCTCCTTTTTTATGAATCTTGCCTCTTTAGACTGTAAGCCTCTAAATGGGATTCTTTCTTAAGTCAGTCATCAGAGTATCTGTGAAGACGTTTTATAAGTATTAACATCCAAATCTCAAATGCTTTTGTCAAGAGGCCTAATACATCATAAAGCCAACAAGATGGGTATGCTATTTAATGCTATGAATACAGAAATACAGTGAAAGACTTCCCAGAGTCTGGGGAATTGTATAGCTGAGTGTTCTACACAGCACTTGGGTTGCTGTTCCAAAGAAAAGGAATTGGATATGCCAGCTTTCATTATGCAGACTTCTCATCTTACCGCACTGCTACCAACTGAGATATTTAAAAGGAAAAAACAATTTTCACTTTTTGTTGAGCAATTTCTATTTAAATCTATAACACACCTGCAGGTAAAAGATTCCCTGAAATAAATCCCTCTAGACAAAGCCATTCTGTTACTATAGCACCAATTTCAAACTCACCTCTAAGTAGATATGGTAGCCTTGATTCAACTCAACTGCCAGTAGAGCAGGAGGAACTAAGAGCCCCTCCTTTAAAATCATTTACAGTTACTGTGCAAAGTGTACATAACAATGAAACCAGCACATGAGACACATGACGGACAGACTGCCACCTACATATTATGGAGTTATGGTGCTCTTCTACTGCCTCCTGCTGGCAAATTTCCAGTGGCTAACAATATTTGGGCCCATTATGAACACTCTGGCAATCTCCTGCGAAGAAAACAATTGTAAAAGACCCAGAGCTTTGAATACAACTTTAAATATGAGAGAAAGCCAAAAGCATCTGTTTAAATGTATTAGAGCCACTATCTCTTTCTCCTACAACAGAGAGAGCCCGTATTGTAACTGCACGAGTTGCGGCATGAATGTTGGGCAGGACCACATTAAGGTTTTCAGAGGCCCTAGGCACTCTTGTATTCAACTCCCTGCCTTGCCTCAATGTAACGTTAGGGAAATTTTCGTAGCCTCTAGGTCAGTGGTTCTCAACTTTCCTAATGCTGCAACCCTTTAATACAGTTCCTCATGTTGTGGTGACCCCCAACCATAAAATTATTTTTGTTGCTATTTCATAACTGTAATTTTGCTACTGTTATGAATCGTAATGTAAATATCTGATATTTAGTCCACCATAAATGATATAAAGTTTGAAGATTTGGTTTCACTGCATTCAGACTGAATTAAATCCAAAAATAAATCTGGCATGGGAATAACACTAGATTTTGTAGGCTTATTCCTTACAATTAATGCAACATTCTTGTTTTTATCAATATCTGAAGTGGCACTCTCCAGTCCCAGAGTTACCAACACCTTTTTCAGCAAATTTTTAAAAGAATCTGAGGAAAATAATCTCACTTTATTATCACCTTCTGCGTCCTCCTCCTCAGAAATAGAACCATCTGATTTAGAGTCATTATCCCCATGAGCATCTGCCAAATCTGGTTCCTCATCACTTTCAGATTCAGTGTTGATTTGCTCAGAGTGTGACAAAGCAGATTCCTCAACTCTAGTCACTTTGGACCTACAGGTAGACTTTTTTGGTAAACACACACCAGCATCATTTGATTCAGCTTGAATAACTTTTGTATCACCAGGAAAACCACGTGAAAATGCAGGATTCATTGAAGTAGTTTGTTGACCGCTTAATAATGACATTACATTCAAATTCAATGAATTGTCCAACTTGCAATACATTTTATAAAGTTGTTATGTATTTTGCGAAATCATTTCACTAATATTGTCTGCCTATTAACACGCACCTCCCTTTCTTCAGCAATCATTTGTCTTCTCACCTCCCTACTACACTCAGACACATTCCCCTGGGAAGACCTTGAGGACACAGGAGGTTCAAATCTTACTTACTTCTGACTGAGAGGCGGCCATTTCTCCCGGCAGAGGCTGCTCGCATGCCTGAGTGTGATTGGTTGTGTTGCTGGCGAGCTTGGATTGGTCAGGGGAGCTCTTTCCTCTCAAAGCCCCCTCCCGTGCTTTCTGAATGCTTCTTTTCAATATGGCCACCAGAAGTTAAAGGAGCGGTTGGGAGCCCTTCCCCGCCCTTAACAGACTTAACTGCATAACCAGGTAATTTTCCTTTCACCTTCTTTTTATTTCATAATACATATTTTCCGATGGTCTTACGCGACCCCTGTGAAAGGGTCATTCGACCCCCAAAGGGGTCGCGCCCCACAGGTTGAGAACCGCTGCCCTAGGTACTGGTTCTAAATGCCTAATGGGTAAGGTAGCCCTGAGGTTGGGAACACACCACCACCTCAATTGCCTAAAGTGGTTCAGTGATAAGAATGTTTTTTACCCACAGCTGGATGTGGAATTACAGGAGCTGTAGTCCAACACATCTGGAGGGCACCAGGTTGGAGAAAGCTGGCCATGCAATATAAACAGAAACACATACAATGACAACCACAAAACGGACTTTTATTTCAATACACGGTAAGTAATAGGAGAATATAAAGTAAGATTCTAGGAAAACCGAGTCTCTTAAACTACTATTCTCCTGAAGTGATGAAAGCTTTTGCATTCCATTTGCAACAAGCATGCTTTCATCACTTTTTTCCAGCTCCCAGTCTGTCCAAGTTGCTGGTTTTGCATCACTTTCCTATAAGTCACATGAAGCATGGAAGTGGAAAATCATAAAATATACAACAAGCAGCTGTTTCATCCATTTTGCAATTTCAAGCTATGAAGAATCAAATGGAGAAACACTAAAAAGTGACATCTATTTTTTCGAAGATGCAGTGCTGAGCAAAGCCACGGCATGCACTTTTGAACTGTAAAGAAAGCACTAGAAAAATCTATCATTCTCTCTCCACATTTGCAAGTTTCACTTTTGCGAATTAGATTATTTGCAAGGTGCCTGCTTACACACACACCCCACACTCTCCAGCTCCCATTCTCTGGTCTGAGCCAGCGACAGGAGGGTGCAGAGAAGGCAACTGCCTGTTCCCCACACTCCTTCTGCTGCTGCTGAGAGCTTCCCCGCTGGCTTTCTCCTTGCCCCCACACACAATCCTGTGGCTGGGATCAAGAAGAAAGCCAGCAGGGAAGCTCTTTCCCCGCTGGCTGTCTCCTGCGCCCACCTTTACCAGTACAATTCCAATTGTGCGGGTGAGGACAAGGAGAAAACCAGCGAGGAAACTCTTTCCCTGCTGGCTCTCTCTTGCGCCCACTCCACCCGCAGGACCATGCCAGTGGGGTCCACGGTTATTTGCATTCTTTTCACTTTCACAGAGGTTCTTTTTCCCTGTTTCTCATGAAAGTGAAGGGCCTACTGCATATCTGTATGTAGCCATTTTGATTTGTTAGAAGCAAAAGGGTATTTAATCCTAGTAGAAAGCGTTTTCACTGATCAGCAATGCTATCAGATATTAAGTCTCAGCCTTGCTGAACATGGGTTCCCACAGTGATAAATATGGGGCAGAGGGAACATTTGCTGGAAAACCGATACGAGGGAAGGCTGCCCTAGTACAACAGTCCTAGTAAAATAGGTTGTTTCAGAGCTCGAGGAGAGGAGGAAATTAAAAAGTACTGTAGCAAACAGAAAAAATCTGGAACTAGAAGCAGTTTTATTGTCAACATTTATTTCACCCTTCCTCCAAGGACCTCAAGGATGGATAAACAGTATTTCTCCCATTCTTTGGGGAGTCTTAGTGTCAGTGGGCACCAAACAAACATGTCACAGACCAAACTGCAAGGGAACGAATCACACATTGTCAGCTAAAGAAATGTCATTAAATGTAGTGCCATCCATCTAGAAATGAGAGGGTCAGAAGATCACCGACTTACAATTTGAGTTCTCAGTTCTGTACAACAGAAATCTCCAGAATGTTCATCCAGCCATTTTTTAAAGAATTTTTTTATTATTTTCAGAATACATAAAAACATATATAAACACAAATATGTATATCATTATTATAGTTTTTCCGCCCCCCACTTCTGTATATCAAGAATTTTCCAGCTGAATTCTTCTTCTCCTTTATATATATCTTGTTAAATACCAACATAATTGATCCATAGACATTTACAAATTTAGCCAAAGCATTATCCTTTTACATTCTCTTTCACAATTTTGTACTGTTTTATTCTTAAGGGAGTTAGCTAATTTTTCAGTCTCTACCATATGTAACATTTTTAATTTCCATTCATCTAACTGAATATCTGTTTTATCTTTCCAGTGTTGTGCATAGGTCAGCCGTGCTGCTGTAATCAAATATAATATTCTGTCATTCTCTAATCTCCCGGTTCTGGCCTATTACATTCAATAAATAAAATTCTGGTACCATTTCAAAATTAAATTTGCAAATTTTTTGAATTTCATCATGAATTCCCTTCCAAAATTTCTTAGCCTTAGAACAAGTCCACCACATATGAAAAAAAGTCCTCACTTTTTCCCCACATTTCCAACACTTCGCATCTCCGTTTTTGGTTATTTTTTGAAGTCTTTCTAGAGTCATATACCGCCTATGTAACATTTTGTAGTAATTTTCCCTTAAATTTAAATTTGGAGTAAATTTTATGTCTGTTTTCCATATTTTTCCATGCATCTAACTCAAATGGATGACCTATATTTTGAGCCCACTTAACCATTGACTCTTTTATTGACTTAGATTCAATCCAGATAAGCAAGACCTTGTTAGGGGGACTTTCATGCAATTTGCTTGATTCTTTCTCAGTCTTCCATCACCAGTTACCACATTTGTCAATTCATATTAATTGCCCACACTGAACTCATCTTCGTTTGTATGTATAAGGCTGCATCACTAATCCTGCACTGGTTCAATCCAGTAGTGTTGGGTAATCCACTATCTGACCCCTGTTAAGTGACAATTGTTAAGTCATTCAACAAGAAATACAATCTGTCTAAGTCAACAAGGATAAAAGAGGAAGGTTAAAAAGAAAAGAAGGATTTCAAATTGCTTTAAATTAACGCTAGTAACAATCTCAGCTCCAAAAAAAACCCCATGATAGATTAAAAAACAACAACAACACGATAGGTTAGGGTTGTCATAAACAACTTGATGGTGCACAACAGCAGCAACATGGTACGCATCAGAATCCCAGTGGGCTGAGAACACTATCATTCAAAGTAAATACGTACAGAAGGACTGTATGCAGTACTGTTGAAAACACAGCCTTCCAATTACAAAGCACTCCACCACTGAGGGTAGAATTTGGTCAAAGAATTAGCCCTATCTATTCCCCTACGTATCACTTAGGTTCATGCTATGATTTTCAGCAAGTACACAGAAGACGAGCCATACATTTTTTAGCTGATAGCTATTAGACATCTTTTGGTTCCTGTGTTGATCAGAAGTCAGAATCAACAGAGTTAAAGTACATACAGCAGCTACTGACACACTCACCCTGAGCATCTTATCATTTGTGTGCCTTAAGAGAAACAGAAGGGTTCTAATACCCTAGAAGCATCAGATCCTGTCTGTTCTTGGGAACTAAGCAGGGTCAAACCAGTGATAACCTATTCCAAACATCTACTCTTAACAGCATGATGAAAAACATATAAAACCTAAGAGACTGCATGCATTCCTGTATAGAACTCTCAGACTTCTACTCTTAGATCACCTGCTAAGGTATGAACAAATTTATGTCAAAGCTGAACTGGAAAAATATTATGGAAGAAGGTAATAGCCAAGAAGTCCAAGAAAAACAGAAGCACAATGCTCCTGTTTCTAATTTTTTTCTGGAGATGGTCAAATGCTTGAGCACCCAAGACAATTTCAGTCTCACAGATCCCTTGATGTCCACCAGACTAAACTGAGGTCAGGTAATTTGTACCATCATGGAATACCTAGGACTACTCCACCACAATCTTCTTGACCATCTTGGACAGAAATAGGTATTAAAAGCCCACCTGCAATTCCCTAATTTTCTCTACAGTTTCTCCTGGCTCTCAATACAAACATGGGTTGCACATGTTATAGGACAAACAGAACAAATTTCACATTCATTTCCTTGCGTGTTAGCAATTGAAACTTAACCAAATTGAATAGTCATACACCTTTGCTATAATATTGGGTCAAGGTCAGAACAGATGCAAATTATATTACTTACAAAATGATCCTGGACTGGGAGTGAAGAGAATAGAGTATAAAAGCTCCTTAACTACATGGGAAAACCTAAACTGCAACAAGATTACATGAAGACGTAAGAACAATGAAAAGGCTTCTTTGGTTACACGGAACAGGAATTTAATCCTTTTTCTCATACCAGATCAGTCTCTTCTAAAGCTATGTCATAGACTACACATGCCATTTTGAGAAATGGCCTAGCATTAAGGAGCAGCATCTTAGGCTTCAGTGTAGAATTAGGAAACCTCTGTGTTCTCTGAACTCAAAGCTCTTAATTCTCTGAACTTAATTCCTGAGTAAAAGCCTGTCACTGCCTCACCAAAGTTCTTCCTTCCACCACCTAATAAAGAAGTATGTAACAAATAAGACAATCAGATGCAGGATCAGATATAAAAATAAAATGATCAGACATGAGGAACCATCAGCTCCCTTGTCTCAGATAAGGAAGGAAAGTAGATCTAACCAATATCTAACCAAGGTCCAATCACCACCAGTTCAACTCAAGAAGTTGTGAAACTATGCCACTCATTCTCAGTAAGTCAGAAATTACTAAACTTTGTGATTATTAATAAGAACATAGATTAACTGAATCAGTACATGATGGTCCCAAGAGACAATCTATCAGGAGCAACCAACTCAGATTTAGGTTTTAGTGCCGACACTGGACAACAGCTGAACGTTCTGGTTGGGACAAAGAGCAGGTGATAGGTGAATCCTGCCCACACTTCATGTGGGTAGGGGATGTAGTTGTAGTTCAGCACATCTGGAGGGCATGGGTTGCGGAAGGCCAGTTTATTTGACAAAAATAAACGCAAACTAGTGACATACTGCTTGGTCACTTGCTTTAACTGGCCAACTATAATGCTGCCTGATGTGAAATCAGACAAGCTATTTGGAGCTGCATTACATACACATGCCCATTTCTTCCTGGTCACTGCTACCAATGAGAAATACATAACCTCAGCAAGCTTAAGTTCCTGCACAAAGTAGTACTCAATCGGGGGGGGGGGGAATCAATGGAGTAGAATTATAGTCACTTGACTACAGTATTGTTTCCCAAGTAGCCCCACTGGCTAGGCCTGGAAGCAATATAGAGATAGAGCAGCATGACTATTAGCTAAATACAAATTTGTAGTGCAGGATCTGCTCTATACAGTCACTATGGCTTGAAGAAACTGGATCATTATAGTCTTCAAATGGCTTGAGAGAAAGGAGAACAATTAAGGATTCCTTAATCCATAATTAAGGAGAGCATTAGTGCCAACCACAGATTAGGGAGAATCAGGTTCAAATTCCTAGTCATGAAGCTAGCCTGTGAAGTAGGCTAGGTCCAGTCACTGCCTTTCAAACCAGCCTACTTAACAGGGTTATTCATGAGATTAAATTATGATACCTTGAAAGGCATAACTGCCTCCACAAGAACATAACTCCATGCCCACTACCAAAAATCAACATAAGAATTTCACCACTCCACCAATAAGCCATTAAACAGATAGCTCAAAAATCTTTTTTAAAAAATTAGTATTTGTCCAGTTTTGATTCTGCTATCCCAAACTACTTAAAGAATAGAGGCTAGACTTCCAAAGAAATCAAGGAATTTTGAAAAGTTTTTTTCTTTTTGCTTTAATAAAGAAAGTTCAAGTGCTTAAGTATATAATTTCAGGAGAACACCTCAGTAACAAACCCTGCATTCACTTTAACACCACAACACACCTCACAGCAGCAGTGCGCAGAGTGGCATTTTAAGTGAAAGGTTTGCACTATCTACTACTTTAACTTCAGTTACAAATCTTGCCCATTTCAGATAAAAAGAAATTGTGGAGAGCTGTTAAACTGGAGTTTTATGTTTCCCTCGCATTGTCTGGATGTCCTACTAATGGAAAGCCAAAAGGGTAAGAATAGGAGGTGTGTTTATCCAGAGCATTAACCAATTTACCAATAAAGCCTTCCTTGGTAGAGTGCCTAAGGTAGCAATTACTGCTTAAAAACATTTGAGCATGAAGGATTATATCCATTTGCTTTGTACTAAAAGTTAATATAGGTTAAGTGTTAACTGTAATAGATAATATATAATAGCCTTTAAGTATCTAATCTGAAGGGGGAAAGGAGCTTCCATTAGAAGCCTCAACAGTAACTTTTAGGAATGTCAAAGCAATGCATCTGTCCTTGTCTTTTGTGAAGGTGATGTACTCAAGTTATGTGTAGATTCACATAGTTGATATCAGCTATTGCCACAAAGCCTTCTGAGCTCTTAGAATCAAGTATGGTTGACAAATTAGTTTTAGCCTTGGGATGCTGAAACATTTAAACAGCTTTCTGTAGTAAATGTTCAGAGAGCATAAAAGAGGGAGAAACCTTGTCTTTTCTATCCACTTCATGGCTCAGGATCAGAGACAGTAAATTTAGTATAAGCACTCACTGCAGTATAAGCAACCAAGTATAGAAATTCAGTTAAAACTAATCTAAATCCAGGGTGTACTCAATCAACCTAACTAAGCAGCTTGTTCTGCACAGACAACAGAATTTTCTGCACAGGAATTGATACTTCTATGTTGAAATATTATTCTCCATGCAGAAAATGCTGCTTCCTGTGCAGAGCAACCATGTGCAAATTTTGTGCTGAATAAATCTTGAATAGCAAAGATTCTCATCAGTGCAGAATTCCTCCCATCAGGGTTTCTTAACACTCAAAAAACACATTTGCCTATTTTTTGAGTATTTTCAAACGTTCTTTCCATCCCTAATCTGAAACTTGCTACTTTTACAGAGATTATTTCCAGTCTCTGTCATTCTAATCAGAAACACATGTGGAGGAGGGCTAAACAAGGTAGAAGTCACTACCCCACCCATCAAAGAGCACAATGATGATTCTCCAATGGCCATTAACACTTCACATTCAAAGAATGTCACATGCACACACAAAGAATCCTTTGGGATGCAAAATTTCAGGAACCCAGTTGCCATGAAAAGTAAAGTCTTCAAAGACACCCAGAGAAGAGGACACAAAGCATGTTTCACTTCCCGTTGTAATGCCTAGCTCATTTTCCTTCTTCCTATACAGAAGCCAACAGAGTCCGTTAGCTGTTGAACTTATCTACTACCGAGTCTCGCATTTGATTAACTCTAAACGCATACAAATTCACTAAAGTATTCTGATTTTGCAGGAATATTTAGAATATTATGAATATAAAGAGTTCTAATAATACTCAAGTTGTGTATTCATATGATTATTAGATGTCTTCCTCTAGGATGAAATTCAGATTGGCTGTTCTAATTTTAAAGGGAATAGTCTTTCAACAAGTTCCAGCCTCACCATTTTCTCAATTCTGTGTTTCAATTACTTAAAGAAATATCTAATTAACTCAAGACCTAAACAGTCACTGTCAGGGCAATGACACAGCTATTTTACACTCATCTGTGTTCTCTTCACTCCCAACCAGTTTATAAAAGAGATACAGAGATGTACATGGGCAGAAAACATTGCACGCATTCCCCTGTTCTAGAGAATGGAATATCTGGAATGCATTTGCTCCCCTACCCCCCCAACAGTGGATTTTCTATGTTCTTTGTGTATAAAGAAATTTCAGTTGACATAACAGATATGATTCGACTAACCTAGCATTTCAGCCACTAGCGTTGATTGGTCAAACCTTTGCAGAGAATCCAGTTTGTTCCAACGGATCATTTAATATGATCTACCCCAGCTTCTCGACACTGATGACAACACTTGCTAATGCTGTTCCTATACACATACAGCGACTCCCCGTCACCTCTAATCAACAATGCTGCCCTTAATGGAGGGAGAAAGGAAGTTTTACTTTCTGTTCTATGCAGCCAACTTTTGCCTCCTATTAAACATATGAATTTATAACGTATGTGACCTAACAGTTATGACAATATGGAAGCTCTTTAGGTATGCAGTATAAGCACAAGGAGTGATTCGACATACATTCCATTAAATAAATAGCTTCATACTTGCATGATTGTGTTCTCTTTGCAGAAGATGGGTAACTAACTTCCCCACCACAACACACACAGAAAAGCACTGATGACCGGATCAGTTAACACCATCCTTGTCTATAGATAACTGATGTAAAAGGTACCTTCAAGGTCTGCAATATGGTGCCTGACACAGAAGTGATACTGGCAATTTACTCCACTGTTGATTCTTCTTCCTAATTATTATTGGAGTAAGAAGTGGATGATTTACGTAACTTTAAGGCAAATGATGAAGACATTGAAATATTTTAAAAAATTTCAATACTTTGGCTCAGTCATTAATCAGAATGAAGACAGCAGTCAAGAAATCAGAAGACTAAGACTTGGAAAGCCAGCTATGAAGGAACTAGACAAAATCCTCAAGTGTAAGGATATATTACTCAATACTCAAGTTACGATTGCCTGTCCCATTGTATTTCCAATTTCTATGTATGGTTGTGAAAGCTAGACAGTGAAGAAAACTGACAGGAAGAAAATCAACTCTTTTTCTGGAGAAGAGTTCTATGGATACTGTGGACTGCTAAAAAGACAAAGTAATGGACCTCACCTGAGCTCTCCCTAAAAGCCAAGATGACTAAACTGAGATTGTTGTTCTTTTGATGTACCAAGAAAACACATGAAGTTGCTAGAAAAGACTATAATGCTTGGTAAGGCAGAAGGATGGATACACTCAAACAAGGAAGCCATGAGGCTCTGACTCTGCAAGACCTGAATAAATTGGCTGATGAAAAGGTAATCCAGAGGTCTCTCATTCATGGGGGTCACTGTAAGATGAAGTCAGCTTGATGGCAGTTAACAGCAACAACGAGGCTAGTACCTCAACAAGGACAAAAGCATAGATTTACTTGATTTTTAAGCCAGCCTTTTCCTTGTGAATAACATAAAAGGCCGGCTGGATTAGACCAATAGTTCACCTCATCCAATGCCTTGCTTCCCACATTGGTCAACCAGATGACTCTGAAAAGCCTACACACAGAATATGAAGATAACAGTTTTCTCCCACTGTTGTTTCCCAGAAATGGGTATGCAGTGGCATACTGAACAGAAACTGTATTTTAGTCAATGCTCATTCTAAAGTACTCTTACCATTTTGAGCATTATGGCAAATAGAGAATTTACATACCAACCTCTTTATTGAAATCTGTTAAGAAATTTTAACTTCCATGTAAAAACCAATAAGGCAAACCAAGCTACACAAGAAAGACTAGACAAGTTTATTACTGCTGTTCTGCATACTCGTTTCCAGTATTTCCTGCCCTACCTTCCTCCAGGGAGGTGCACTGGAAATTAAGTAGCACCAGATATGTAAACTATACATATGATTCATATGTATAATTTACATGTGCAAGTTATAAAACTTTCATATTTTTATGGTTATTGTAGAGGTAAAGAATACCCTTACTGTTTAGAAAAAAGAGAAAAACTCAGAAGTCTCAGCAAGTGAATCTTGGCTTTGTTAAGCTACCAAATGCTGACCTTAGCATTTTTGTCATTTTGGGGGGCAAAGCATTGCTATCATGAGGGCTAAAAGGTTTACTCAAATAAGAGATTCTATTAGACCACACCAAACTTGCTACTCTTGCTCCTGCCTCTAGTAACCTTCACGGTATAGTGTGTTGGAGAAACTCACTGAATCTAGATGACTATTAAAAATAATCTCGTCATCTGTACAACATTCTTGTATATGAAGAAAAAGACAGAGCATAAAGGTAACAAGAAATTCTGGTCATCCTGGCTAGATATAAGAAAGTTGATTAAACCAAGTCCAGGAAAAACCAATTTGCAAGTCAAATTGAAGTTATGCAAGCATCTTACACCCTCATGGTCCACAGACTGACTGATTCAAAACTCATCACAGTATCTAAATGTAGTTCAAGAAATTTAAACAAGTTAATAGCAAGGAATACCTTAGTGTCTCTCACCTAGTGAAGAGGCTGCAGTATCTTAGATCTGGTTCTAGCAACATTCATCATTCCTGCATTCATAATCTTCACTATATTAGTAACAGTGCCTGGAAACAGCTGATCCATTAACAGCTAGAAAACAGCTGATCCATTAACAGTGAGAAGCCTTGTGATAAGGTAACATAAAGTCCAGAATATTGTAGAGCTAGCTAGTATAGGCAGTATCTGTCCAGCAAGTGGAATAATGTTTTTCCAAAGTTAATACCAAAGTCTTTCTGAAGGCAACATGAGCTCTTTCTACTTAAGTTATATACTGCCAAGAAGGTATGCCTGTACAGCATGGAAAGTTTCCTTTTATTTTATTGGTTACACTTATGTCCAACCTTTCCTCCAGTAAGCTTAAGGTAGTGTAAATGGCTTTCCTCGTCCCCAATTCGTCCCCAGAAAATTCCTGTGAGGGTCATCAAATTGAGTTATACCAATGAGGCCACCCTGTGAGTTTCATGGCTTAGTAAAGACATGAAACTGGATTCTCTAAGTCCTGCACAACACTAGCCACCCTGGTAGCCAGAAGCTAGAATAAATTTAAATAGCAAGCAGATATAAATAACAGAGGCAATCTAGCTATTTAAAAGGACTGATGGTTTAATTTGGGGAACCTTGGCATCTGGGTGGTTCCTTAATGGAAGTTCTTCCTCAGTTCATATTAAGCTATCTTATCCTAGTCCTACTAATGGTCCATTTGACCAAATGCTGTCTATTCCAGCTCTCCCAAGTTCTTAGTACACACATGCCTCTTAACCAGGATGACAAGATCTTCTGAGTGTAAAGCATGTGCCACGTGTCCCCCTCTCTGAGTTATCCATCATGCCCAACCTAGTCAGTCTGTCTCCTGGCCCACTTAAATACACATGTGTCTATGATAAGATAGGTCAGAGACCATTCTAGATATCACCTCCTTTCACAATCTGTAAACATGTTGGCCAATGGAGCTAGTTTACATCACCATCCACAGTTACCCCTAAAAACTTACGCATGGAAGAAATCAAGAGTAAAATATCATGAAAAAAAATCCTAGTCTCAAGTCAGAGGCAGATCAAGAAATCTGCTTCATTTTTAAACAGAAGATCTCATAAAGGCAACAATATCATCATCAGGAAAGGGGAAATAGCCCCTTTGGGTAACAGGGAAGCAACCTTAGCCAGACTATTGTTTCTGATACAGTAAAGAACTGATGCACCTAAGACAACAGAATATCAAAATACTACTTCAACCCTTGACAGCTCTAAACAATAACCAAAAAATAGGGTAGGAAGAGAATAAATCATTATCTCCTCCAAGCTAATCTAACATGCGGTATTGCTATATGTAAGCAGGAGTCAGTATAATCCAGTGGTGGTCTCCAATCATTATTTCACTTATAACAGCCCTTTCATCTGGCCCCATCCCCAAGAATGAGATAACACTCTCCACTTTGATCAGCTGCAGTCTTGAAATTACCTCTTCAATATTGCAGCCACCTGATTAACACTACAATGTAAAGTATTCCAGAACAGGATAGGAACAATATCTTGGTTAGACTTTAAGGTTAACAGCAGTGCAGAGGAAGCTGCCAGACAGCCAGAAAAGCAGCATCAACCTATAGCAAAAATGGAGAAAGTACAGCCTGTTGACCATATTCGCAGCCCTTAGAGCCCCCACCTCCCCAAATTTTCTGATTTTGTTTTCTTCAAAACACATCCCACTAGGGCAAGTGGAAGCAGTTTTACTATATTTAGACACTGCCTGGGCTGTTTTAAGTTCAGTTCCAGTTTGGATGTGCATGCGCCTTCAAGCTGTCTGTTGACTTCTGCTGACCCAATGAATTTCACAGGATTTTCTTAGGCAAGGAAAACTCAAGAGAGAGTATGCCACTGCCTTCCTCTTAACAGCACCCAGCAGTACCATGTTTTTCCTGGCAGCTTCCCTTCCTAATTCCAAGGAGGCCTGGCCCTGCTTAGCTTCCAGGATCAAAAAGGATCTAGTGCCTTCAAGGTGCCCTTTGGCTCCAGTTTACCTCCTTGTTAAATATAGGTCTTGCTGGATCCTAAAACCACCTAGGAAGCCAAAAGGTAGCAACCTGCCCTCATCAGATAATTCAGGGGTGGACAAATTGCAGTTCTGAGGCTACAGATATTCCCCCCAAGACTGTGTTTAATTGCCCTCAATCCCTCCAGACTACCCGATCTGCCCTTTCTCTACCCAAAAAACAAAATGCTTTCAAGAGTTGCAATGCACCTTTTAAACAAGTTGTACCACACAATTTAAAAAAAAAAAATCTAAAACCAGCTGTGGACTTCCAAACACTTGGGGTTTTCTTAATTTTTTCCATTTAATTCTTACTTAATTTTTACCATTTTTGGCAGTTCATATGGCCCCCAGACCCACTGTTAACAGCTCACAATGAAATTATGAAATGCTTTCTTTTTTGGAATGAGTACAATGTTGTAATATAAGATTTTATGAATTTTTAATGAAAGAAAACATCTCAAATATTAGATAATTTAGAGTATGTGTTAGTATAAAGTTTAATCTGATATTGAAATATGCTGCTTCTGTATTCTGATTGTAGAAGACTATTTGCCAGGATAGTGCATGTAAATTACCATAAGATTTGTGGCATGTTTTTTCAACATTTCCTCTTCGTTCCTCAAATGACAAAAATGAAGATAAATGAGCTTTGACAGCATAGGGTGCAGCAACTGCAAGCTCTCTAGTTTGTAGTATATTCACTACTTTGCTTTTACAAAGCTAAGACCTTTAAAGCAGCTATTTGAAGCATGCTTGCCTAAGAGTAAGTCTCACTAGACAAAGAGGTCTCATAAAAGGTGGCCATCTCAGATACACTGTATAAATTTGTAAGAATATAGAATGGTACAATTTTATATTCCAAGTTGCAAATGATGTATTTATGTTGATGAATGAGTACTGTACTTAAGTTTAATAGATGCATTGTTTCTCCCCAAATGTTTCTTTTTTCCTGGAGGGAGAATGGGGGAGGATGGGGGGAAAGCAGCAAGAGTATGTAACTGTTAGAGAGACTCTTTAAAGAACACAAACAGGGTACGAGAAGTAAGCTTTGCACAACTCCAGGGCCAGATGAGTAAGGCTGATGTCAAGGGTCAATACATTAGGCCCTTGAATAGAGTTCACACTGCAGTATCACCTTCTTACCACTACAATATGATTGTAGAACAGGAGGAAACTAATCTAATTTTATTTTCATCATTTATAAATGCCACTGCCCTATTGCTCACTGTTGGCTCTTCATCTGACAGGAAAACAAGTAGCAGCAATGTTGATGAAGAATTAAAAGAACAGCAGCTGCTGAGATCCACTGAAGAAAGGGGACCAACTGAGGATGTCTTGTGCAAGGGTTCCCCAAAACCTGGAATTCCCACTGCAGCAGAGTCAAAAGCACCCTGGGATACTGAACTGCAGAGATAAGGAACCACTGAAACAAACCCTTCCCCTTAAAAGCACATGGAAATGATATGAGTTAGGATTCCAACTGGAGCTTGTGACTTTAGCCCTGTGCGGACTTGGCTCTCACCACTCCATCTGGTGCAGCAGTACAAAGACCACGTTAAGCCTATAGGATTTCAAGGTGGTGAAACAAAGAATTTTGCTTTGTCCATGTCAAACTACCTCCTGTGGGCAAACACAAGGGCCACACTGTCAGCCTTGCTGAGGTTTGCCAGGTCAGAATGCTGATAGGAAATAAGTTCCTGCGAGCCTGAATCCGCAACATCCTGTGACACGGTGTGCCCAGAAGCCAGTGGGCCCACAAAGGAGGGTGCCCTCCCCAAACTTCACGGTGTGGGTGACGCTCAGCTTCTTCCTCAGGAGAAAAGATCTGGGAGGAACGGCCCACGGAGCAAAGAGGCCTTCCCACCTGGAAGTCCCTTCAAGGCAGGCACCTCTGGCCCTCCCCCAGAAGAGGACACAGGTCAGGCGTGCCCGAGGACGCTGGCAATGGCCGACCCGCCTCCCCTTCTCCTCCCCCAGGGCTACCTCCTTGGGGTCTCTCACCTTGACCCTGACCTCGTAGGTCGTGAAACGGCCCCTCCCGACCCCGACCGTTTGGGGGTTGGTGACGTCGATCTCGAGGAAGTTGCTGGGGGGACCGTAGGCGTCGTTGAGGTTCTGCGGCTTGGTGATCAGGCGCCTGGTGTCCGCGATGGTCTCGGCCATGGCCCCCGCCCTCCCGCTCGCGCCCCTCCGCTCGCGCCCAGCCGGAGAACCGCAGAAACAAACCGCCAGAGAAGGAGGAGGATGCCCCTGGGCGCGCCCGTGTGGGAGAGGAGGAGGAAGGGACGCGAGGGAGGGACTGTAAAGGGAAACGCAACCTCGGAGGTCCCTCGCGCGTCACAACACGGCGGGCAAACCCCTCCCCCACTCGCCTTCTTATTCACGGGCCACTCGCCGACGTGACGCCCCCGCCACACGCTCCGACCCAGCCGCCGCCCGCACACGGAGAGAGCCACCCCCTAGTACCCGCGCAAAGCACCACGGCCCTTGAAGTCTCCGGATCTGCCCGCTTTCCCCTTTTACGTGACGCTCCGAGGGCGTATAGAGAACTCTAACTCCCACAATGCACTGTGCTCCGGGAGGCGGAGAAAGACGGAAAATGGTTGCGGGAGGGAGCTCAATCGCGGACCCTGAAGAATTTCCTTTAAGGGGCCGCCGGGATGGGAAGGGGGGCGGTTGCAAAAGCTGAAGGGAAGGGAACGGTCGTAGGCGTGAGGGCTTTGCAGTCGGAATAACAGAGATAAGGGATGTGGACTGAAAATAATAAAACGCTTGTCTGCGCTTTCCCCCTAAATAACATCTTGAAAGGTGGCAATGAATGAATGCCTTTAATGCCGTCTGTGAATGCCTTTAATGTGGGAATGGGAAACAGTACGGCCTGCAATGGCTCTAAGGCCGTTCCGCACTAGACGGTTATAGTGCTATTATTCCACTTTCAACATCCTATGGGATCCTGGGGTTTCCAGTTTAGGTCCCTCCCTAAACTACGAACTCTAGATTCCATAGAATGTTGAAGGTGGAATAATAGCACTAAAATAGTATAGTGTGGAAAAGATCTCAAGTGAGCATAGTGTGTGTATAAACCAACTCACTGCCATTTCCGTTAAAAGGATGTGAAGGATAATGGTTGTTGCTATTGTTATATCTCACTCTGTTATCTATTTGTGAGGTTAATGCATGACTTCATGCCACTAGTAGGTGACTACACAGTAACCTATCTTTTTCTTCTCAACAGCTGTTTTGCCTGATTTTTGTAGGTCCTGGGAGGGACACCTAAATGCGCTCCAAATATGACAAAGGTGGGGAATTAGCTGAGAGCACATGCTAGCACTAGGAGAGGCAGGGTGACGTAGCGAGATCTTTGACCCTATGTTTACGGGGTCCGGCCGCAACAAGAACTAGGCAAAGTTATACAATTTAAAGATTTTATTAAACTTTACTTAATTCAGCAAACAATGACACACTCATCCAAGAACTATAGAAGTAGAAAGTGAGGAAAATTGATAGGGGTTTTAAGCGGATTTCTGGGGTGATACTCCACTTGATCCTGCAGTCCGGGGGGGGGGGGAGAGAAATAGCGTTTGAAGCTTGGGTTCGTGGTTTCCCAGCACTAGGAGGCTGAGGGGAGGCTCGCCAAACAGAACGGCAGCAGTTCGGGATGCAAGGCACGAGCATTTCGACAAGAAGCTCAAACATGGGGTTTTTATAGGGAAGATTGTACCTGGAGGCTAGCCCTCTCCCAAGGAGAACAATAGGGATTTGAGTGGAGACAAACCCTCCGAAAGGTCAGAATCAGAATTGATGAGATTTAGCCAATTGTTAGAACAGTGTGCAGATGAGGAGCACTCGGAGATTATATAGACGGACGCGCTAACCCCGTCATGCAGGCAGTTCGGGGCTGAGAGCCCTTTCATTTGCTTAATGGTCGGCTGTGTCCGGAGGACACTACTGACTGTGTGACAGATAATTGTTTACTGGCCTAGACCTAGCTTGCATAATTGAGGCCATGCGGCCGTGCCTGCCTACACAGGCTCTCCGTGACCCTATCAGACACTTGGAGCTCATCTTATGGAGTGCCACATGGAAATATTAACCATAACCAATATGAGATTGTAGACCTCGGGCTTGGGCCAGATAACCGCAGTAACACCATGAAGTAAGGGAAACAGCTGAAAGTGGGTTCTGGTAGTGCAGTCCACGGAGGAGGAACCAACAGGTACTACCCACCACGCAAGGTCGGGCTAAGGTGTTTGGAGTTCTGGAGCAGTTCCGAAAACAGGACATCCTTCAAAGAACATGAATGCCCAAAGCAAGAATGATCTAATGTATAACATTAGTTTTGAGACAGAGAAGAAAGTTAAATATCTTGGTGTCACACTGTCAAATATGAATTGTTTGTTGTTCTGGAATAATTATGTGGAGTCTTGGAGTGAAATTCAAAAGGATCTGGTGAAATGAAGAAATTTAAAATTGTCAATGATGAGTGCAATTTCTGTAATAAAAATGAATGTATTAACTAGAATGATGTTTTTCCCCAGACAATACTGGTTTGACAAGCAATGTATCTTTCAAGCAATGGCAGAAGGATTTCTCTAGATTTATTTAGTGAAGAAAGAAACCCAGTTCCAAGTTAAAATATTACAAGATGCAAGAGAAAGAGGAGGTTTGGGTTTACCAAACTTCAAATCATATTTTGCTGCTTGCTGCCTGATTTGGTCAAAAGAGTGGCTAATGTTAAGAAATGGAAGGTTACTGAAGCTGAAGGGACCTAATTTAAGGCTTGGATGGCATGGATATTTATGGTATAAAAAAGTATGGTGGACCCAGAGTGGTATAGTGATTTGAGCATCGGAATACAACCCTGGAGACCAGGGTTTGATTCCCCAGTCAGCTATGGAAACCCACTTGTGTGTCACACGCTCTTGGCCCCCAGAATACCTTGTGATAGGTTTGTTTGCCTTTGGGTTGCTATAAGTCAGAAACAACTTTGAAGCATACAGCAACAAAGTGCTGTATAAGTGAATGTTGATTTAAAGAATTATTTTGTAAGAGGTGCTATATTGACAGTAGACAATAAGTATAAAAGTTAGGTTATGTCCTAAAACACTTCTATGGGTTTCAGACAGGAAGCATTTTATAAAAGAGAGGTGATGGGTCAACAAAGATGGTTAACCTTTTAAGATTTATTGGTGAAAACTTAAGGTGAATATAAATGTAAAGATAAAAGACAGTTGTCTTCAGAGGAATTACCTTTCAATGGTTTTCATATATATAACTGTTTGATAGGTTTAACATAGATAAAGAGAAATGTGATTTTGAAGAAGATAAATCAGAGTTTGGAAAGCAATGATGTACAAATGATTAACATCTTATTGCTAAAATGTATAAGCTTTTGTTGAAAATTGATATGGAGGAAGAACAGGTTAAGGATTGTATTGATAAATGGGCTAAAAATGTTTGGTATAATTTACAGATGGAACAATGGGAACATAAGTAGACAAAAGGTTTAAAATATCCTTTGTTATGATCTCAAAGAGAATTTTTACAAAATGAGGTATCATCAGTTTATGACCCCTGAGAAATTGTCTAGGATGTATAAAGATACTGCCAATATGTGTAGGAAGAACAAGGAGGGACTTTTTATCATGCTTGGCAGACTTATGAGAAAGCTAAAAAGTTTTGAATACAAATATGTATATTTTGTCGCAGAGAGTTTTGAAAATAAATCTTCAAATGAAGCCTGAGGTTTTTTTTCTTTTGGATCTTATGGGCATGCAATTAGAAAAAGATCATGGAAAATTAATGAAGTATATGAACACTGCAGCGAGACTGACATACATGCAGAAATGGAAAGATTCAACAATACCTGCCACAGATGAGCAAATGATAACAGTGATGGACTTGGTTGAGGCGAATGAACTGACCGAATTAAGATGGGTCTTTAGAAAGATTCCTTGAAGAGTAGAAACTCCTTATGGACATTTTGAAGAAAGATAAAGATGATTTGATTGTTGATTGATTTGATTATTAACACTTTAGTGATAATAGAAAGAAGTATGTAGTCTAGTAGGGAAATCAGGTTCAGGTAAGTTTATTATATATAACTTGAGATGTGGATCAGAAGTACTTTTTCTTTCTTTTTCTTTCTTTTTTTAATTTTAGTGATAGATAATATTGCTTATTCCTTTTTGTCTTTGTTGTTATTTATTTTAAAAAAATTATAAAGGACATCCTTTACGCTTGGTGGCACTGCTGGACAGAGAGGAACCCTCAGTGGGGCTGGGATGTGTAATTTACTGGGGCTGAGGAAGGCTGTGTTTCTGCCCATCCTTCTTGGGTTTACCTTAGCCAGTATGACTGAGCCCTGAGCTTCACAGAAAGCAAGCCCAATGTACCAGTTATCTCTTTGCTCACTCTTCTGCTGAGGAATGAAGACCAGGCAGGCACTAGATGCTTTGAGAAGTAGGAGTGACAAAAGGGAGATTTTCAGCTCCCCTCCTGCCAAGAGATTTTCATCTCAAACAGCATCACAATACAAGAAGTGTACATGTGTGATGCTAGCAACTGTGTGAAACCCCTCGCCATTTGTTGCAGTTGGTCCATGCTCTTGTTGACAGAACTGTCTGAGTTGGTTTTGGGACTGCAGAACTGTTCCCACTTATTTGGGTTTAAACTCCATGGAATTCGTTTGGACTTACTTTTATATAAATACTCATCTACTTGGCTCCCGTCTTCAAAAGTGGTTCAGCACATCTTAAGACGTTGTGCCCTTGGTAATCCAACTTTTAGAAGATTTCATAGGAATGAAGAAGTACTATTGTAGTATTAATATAGTACACTGATGTATCGGTTCAATAATCTCTCAAAATGACAGGAAAAAGGTCACATCACATTGATCGCAGTATATTAAAAATGGTTGCATGCAATGGCCCTCGGTTACTTGGTTTCCAGAGAAAGCAACTCAGTCACGTTCTTCTCTAAAGGATTTGACATCCATCATGCCCATCCAGCAACCTTGCAGAGTTTTAAGGAAGGAACATTTAGCTAAAAGCTTTTTCATCAGAATTTTGAAAAACACTGATTCAGAGAATGTAACACCAAAACCCACTAAATTGTGCAATACTTTATTCAGGAAATGGACACTTTCCTGAGGCAATGTACTGAATCATACAGATCAGATACCATTACTATGTTAAAATTGCCAAACAGAAAGAAATAAACAGTTTAGGTATGCATAAAAACAGCACAGTTTTTTAAAAATCATTATTTTCAAAAAACTTTATAAGTTTGGTTTAAAATGGGGTGGTGTCATCTAAGTAAAGATATCCTGATGAACTGTTTCTGGCGCCAGACTTTAAAAGATTAGTAGTCTGTCTTCCAGACAAATCCGCACTCAAACAACATGACATATTTTCCATTTATAAGACACTGTAAGACACATTGTGGAAGTAACACATTCTGAGTATGATTATGATATTACCTATAAGACATTCCGTGGAGGAGGGTAATGAGGAAGTAATATTGGTGAGCATTCTGCATTGCAGTTACAGACCCATAACACAAGAGTTGTGGATCCACAACTGGTCCTTTTTCACTAACTCTGCATAGTCACAATTATGGCACTATTGCCACAATTGTGGATGCTCTCCCAAACCTACCTTGCCAGGCACCAGCCAAGGCCATTTCTGCACCAGGCTGTTACAATGCTATTATTCCACTTTCAACAGCCTATGGAATCCTGGAGTTTATAGTTTAGGAAGGGCCTTTGAGGCCCCTCCCTAAACTGTAAACCCCAGGATTCCATAGGATGTTGAAACTGGAATAATAGCACTATAACAGTCTACTGTGGTCTCACAGTTAGTTACACACATACAACTAAGTAGACAATATGGGCTGATATGTTTGACAAGTAGCATAATGACTCTGCATTTTTAGAATAATGTGCAGCATTTACTCATTAAAATTCTGCTTTATGGAAGGCCATTTTGAGGGATTTGGGGACATTTTGGTATTTGTAAGTGTGGTATTTTAAAAAACAAGAAGTAAAATCAATTGAAGCTTTATATACCAATTGTATCATTTCTCCTCATAAGTAAATCTCATTAATTACTAATGGCACCTTCCTCCGAATAAGTACATATAAGACTGCAACTTCAGTTAATTAATTCAGGGGCCTATTTTAATAAATTAAACCTGACACATGGAGATTCTCTTGTTTATTATTATTTTAGTCTGCAAAGGAATGAGAAAGAAATCCTTAATATCAACTGCCTTCTAAGGATAAAACTTAATATTTATAATGCTTAGCAGGACATCCAGATATTTTCCCGCACATATTTCTTCATCTAAAGAAACATTTCCAGTGTGTGTATGTGAGGAAGGGAGCTATTTGGGAGAGAAGCTTGAATGTCACTGAATGCCACTTGAATCAATGCGTGTGATGTCACTAGTACGCCTTTCCACTATAAACACTATAGTTTGACACTAAATCAAATATTTTTCTAGATTTATAGCAAGGGTGAGCAATTTCAGTGGGTCCATCCTGGAGAATCACGGGGACTTTCAAAAATGATTTGAAAAAACAAATCTTTAGACCAGAGTTGTCCAGAAATCTGCTTCTATTTTCAAAAAAATAAGTATCCTTTCATATTAAACAATATCAGGTACACGAGAGACCTATCTAAAGGTGTGAATCTGTCTCTAGAGTCTTCTAGGAAAATAGTTCACTCTTCCTTGTGTCAAAAAAGGGGCAGCCTGGGAAAGGTTGGGATGAGTGGAAGGTTGAGGGCTGAAAAAAATAGTCCTGCCCATTCCTGATTTATGGTTTATTTTTTTCATTATTTTTGCAAATACCCCAAAGCAGTATGCATTTAAATATTAAAAACACAATATAGGAGTAATTAGACATATGAAAAAGTAACAAAAAAACTGAAGCCAGAATAGAGCAAGACAAAAATATGTATCAAATTAAAGTTAAAATAGCTCGTCTAAGCAAGGGCTCAGGCATACCCTCTCTGAACATGAGTTCCATGGTCGGGGTGCCAAAGAAGCCCAGGGTTACCACACTTCAGACTGTGGTAGTCACAAAGCAAGGCCTCCTTGACAGGTCTCATTGGATGAACAGGATTATGTGAATATCGGGTTGTGTAGTGCCTTCAAGTTGCCTGTCAACTTACGGCAGCCCGAGGAATTTCACAAGGTTTTCTTAGACCAGCCCACAGAAAGCATGTTGCATTAAGTCGAAACGTGACCAAGGAAACTGATAATGGGATGTTCAGGAAAAGACTTCTTTGTGAGCACACAGTTAAATGATGGAATTTGCTTCAAGGTGTAATGATTAACTGATCTTTAAAATGTGATTAGACAAATTCACAAAGGATAGGGTATTGACAAGGGCTTCTAGTCACATACCTCCAAAATAGAGGCCATTTCCGCACTAGCCTGTTATAGTGCTATTATTCCACTTTCAACATTCTATGACCTGGGGTTTGCAGTTTAGGAAGGGGTCTTTGAGGCCCCTCCCTAAACTGCAAACCCCAGGATTCCATAGGATGTTGAAAGTGGAATAATAGCACTATAATACACTAGTGTAGAAATGACCAGAGACAATAACCCTCTGATACCAAATGAGCAGAAGGCAGCTCTTGTGGATGCCCCGTAAACATTTTTGGTTAGCCTCTGTGGAAGGCAGGATGCTGGGTGCCATTTTTATCTTCCCCAGTCTCTGGTACAGATGACGCCCCAGCTGAAATTGAGCAACAGCACCTTTAGCTACCGAATCCTGAAGCACAGATGAGTCCAGAAGAACCTGCAAGGTACAAAGTTGTTCCTAAAGAGGCACTGTCACTATACCCCTAACAGGCTGTATCCCAGCTTTCTCTGACTAATAGCATTCCCATCTTGTCAACTGTTAGCTTATTAATCCCCATCTATGCCTTTATAGACTCTCCCCTCTAAATGCTGAGTCAAAGCCCTATATATATACATGGTAGCAACAAAACCCACACATAATTTGTGAAATTATGTTCTACTAAATGGATGTCTACGCTTTTCCATCTAAACTCACTATCTTACCCTCTAATTCTATGGGTTGTTGTTTTTTTTGTAATGGATATGAGCATGAGGATATTAGGCCACAGGATATAATAACAATTTGGAGAATTCAGAGCTCCTGACATAAGATTATCTTCCAGTAATGTTCAATAAGAATCATATAAGATAGGTCAGTATAATTATTCCCATAATTATACTGGGAGTAGAGAGTAGGAGCAGAGGGGAATCCTGAATGCGATCCTGGCAGAGACATCTTTAATTTTCTGTCTCTTTATATTGTGGTCCTAATTTAGACTGGAGCACTATGCCTGTTACTGGCATTGTACTTTTGTGGCTTTTTCTACCACATGCATTCGAGTAGCAGGCAGTCTCCCTCAATTCAAATTGGCATTGGAGATAGATGTTAAAGTTTCTCTGCTCCACAGGTCTTGATATGGATCTCTCTGGCCCAGCATGTCTGCTATTTACTTTTGCAGACCTGGTACCTACCAGTGCTAATTGCATGAAATGCAAACCTTCCAATTTGTCCCCAAGAGAGTATGGCTTCCCTTGTGAGTTAACAACAAAGTGAACTTCAGATCAGTAATTTCCTGATTTGTAAGTCAGTCTCTTTGCTAGCAAGCCAGGGTGGTATAGTGGTTTGAGTTTTGGACTACAGCTCTGGAGAACAGGGTTCAATTCCCTGCTCAGTCACAGAAACCCACTGGACGACATTGGGCACATCACATACTTTCAGCCCCCAAAAGCCCTGTGATGGGTTCACCTGTAATAGGTTCACCAAAAGCTAACTGCTACCACGCAGTACCAACATATATGCGGTAGCCATGATCTATCAAACACTTATCTTTCTCTTCCATTTTCCCCATTAAGGGAATATAGTGAAGACTTACAGTATTCATAATTTTTGTTTACATATATGCAGACTGAGAAGTTACAAAACAAAGATTACCAGAAAGCAGTATTTATTCTACCCCCTATAAACCATAAAGGCAGCCTGAGATCTCTTAGTTCCTACCATGTACACAGGCAGAGTTCACAAATCAATGTTTAGATAAATACAAAAATGACAAGCCTTCATTAGACATTCAGAAATGAACTATAATTTAGCATTATCTAAAAGGCTACAAAATGATTAGAAAGAAAAGATTATCTTTCTTTGCTTGATAGAATCACAGGGCCCATAAACAAGTGATTTTGATATATAAAATTATAAAAAAACCAACACAAGAACAGTATGGCCACCTGCTGTTCATAGGACCATACAGAAAACAAAGCCAGTGTGCCATGACATATCACCCACATTTGATGTTTGTGAACTTGATAATGCTTTTCCCTCTTCTTCTCCTTCTCCTCCTCCTCCTCCTCCTCCTTTCTTGGTGCTATAATCATTCAGTTGCATTGGGCATGCTTATATTGATTTCCCAGATGCACAATTAAAAACCCTGGTGTTTGCAACTGAAAAGATGGATCTGAATTATGGAGAAGGTAAATTAAAATAAATGCAGACAGCTCTTTACTGTAAGAAGCTTCATAGCTATATTTAGAATGAATCTTGTCTCATGTGAATTCCCAGGTACTGTGATTGAAGCCATGCCCCAGGGTCATTTCAACCCCTGGGAGAGGAGGTACAAGATGCAGTGTTTGCTCTTCGTTCAGCATGCAATAATATGCAGTTTTGTTGATGCCATGTGAGAAGACGAAGGATGTTCATTGCACACAAATGCACAGTTTTTAGCCTGCTGGATTGCAGATCAAAAGGTTAAAGAGAGGATTTATTAAGAATGAGTAGTGACAATTTAAATAAATCAGATGTTTTTGCCGAAGATTACGCTGTGATTTTCTCCAATTATTCCTGACATTTCACCCATTCATATCGTGATGAGAGTTAATAATGCAAAGAGGGGGAAAAGACTCTTGTCTCCTTGTTTATTCATTGTTCTCAAGAAGCTAAGCTGTTTATGAAGAGAAGTTATTTGTTATTTAAATCACTTTTACTGAAGTTGTTTATTTCCTTGGTTGAGTTTCTAAAAATATTGCTTCCAACAATTGCAGTGCCTTTTTGAGATGCCTGTTCAGTTCATAGCAATTCACACTAGAATTCTTTGTTAAATGGGCCCAGGTGTTGATGCATTTAACAATCTAGAGTGAGTTGAAACCCATAAAAGCTTTAAAAAAGGACAGAGAAAAGGAAATGGTTTCTGAAATCTCGTATAAGAAGTTGTTTGATATCATCTTTAACAATGCAGTCACATAGACACTTAACTGGAAGTAAGGGTTTAGGGTTTACTTGAGAGTAGATGTAGGATTATGCTGAAAATTATATACACGAAGCACAATAACTTTCAAAGGTTTTGTAAGTCACAAAAGATACTTGCCACATAAAATATATTGCTTTCTAACGGAATAATACACTACAGCACTTAGATACTACTTATCTTAGTAAAGGGAACAGGTACACAGTACGGAACAAAGATAAATCTCTTCAATACAATGCAATAATTTACCCCTGAGTTTCAGGTTCTTTCCAGACAACAGAAAAAGGAGAAAAGGAGCACTGTACTGCTGGTCACAATGTCAAGACAAGTGGTTACTCTATTCCAATTAAAACAGTACAATCCTGTGGAATCTCAAAAATGAGTACCCTGGTAGTAGCATAAGCTTCTTGCATCTGGTAAGAGCCAATAATGTCTAGAGGTTTGTAAGTTGGATTAGGGCTCAGTGAGACACATATTCAAATCCCTGCTCAGTCAGAGAAATCAACTGGATGACCTTGAGCAAGCCACACTCTCTCAGCTTAAGAAGAAGGTAATGCCAAACCTCCTCTGAATAAATCTTGCCAAGGAAACTCTAGGACAGGGTTGTGATAAATCAGAGACAACATGCAGGCATATAACAGCAACGATCTCATAAATGGTTTCTGGTGCATGAAATCATGTACTACAATAAATCTGTTGGACTGTAAAGTAAGTATGTAAGGATGAGATCAAAAGCCTCTCTAGTTAGCATTTTGTCCACACAGTGCCCAGCAAATTAAAAGATTCTAAGGGCCTTTCTGCATTACACTGTTATAGCACTATTATTCCACTGTCAACATCCTGTGGAATTCTGAGGTTTGTAGCTTACTGGGGCCAAAGAGTTCTCTGGCTGAGAAATCTAAAGGCCCCTCTCTCAACTGCAAACCCCAGGATTCCATAGGATGTTGAAAGTGGAATAATAGCACTATAACATGTACTGTGGAAAGGCTCTAAGTAGCATTTTTGCTGCCCAAAGCAAACTGGTTTGCACCTAGGCTATCCTTCCAAATGAACATCAAGCCTCGTTTTTGCTTCTGTCCCTGCCTGATGTCTGCAGTTCAATATCTCATAGCCATGAAGACCTCAGTAAGGACTATGCATGCATTCTGTCATACGTAAATTAGTGGAAAGGCACAGGACAGAAATTCCAAAGAAGGCAGGCAGGCAAAGATTAGTATAATGGCAAGGCACTGTTGTGGGACATCTAGTGAAATATTAAATTATATTTTTATGTCGAAAACAGGCAGTACATGTATTAGATATTCTCAGCTGTAAGGTCAAAGAATGACTTTTGGTCCATTTTCTTAAGCACAAGTAAGTCAGGGTAGCTGTTTGCAGTCTGCACATCTATACAAAAGAAAGCACACTGGGGAGACAAGGAACTAATTACACACCAAATCAAAAGAAGAAAATAAGAAGCTTAAAGCCTGTACTGCAGGCTGATTGGTGCAAATGGCAAAGGTATGGTTGAATATTTTTGTGTTCTTCTGTTCCTTTTATGAGTTTAACACCAGCTGTACTTCTCAGCTCATTGGCTTGGCTAAAGAAAATGCCGTAGCTTATGCGACGGTAACACAACAAACCTTTCCTCAGATCTCAGGTGTTGGTCAGTAACAACTGGTAAGGCTCAGAGAGAACAGGGGCTTCTTGAATCAAATGTTATGACAATTCCTCTTAGAATCTTAAGAAAGTGCTGCTGTCATCCCAAATGAATTTATAGGTACTCGGTCCAGCAACATTTTATAAAAATAATGTAAAAAAAATGATTAAAGAGTTATGAATGCTGTAAATGCATCTTCCAGATAGAGGGCACCTATTATTGTTGTTGTTGTTGTTGTTATGCGCCTTCAAGTCATTTCCAACTTATGGTGACTCTAAGGAAAGCCTATCACAGGGTTTTCTGGGGCTGAGAATATGTGATGTGCCCATGATCACCCAGTGAGTTTCCATAGCCAAGAAGGAAATCAAACCCTCATGTACAGGGTTGTAATCCAATGCTCAAGCTACTATACTTTGAGCATTGGACTATGACCCTGGAGGCCAGGATTCAATTCCCTGCTCAGCCATGGAATCCCACTGTGTGACCCTGGGCACATCACACACTTTTAGCCCCAGAAAACCCCGTGATAGGTTCACCTAAGGGTCACAATAAATTGGAAATGGCTTGAAAATGCACAACAACAACACTAGCAATGTACCATCCAATTATCCCTGTTTACTAAGGACTGTCTCTGTTTTCTAGTATTTATGTTTGGTAATACTGTAGATTTGTTCTTATTTTATCTGTTGCAGAAAACACTGGACATACCTTTTTAAAAAATAAATTGTTTCTTGGGGTTCAAACTTCCCCCATAGGTCTCTATTGGAACTGGAATATAATGAAACACCAACAGCAGCTTTTTCAAGCCAAGTTCTGTCAAGAAGGTCCCATGTCTGTAGCCCTTATGCAAATGATATGCTAAATATGTCGACTTTTACACCATTAAAATAAACACATATACTCCTTCTGTGAAAAGGTGGTTTTCTGCAGTAACTGTGGGAGGCTAAAAGGAGATAGGGCTCTTACCCTATCCGTCATCAGATTTTTACAGCCATCTTGCTGGGTTAAGACTGAAGGATACCTATTCAGATTTTTCAAGCTGTTGCTGGAGCCCATTGACTTCACACAATTATAGTGCCATGGCTCTAAGTGCTATAGATGAAACTTGCTTCTGGGAAAACATACACAGGAGAGCCTTACAAATTACAGTTCTTAAATCACTGATAAATGAGCACTGGAAGAAAAGTAAAATTGGCTTTTAGAGGAACTATACCTTTTTTAAACGCCCTCATCCTGTTGTGAGTTCAAGAATTTAGCAGGTTGACTAAAAATCATTAGAAATACCCAGACTGCTTTTTTAGGGGGCACACCCTTACTTGGAAGCAAACGCCACAAAAAAAAAAAAAAAAAATTACTTGAGTCAACTTCTGTAGAATCAGGTTCCACGTAATCTTGCTTAAATGTCCTGGTTACATACATATACCTGAGTGTTGCATTGTTTCAGTTATTAACGGTACCACAGGGGAGCCAGCGTGGAGTTGTTGATTCCTCACTGGGCTATGGAAACCCAGGCCATTTCCACACTAGACTGTTATAGCGCTATTATTCCACTTTCAACCTCCTATGGAATCCTGGTTTTTAGGGAGGGGCCGGCTGGCCGCTCCCTAAACCCCAGGATTCCATAGGAGGTTGAAAGTGGAATAATAGCGCTATAACAGGCTAGTGCAGAAATGGCCACACTGGGTGATTTTGGGTGCGTCACAGGCCATGTCCACACCTGACTGTGATAGTGTTATTATTCCACTTTCAACATCCTATGGACCCCAGGAGTCCATAGGATGTTGGTGTTCTGTAACACTCTAATGTGGAAATTGCAACACAGGCCATTTCCGCACTACCCCCTTCCTAACCTGCAAACTCCAGGATTCCACAGGATGTTGAAAGCGGAATAATAGCACTACAGGCTACTGCGGAAATGGCCACACTCTCAAACTCAGAAAACCCGGGATGAGGTCGCCTCACGGTCGCCCTATGTTGAAAACGACTTGAAGGCAAAGAACAACGACGAGACAAATGTGAGATCCAGTTTCATATGTGGAATCAGATGGAAATGTTAATTTATTATAGGCATGACGCACTTAAAGGCGCTGTTATTGTGTTCACACCCGCAGTTAATGTATATCTGGTCCCCCCAGCGTCCTCCCACTAGCTCTGAAAAGCATCACTTCCCAGCATGCCGTCGCATCCGGCTTGCCTTTTCTATGCCCGAGGCGGGCGGCGCTTTGCATTCTGGGGCCGGTAGTCTTCGCGAGGGACGCTGGCTCAGGCCCAGGGTGAAGGTGACTGAAGCCGTGGGGACCTGTCGTTTTGGTGCGGCGGTGCCCCCATGTGTGTTCAATAAAGTCCTCCCTCAATAAGGAGCAGGGAAGCGGAGGGTTGGGGTAACCTCGGTGATATGACTTCGTCCGTGTCGCCCTTGGTTACCGGGCGCTGCCTGCTCAGGGCCGCCACCCGACACATCGCTCGCCTGCTCACCGGCTGGGCTGAGGCCGGCGGCGCCCCGCGGAAAGGTTAGTGGCTTTGGGGTCTGGGAAGACACGACTATGGCCCAGGAAGGGTTAGTGGCCCAAGCTGAACGCCGTGGCCTCCCATGAAGGCGTTTCCCAAAGCTTCCAGAAAGGCCGGCCTGTGGAAAGGGGGAGCCCCTGACGCGCCTCAGTCAAGCCGGCGACGGGCAGGAGCCCCAGCGGCAGCAGCGGCAGCAGCGACTCTCGTGTGCCCAGGCTGCCCTTCCTGGAAAAGCCCCTTTTCTTCCCTCAGACCCGGAGAGCAAAAGTAGTAATGGAGACCCACTGTGATCTCCAGCAGGTAGCATTTCTCAAATGTATTGCAGGCTTTTCTGGGAACTGCCCTATGTGTTCACAGTAGCTTTTAAGGCTACTCAGAAGAGACGTGTCCCAAGTTGTTTTGGGGAGGCTGTGATGCCCCAGAAGGAAGCATGCGTGGCTTTAACATGAAGAGATACTGTCATTCCCCTCCCTGCCCCCGTATGACCTCTTTACTTGAAAGGACTCAGACTGCAATGCCAAGCTTTCCTGCAAGGTCGAACAGGATGTTTTAAGGTGTGGTGGACAAAGTACATTCCTTGAGATCTTGGTGGACTGCAATTCCCAGCATTAAAATATTTCTCTCTTGCCCTGTATCAAAAGATCTCAGGGTGATGTGCAAGTAAATTTAAATAATTAAAATAGACTAAAACATATCATATACGTCAGCAAATTGTAGCTGATTAAAATAGTTTAAAACTCCTACTCATATCATTTGAAGTAAATCTGTAAAGCCTAAAGGTTTTAATAAATGCCCATGCTTTTATTTGTTGCCTAGATGAAATGCTTTTATTTGGTGCATAAATGTTGGCACTAATCGGTAATTGGAAGGAATTCCACACTTGGGTGTGTCATGGCTCAGAAGGCCCTCGCCTATGTCCTCACACGTTTGCCTCATTGGTGGGACACAGATTAACCCCACCATAGGCCTCAGCCCTCGGGCAGGCACATATAGAGAGAGATGCTCCTTGAGGTAGGGAGGTCTCAAGCCATTTGGGGCTTTAAATGTCATTGCAAGTACTTCAATACAGATTGATAGTATAATGGCAGACAATGCAGTTCCTTTAAATTTTAAAACCAATGTTATATAGTTTCTCTATGGATAGGCAGTGAGCAACCCAGATGCTGCATTTTATACCAGCTGTAGCTTTAAAGTCATCTTTTATAGGCAGCTCCATGTTGGGTGTTTTTTTGTTGTTATCAACTGCTGTAAAGTCAACTTCAACTTATGGTAAACTTATGGATAAGAGACTTCCAAGTCACCCTGTCATCAGCAACCCTGCTCAGATCTTGCACATTCAGGAATGTGGCTTCCCTCAAAGAGTCTATCCATCTGTAATGCAATCTTCCTCTTTTCCTACTGCCTTCTACCTCCCCAAGCATTATTGTTCTGTTGAATCATGTCTTCTTGTGATATGGTAAGAGTAGGATGTCCTCAGTTTAGTCATCTTGACTTCTAGGGAAAGTTCAGGCTTGATTTGCTTGAGGACCCTTTATTTGTCTATTTAGCAGTCCACTGTATCCATAGAACTCTTCTGCAGCGCAACATTTCAAATGAATTGATTTTCTTCCTATCAGCTTTCTTCACTGTCCAGCTTTCACAACCATACATAGAAATTGGAAATATGATGGCACTGACAGTCCTAATTTTAGTATTCAATGACATGCCTTGACAATTAAGGATCTTCTCTAGTTCCTTCATAGCTGCCCTTCCAATCAGAAGTCTTCTTCTGATTTCTTGACTACAGTCTCCATTCTGATAAATGGCTGAGCCAAGGTATGGAAGATCTTTCACTATTTAAATGTCTTCATAGTCTAATTTAAAGTGATGAAAATACCTATGGTCATTATTTTTGTCTTCTTAATGTTCAACTATAAACCTGCCTTTAATCTTTCTTCCTTGATGTCTTCAGTAATTGTTCAAGTCCTTGCTATTTTCTGCTGCTCATTTGGTGTCATCTTACATATCTTAAATTGTTGATGTTCCTTGCTCCAATTTTGCCTCCTTCCTCCAATTCTAATCTTGTCTTACATATCGTATGTTTCAGCATACAAGTTAAACAGATAGGGTGATAAAATGCAACCTTGCCTGACACATTTCCCAATTGGAAACCATTCCATTTCTCAATATTCTGTTCTGATGTGGCACACCCGCTTGTTTAAGAGTGATCCATAGTTTTTCATGATCTATACAATCAAAGGCTTTGCTAAAATCTATAAAGCACAGGCTGATTTTCTTCTGAAATTCTTTGGTGTGCCCTGTTATCCAACATAAGTTTGCAGTATCATCCCTAGTGCCTCTTCCATTCATAAATGCAGCTTAGACATTTGGCATTTCTCGCTGCTTATATGGTAAAAGTCTTTGTTATAGAATTTTGAGTATCACTTTGCTTGTGTAGGAGATTAATGCAATCATTCACTGGTTTCTGAAATCCCAGGTGTCCTCTTCTGGAGGATTAGAATATATATTGAACATCTCCAATCTATGGATCATTCTTTTGTTTTCCATATTTGGCTGAAGTAGATTCTATCTGTGTAGCTTGAAGCAACTGTATTGGTATGCCATCTGTTCCTGGTGATTTATGTCTCCCAAGTGCTCTGAGTGCAGGTTCCATTTCATTTTCTAAAATTGTAGGCTTATCTTCCAATGGTTCTTCCTTAAATGAATCTGTCATCCTTTTATTTCTTATGTAGCTGTTTTGTTTCTACTTAGTCACATAATGTGTTCCCCTGCTGGTTGTAGAGCATCTTCATTCTTGGTTTAAATTTCCCTTTGATTTCTTGAATCTTGTGGAAGAGGTCTCTTCCATTCCTTGTTGTTGTCAGCTACTAGTTCTCTGTGTAGATTATTATAGTAGTTCTTCTTGTCTCTGTACACAAGTCACTGAACAGTTGCGTTCAGGGTCCCAATGTTATTTCTGTCACCTTTTACCATTGCTTCTCATCTATCCTTAACTGCTTGAAGAGAGTAATATTTTGAGACTTCTCTTTCTTTTTTTGCTGCAGAAAGTGTCTGTTTGCATTCTTCCTTGACAGTGTCCCTGACTTCAGTCCAGACTTCTGACTCCCAGTCAGCTAGGCTTAATATTGCAAATCTATTTTTTCCATTATTTTTAACTCTATGAAAATGTCCTTCAGGTTTTATTTTGGCACAATGCTTGGCTTAGTATTCTTCTTTTGCTTTGCTCTGATGTTTGATATCAGCAGTTCATGGTTTGTGTCAGAATCTGCTCTTTTCTTTTCTTTTTTTTCCAGAGAGAATGGATTTTCTCCGTCTTTGCTTCCAGTTCAGTAGTCTATTTGATTTCTTGGCCATTGGGTCATGTCCACGTACACAGTCGCCTCTGATTACTTGAAGAATGTGTTTGTGATGAACAAACTGTTAGCCTCGCAAAATTCAGTCAGCTGCTTTGCTGCTTCATTTCTTGATTCAAATTTTCCTACAGTCTTTGATTCTGCTCTGTTTCGTACTTTTGTATTCCAATCACCTATGATTAACAACAAGTCCTGTTTTGTTGTGTGATCAATTTCTTCCTGGACTCAAGCACAAAGTCTTTCAGTTTCTTCTTCTTCTGCCTCTGCAGTGGGAGCATAAATTTGGATTATGGTTGTATTGATGGGTTTTCCCTGAACGCTTATTGATATGATTTGGTCAGACTTTACGTTATGTTCTTTGACTGTTTTTGCTACATCTCACTTCACTATTAATGCCCACCCCATTTCTTCTTAGACTTTCATTTCCTCAGTAGAACAGTGTATAATTGAAACACTTACTCAAAATTTTCTACCCTTGTTCACTTTAGCTTGCTCACCTCCAATATTGCAATGTTTATACATTCCATTTCTTGTTTTACTCTGTCTAGCTTCTCCTGATTCATGCTACTTTCCATGTTTCTACAATATGTGTATTGTACAGCTTCAGACTTTCCTTTCACCTCAGAGCATGTAAACAGCAGAACATCCTTTTTGCTTGAGTCCAGTTATATAATTAGCCATGGTACTATTCATAGTTATCCTTTGCTGTACCTCAGCAGCTCGCTGAGTGCCATCTGACCTTAGAGTTTTGTCATCTGGACTATCTCTTGTTTATTTTCATGGTCAAAGATATTCAAAAGGAAGTTTACCATGCCTCTTTCTGACCACTACTAAGAAGTATTAGCTGGGAGGCCACTGCCATTGTCTCTAAAAGATCCTCCAGTATCCTTCCCCCTCAACTACTGCTGCTCCCAATAGCTGTTTGGTACATTTAGTCTGGCTCCTCAGCAAAAACCTATCTGATGTGGGAAACCTTACCAGCAGCACTGTTGCCATCAGTGTAGCTACTTGCCTCACAGGAGCCTGCAGTCCCACCACCATGGAAAGATAGTGCCATTGGTGGCATTACAGTGGTCTAATTGGGAAGTTACAAGTGCATGAACTATTGTATCTAGGTTCTCTCTATCCAGGAAAGGCCATAGCTGGCACACCAGTAATTGCTAGTGCCAAACTCTATGAGGTGCAGAGTTCACTTGTGACACCAGTGAGTACACTGGCTAAAACTGATGTGAGCTGCAGTCTAACAACATATGGTGGGTTGTACTTTGCCCACAGTTGCTCTAAAGTGTTATTGTTTACTCTTTATGATGGAGAAGATTCATAATGGCTGCAGTGCTTCCATTGTCAGTGGAAGTAGAAAGTAATCCCCTGTATATCCTCTAATGTCCTGTGTACCACACATATCTGCTCTGAAGGACTGGGGAACACCCTGGTGCCACTTTTCAGGGAGCATGGGGAATTGCAGTGGGAAGATAAGAAGAAAAGAAAGTTCTGCTAGTATCCAATTGAGCAAATGCCAATACACCTATGATTTACTAAATGTTGTACACAGATTAAAAACAAGATAATCCTAGCCTCCAGGTTTATAGTCTAAAGCAGGAAAGGACAGACTTTTGGCTTGTGGGATCTAGCTTGTGTTTTACTGGAACCATTGAGATGTGTGGCATAAATGGCACATATTTAAAATTAAATTCCCATGATAAGCAGTGCCAGAATAAAGTGGAGCTCATGGTGCTTTTGCACCTAAATGAATTCCTGATAACTGTAATGTTTCAGCAGACTGCAAATCAGCCAGGAGCTTATCAATAGCACCTGATCTGTCCCCTGCTCCTCTTTGATCTAAAATGTGCTAACTTGTTGCACATCATATTGACTTGCAGTATCCCCTAGAATATAGCCCAGCCTTAAGAAGAACCAACTGCCACACACACCCTTTTCCTTAGATGAGGAAAAACTCTGCTAGAGACTTGTATTCCAGAGCCCTTGTGGGCATGTAATACTGGTTAGAAGGCCAGGTATGTTGTCAACACCTGTATGTAGCCTGAATTAAAGTTCAGAACATAAAGAAGCCACTTCCTCACTTCTGGTTGAGGGTTATACCATTGATTGGAAGGCACAGGAAATATCTGCATAAATTTCCCCATATATAGTACCTGTTAGCATAGAGTTGTAGAATTGTTACCAAGATGATAGGAGTGTGGCAAAGATGATGGGTAACTGATAGGAAATGACTTGTTAAAAGAGCATATAGAAATAGAGTAAATAAATAAAAAGTAAAATAAAATGATTTCTCTTTGAAGATGTTTCCTGTTGACCTCTATAGAAATTACTGTAGTGTAATATCTCTGCTGGTGAACTATTCAGGACACAATTGTCAGTTTATTGTAGCAGTTTATTGTGAATACCTTTCCTAATAGTATGTGTGCATACATGCTAAAACTTAGGCTGGAAAAGTTTCTGTATACAATTCCTAGAATCCCTCGCCCAAAGTCTATATTTTTCCTCAATAGCTTTGTGATGGAGTTCTGGGGTGTGGCTACCCAGCGTGCCAAAAGAGGTAGCCAGGCAACCAGAATAGCTCCTCAGGAGAAAAACGCAGGATTGTAGTGTGTGGGAGGAGCTGGTGGCTGAAAAAAATATATGTATGAAGGCTAATATTGATTGTCATTTTCAGGCTTTCGGTGAGAAGGACCTCAGGAGTAAAGATTCTCAGTCAGCCAGAGAAGTTGTCTGTGTGGGAAGGGTTTAGTTCTCAGGGAAAACCTAGAGAGAGACAGAAGAGTAATTAATCCATTATAGAATCTGGTCAGAAAATGTAACCTAAATTGGGGGTTGAGCATTTGGTAAGAGTGTAGCCAAAGAACTGTTATGATACTTGTGCTTATATGAGAGTTTACAAATATAAGGAAACTGAATATAAGTACTCTGAAGAATTGTATTAGCTTAGACCTGCATATGAACTCCAATACTTTGTTCCATATGTTATTTTAATAAATATTTCATTTTATTTTTATCAATACTGACTTGGCTGAGTAATATACAATATGTAAAGAAATATGCTACCATAGAACTATTAAAGAGGTTCTAAATAACAATTGAAACAATTGAAAGGCCTCATCCATTTACACAAAGGTGGTATTGTGAAAGTGGAAAACAAAAGTATGTGCAAAAGATTATCAGATTGAGGAACTGCTATACCAGTCTGAGAAAGAAAAAAGTAAGGGCCTGTCACACTCTAGTAGTAGGCAATTAGGTAAGTATTCCTCAATGACAAGTTACTAGCCCTTTTGTCAATATTTATTTATTTTAATTTATATTCTGCTTTTTCCTGTAAGGCAGCTTATAGTAAAAATGAAGGAGAAAATTAAAAATACAAAAGTTAAGAAAGAACAAATAGACTATAATATTAAAACTATTAAAACAGTTTAAAATATGTATAAAATGTAATATCAAGGTACAGTTCACTCCATTCAAAGAACCTGTTTGCACACCTGAGTGAGCAGTGAAGCCCAGTTTAAATATAAGTGACTTTCCCTGCTGGCAAAAAGAGGTTAAAGAGGGGGCCAGCCTAGTCTTCCATGAAAGGGAGTTCCATAGTATGGGTGCAACCACCACCAAGTCTCTTTCTTGTGTCCTCACCAGCTGAATCTGTGATGGTGATAGGACAGAGGTAAAGCCCATATTGTTTCTCAGAGAATACTTTTTTGATCACTCCTGTCTTAGATTGAAGAAGATTTGTTTAGTCTACAGAGGAACTAAATTTGGAGGAGAAGGAGAATCCATTTGTGGATTTATCTTGTATCAAAGAAGCTGAAAAGGTTCAGGGATAATAGACTAATCATCCATCGGTAAGGCAATCATTAGTAAGTTTTTGAGTGCATTTCTGTGTGTTCAGAAATAAGTCCTATTGCATTCAGGGATAGTGAAGTAGATGTTGCTTTAAATCTATCAAGTCTTCCAAAACGTAAGAGTCATTCATCAGTAGAGTATGTTGCACAAGAGGTTATAGAGACCAACTGTGTATCTCATCCTATACTTAAAGATAATTCTCACTTTACTTTCTACCTCTTGTTGCTCACAAAAGTGTTTTCCCTATGTGGATGCTGCAGAGTATCATTTAAAGGCCTTTATTGCAATATATTGGTATAAATGAGACCAATAATGTCTAACGTATGACCCTGTCTCCCACACCCACAGGCTGAAGATAGTGCGTCAACTATGTTGTACTGTTATTTGTGTCTTCTTGACATTTTCTGTGTTTTGCATTGCCCTGGAGCTGAGGAAGAACCATCAAGAGTTTATATATGGTTGATGGACTACTTCTACCTTGTCATCTCGTGAGCAGTCCATGCTTAATCCATATGTTTTTATTGTACAGCCCAGAGTTTGGGAGAGCTGTATTTAGGACTACAACTCCCAGAATCCTGGCTGAAGAATTCAGCCAAGATCCCCCTGCAGTCCCCCCTCCAAATTTCTAATTAAATTCTAAGCTAATTTGTCTAATAAGAACAAACTACATAAGAACATGGCTGATTCTGTCTTTCTCCCTTGTTGACAATAAAACAAATCTGCTTTCTCTCTGTCTTTCTTTGTTACAGCTTACACAGTTCAGGCATCTGAAAAGACAACCACTCGTAATCTAACAGAGGCCAATTCTAAAGCTTTGTTGATTTGCAATGGACCTTTAGAACATTATGAATTCCTGATCAAAACGGAGGAATTGAAGAATGATGAGCAACAAAGGAAAGTCATACAGTGCTTACAGAAGTTACATGAAAGCCTTAAAGGCTACAGCACTGGTCCAAAACACATCTTATCAAAGGTAAGCTACTGTTATTAGATATTTCTGCAGAATCTTTCAGGTGCATGTTACGTTCCTTCTCTGACTCCTGATTGAAACGACTGTCTGAGTTGCATCAGTAATCCCAGTTTACACATAAAAAGCAAGCCAGGAATAACATACCCAGGACTACCCAGCAAAGCAGAACTGAGCTTTGTATCCTCATTTCACAGAACAGTATAGTTATTATACTACATGGTTATGGATATAAATGAGAAACTTGTTTACAGTTGGTTTCACCACAAAATTAATTCTGGCAAATTTAGATTCCCACTTGAGATATTTCTGTAGAAAAAGGCTCTTGCCTAATATTACGTGTATTGCTGTGATGCCCATATCAAACACAGCCAGAGCTTTCTAATTGCAGTGCAGTGGAAAAGTGGGAGTCCTTGTTCATGTGAGAGCACTCTGTGCTCAGTATTGGAATGCCTGTGTTCATTGTGCTTTGGAAAAGTTTATTTTAAAACAGCTCCTTCTTCCTGACCCAAACTGCTTCTGTGAATCCCATTCTCATGTTGATGAATTTAATTTGTACCATCTTTGTTTACTTGTATCAAGGTTTCTGTCCAAGATAGGAACCCCAGCTTGTTTTTAAACATGCAAAAATATGGTGAAATCGCATCCTTTTTCTTTATGTCCAAGCTGGAGGACCAGTGGCCATGAGTTTCTAAAGTAGAAACCAGTATTTCACCTTTGGTCAAATGTGTCACTTAAGAACCAAAGGAAGCCGTCCTGGCTGAGTTAAGGATTGCTGATAGAATTCCTATTAATTGGTCCCTGTGGCAAGAGTGAACCCCTCCATGCCTTGAATGCATGTTTTTTCACTGTTAAATACATCTTCCTGCCATAGCCATGATTTTCAAGTATGTAACAAACCTTTCTGAATATCCAGTTCCCTGCTGCTCTTAGCCTCAGTTCTCAGTGGTGATGATGATCTGCAAGTTTCATTCAGGTTATTGAGCATTATTGGCTGGCTGTTCAGTTTCATATTGTTTGACTTACTGGGAAAAAGTTGCTCATGACAGAACTTTTTACCAGAAGGTGGCAGAGTCAGACTGTATACAGAAACAAATTATAGACAGTAGATTGTTCTGTGATAACCCTAGGTTCTTCTGCCTGGGACTCTGGCATGATGCTTTTCAAAGCAGTAGTCATGTTAGTTTCTTGCAACATAAAAAGGAAGGGAAGGGGAGGGGAAAAAAGAATGTGGCAGCACCTTTAAGATCAACTGGTTTTTATTTCAGTACGAGCTTTCATGGATATAAACTCACTTCCTTTGTAATTTTATTGTTCAGGAACTGTGAGTAGTAATTCCTTTACTTTATGTCTGGGAAGGTTGAAATGTTCTGCAACTGATTTTTGAGTATTGCGGTTTCTAATGTCAGATTTGTGTTCATTTGTTCTCTTATGTAGAGACTGTCCTGTTTGTCAAGTGTAGAGGCACATTGCTGTCCTAGGAAGGCATATATCATATTGGAAGAAACGCAAGTAAATGCATCTCAGATGTTGTGAGTCATGTTATTGGCCCCTGTAATAGTGCTCCCAGAGTAGATGTGAGGACAGACTTGGTGTCTGGATTTGTGGCAAGATCTTGTCCTGTATTACCATTCATTTTATGTATCCTGTTTAAGTGAGTCGTTAGTTGTTTAAGATATGGAGGCTACCTGTAGACTGATAAAAGCCTGCTTCACAGAGCTTGTGAGAGGGTTGTTGTTCTACAGAATTGGTTATATTCTCCAGAATTGGTCTTACTGGGGCTGAAACATCATCCAGAACACCAGTAACATCACCCAGAACACCAGAGATGCATTTGCTAGCAAAGTAAGTACAAAAGAAGATTAAAAAGAGAAACAACGGAATTGGATTATATTCACAAATTCCGATCATTGGCAGAGGTAGAAACAAAGACAGTGGCTTCATGGCACATTACATATTCTAATATAAGAGTCCTCATTACTGCACATATAACAAAAAAAAAATTTCTCACAGTTTTCAGCCAAGAAACGCTAACTTTTGGTAAGCAGGTTTATTGTTTTCACACAGTAGCACTAATGACCACTATAAAAATCTGAAAGACCTGTATCACTTCACCCAGTTCCTTGAAAATTTAAGATATTTGACATGATTTGCATCTTTCTGGATTCTGTTAAATTCTGTCCCATTCCCACAACTGCATAAATATGCTTTATACTGGAGGTATTACTATCACTCTGTAATGCATCTGAAGAAGTGGGTTTATATCCAGGAAAACTCATGCTGAAATAAAAACCAGTTAGTCTTAAACGTCCTGCCACATTCCTTTTTGCTTCCTCCTTTTTATGGGATGGTGGCATTTTTTCCAGTGCTGGGCTAGGTAGTCAAGTATTGAAAATTAATAATTAACAATTAAAATTAACATGTCCTAGGGAAGGATGGAATTTGTGGAAACACTAAGCAGAGCAAATGAGATCTGTCAGGAATAACAAAGAGGTAGGCTGTCAGGAATCTAAGGTTGTAGGGAGCATCCTTTCACAGTCAGACTAAAGATCGGTTTGGCCGAACACTGATCAACTCTTTAGAGGTGCTGCAGCAGTCTTTTTAATTGTATTTAGAGATATTGGGGATCGAACCCCACTATCTTTTACATGGAAAGCATGAGATCTACTGTTGTGTTAATATAGCGCTAGACAGATTAAATTCACATTTCAGCCACATTTTAATTTAATTTTAAATGAAATCTTCAAGTGCTTTTGCTGGGACAATTAGCTTTTGTGGCTTGCTTGAATGTATTGATAGTTCAGAGGGAAAGAAACTTGAGTGTTCTGATAGGGAAACCAACATTCTTTAATGTGTATTGTAATGTGCTTCTCTTGCTTGAAATGCAGCTTAGGAAACTGACTGACTCCAAATGAGAACAGAAAATAGTAACTTGAATTTGTTTCTGATCTTGTGATATATTTCAATGATTGTAAAAAGACAGTATTTAAAAGTAGCAAAATGAGTACATTTGCAGAATATTATATTTGATCTTTGTAATTGCATAGACTGATGAGATCTGTCTTAATACTATGTTGTTGTTTTATCCCTGTTTGGAAGACCATGCATACTTAAAAACTATTTTCCTCAGTTTAGTAAAAATTGTAATGTAAACAAAGTCTAACAGTAAAGACAACCAAAGAAGCTGAAATATTTGTAAGCATAGCTGAGGTTCAAACAGGTCATTAAGGTTATAACTTTGAACAGTAGGCTCTCCAGTTTAAAAAGTGGTCTACACATAGCTTCTGTGGAAGAAGTGGAGGTCTAAAGCTCTGTTGGGTACGAGAAGCTAACTGGTTAGCTTTTTGGATATTAGTGCCTATGAATATTATCCAGATGCCTCTTCTGGACAAAAGAACTGTGTTGTGAAGTTGCAGGAATTTGCCATATTTGTTGCTGTTATTTCTCTTTTAAAAACAAAAGTCAGGTGACTTTTCTGTTGTCCTGAATTATTTTGTGACAATTCCTGGCATCAGAGGCAAAATTTTATTCCTCCTTTCAAGTGGATTTCTTTTCCATTCTGAGATGTAGGAAAAAAGTTTCTTTCTTTCTCTCTCTTTAAAAAAATGATGAGTTGTAGTGCATCAGTGAAATGGCATTTTTGCTCTGTAATACTATAAACTATGAATTTGGAAAAAAAAATAGGAGAGGAAAAAAATGGACCTTTAACCCATAAGATCATCTCAGCAAACCCTCATTGTTATTTGCCTTCAAGTCAACTCTCACTTATGGCAACGCTATCATAGAGTTTTCTTGGCAAGATTAATTCAAAGGGGGTTTGCCGTTGCTTTTCTCTAAAGGAGGGAGAGTTTTACTTGCCCAAAGTGCCCCAGTGAAACCCATAGCAGAGCAGAGGGTTTCAATCCTGGGCTGCCAGACTGCTGGTCGAGTTCTCAAAACGCTACACCATGCTGGCTTCAGGAAGCTATACCCCAGTTTTTTAAAAAAATCTTTGGAAGAACCCTAGCACAGATCCAAGAAATTACTGCAAACAGCTCCCCAAAACACTGGGGAATGGGGACTCAAAAATGACAACTGGCAAACCTTGGAAAACCCTAAGGAGCTGCATCAAAGGAATTCACACTTCTTTAGACTAATCTGGAAGAGCTCAGTATGGGCAAAAAAAAGAAAGAAAAAAAACACATTCCCTCTCCCTGCCTGCAGTTCCTCTGCTTTAAACCCCACACCAGAAGTTGTGGGGCCTTCACAAACAGATTGGCGTGTGTGTGTGTGTGTGCGTGTGTGTGTGCGTGCGCACACATGTGTATGAATGCACACATGCAAATGACAGAAAAGGAGGGGGCATTGTGTTATGTGAGCAGGAATCCATTCAGATGATGTTAGATAATATATTGGCTGACTTTCTGTGAACACATCTCCCCAAAATGACAACTTCTGCCCTTATATAACAGGATTTAAACTTACATGCACATTTTGATACATGTAAAATGTTTACCTGACTCTCTTCCAAAGGTTCAGTCACTTCATCTCAGTTTGTTTAACCAAAAGCCACTAAGTATAGACATATCCAGAATTGTCCAGTGCTATCCAGAAATGTGAGCTCTACTAAATTTCTTCATTTCAGTAACTGTAGATAGAGCAAACAGTTGTGTACATGTACAAGCATGCAATGAAGTGGTGCTCTTGGCTGAACAAATCAGCACAGTCTGCTTTTACATTATTGGTACTTGGTTGACAATGGAACAAGTTAATCAGAGCTGATGTTTGGATGGACGAACATGGTTAAACTGATCTGTTTGGTCAGTGTGGGCTCAGATGCAGAAGTGCAGTTCACACACAGATTCCTGTTTCAGTTCATTGACATTTCTTACAAGAGCCCTAAATCTTTAATGTGAAAAAGATAGATTTAAAAAAATGTAGAAAACCTGAAGAGGAATTCTGCTACAGTTTTTTCTTATGTAGTTCTAAAATATACAGAGGTAAGGATTGAGCCTAAAAGCACATACCAAGTAGATTTGCGTCAGAGTGTTACTCAAAGAGGTGGGAGATGTGGGGCCCACCTGCAATACCAGCATCTCCTTAGAATTTGGGGAAATCATAGTTTAAAGGAGGCTTGTGAGATGAGGGTAATGGTAGGATCTTTTCAACTATGTATACCAGTACTAACTGTAGAGAGGGCTCCAGTTTAAGTTAAGCAAAGTATTTTATTTGGATTGATGAACACACAAGAAATCAGACACTCTCAAGAATCATACAAAGCTATCAGAAAATGAGATGTGGAAGGTTGGATAGAGGGAGATTGGGGTGAAGACGTTGATAGTTTCTGGTTCTGAAGAAGAAGATTGAAGCGGAAGGGCTCAGACAGCATCTGAGGGCGGTACAAATGAATAGCAGCCTGGGCACTATGTATTATGTGCAATCTACTATAAGTGCTGGGGTTGAAGCCAGATTTTTTAACACCACATTTCCTACCCTGAAGGGTGTGCATTGGCAAAGTTGTAATGACTTTCTGACAGAACTGACAAAGGTGTTGGGAATGGGCTGATTGCCTTACTCCAGAGTGACAAAGCATTGATAGGAGTCATGACAATCTCTTAATGTTTGGCCTGGGAGGAGGTATAGAAAAGATCTCCATAGGGCAAGATTAAGGGATGGTCCCTGTTTGCTTCACCTGGGCAGCTCACCCTCTGTTGTATTTGGGCATGCACAGAGCCTGAGGTGTTGAAAGGATTAGTGTAAATCCATTAGTGTCAGAGTTTCCCACTGAATCCTGTGTGAACTTAGGAACTGACCATGTCTTAGGTCAGCTTGACCTGGCAACATGCTTTCTGGTCAGCGTGCCCTTCATCATGTTTTTCAACCGTAAATACATCCAGTTATGAAAATAGCACATCCTGCAGGATGAGGGTTGTAGGGTATGGTAGGCAAGGAGTAGTCAAAATGGAGCCCTGGGGTCCCCTAGCCCATGACTGTTGTGTGGTACCCAGCCTCTCCAGCCTGAATGAACTGCTCTTTTTGTCTCCCATCCCAAAAGATATATTGTTTGTCTCGCCTGAAGCTTCCAAGAATGACAGTTACCTTTTAAATACTATATATACTCATGTACAAGTCTAGAAGTTTTAGTTAAAAAATTGACCCAAAAAACCTGGGTTGAGTTATCCATGGGTCAGTGCAAATACTGTACCATAACTCTTTTCAGAAAAGAAACTGTCTCCTTCCCTGAGTAGAGTGGCAAAAGGCAAGAGCTTAGTCTATCCTGGGAGAACCTAAAAGAAGCACCAATCCCCTCTACACTCTCCACCACAGTGTGCATCTGGTCTTTTTAAATTTCTGGGTAGGAAAATGGTGTCAAGCCAGGGCAGTGTTTTTCACGGGTCATACCAAAATCCACAATTTTTGCCCCAAAACCTGCCCTCAACTGATACATGAGATTGACATATATGAGCACATACAGTAGGTTGTAGGAGCTGTCCTTGCATTTTTTTTTTACTTACAAAAACACCCAGTTTTCAAATCTAGAAGTTGATTTCTAGTAATTCCTTGCACCAGTTCCAGTATTTTATTTCCACTGTCAAGTGAGTTTCCTTTTTCTTTGGAGACATCTCAGAACAAAAGAAGTCTGTAATTTTTGTGTGCAACTTTGTTTGGCATTTTGCAGTCTGTGTGCCTCCCCAAGGATGCTGGGGCAGAAAAATTGTTTTTTTATTCTTTTGTTGTTGCTGTTCTACCTGTTTTTTCTTATTGTGTATTCTATGTTTTGAAAGATTTTTGAGCTACTAAGTTGCACCATAGTTTTGACCTGTATTTTTTTAGATGCAGTTAATCATTTGAGATTATGAAACTATGCTGGCTCTTCCTTTGCAATAAATAAACATTTCTATATTGTGTCTTTTATTTAGCTACTGTGAGAAAAGGATAAAATACTAATTTAGTGTCATTCCAGCATCTGTAAAAACATGGCTTTTTTTTGCTAAAAAGTTTGGTGCCTAATTGATTTCTTCCAGATCTGCGTATTTTCATTGCTTTAAATTGTCTTAAGCTGTTTTTACTGGTTTTAAACTGTCCTGTTTTAAGATGCTTTTATTCTGTTTGAATTATTTGTACTGTTTTAAACCATGTAAAATGATTTTATTGTATACTGCCCTGATATGCTTGGATGGAGAGCAAGATATAAATATTTTAATAACTGTTATTATAATTGTAATAATTCTTATTTTTCATTCACAGTGGTTTACAAGACACAAATCTCCAAAAGGCCTTTATGTCTATGGAGATGTTGGTAAGTTTAAACATTTTACAATAAAGTCTGCCAAGAATGTTTTATTAGCTTAAGATTTGCAAACTCTCCCAACCTTACCTAGTCAATAGAATCAAAATCTTCCAATGACAGCATTGAGACTAAATCATGGAAACAACTCTGGCTTGCTGCTAATTACCTGTATTTCATGATCTTTGGTACTGCAAGTCAAATATGAATATTGATGGACATTGAATAACTTACGGATCAACCTGTATTAATAGAGTTTTATTACTTACCTACAAATATTTATAGTTCCTTTTGTGAGGAATGCCTCTGAATGCTGGTTTCTAGGTCGCATGCAGTCATGACCACTGTACCTTTGATGCACTGCATTTGTGAATTTTCCAGAAGCATCTGGCTCAGAGCTTGGAAACATTGCTTTTTTGGATTACAACTCTTAGAATCAGGAGTTTAAACTCCAAAAAAACAGAAAATGTTTCAAAGCTCTGACCTGGCTAGTCACCATTGGAACAGAATACTGCACTCTCTGGATCCTTTAAGAAGAAATAAAATAAGATATGAAATGGATTCACTGTGAACAGCATTTGAGGTATTTCAAACGCAAGCAGTAATTACATTTGTTGGTTCCAATATAATACTTCAGATCTGAAAATACAAATGATCCTATCCATGAAAACTGAAGTCTTGCTTCCCAAAGATAATGATTTTGTGCTGTTCAGATCATGGTTGTGATTTCATTAGCTCAATGCTAATGAACAGTCATTACTGTAATCAGTACATAGTGTTTTAAATTAACAACCTGTTGGATTTTTCTTTTTCCAATTTTTTTTTCTGAAGGCACAGGGAAGACAATGGTGATGGACATTTTTTATTCTCAGTTAAAGGTAGAAAGGAAAAAGAGAGTCCATTTTCTTGGCTTCATGCTAGACGTACACAAAAGTAAGTTCACATCTTTCAGCTCTCCCATATTGCTTTGACTCAGTCTTCCATGCCCTTACAGCAGTTTGTCATCCTTCTCCTCCTGAGTAATTTTTGTTGCACTCGTATAAGGGTGTGGAAATTGTTGGAAAATTCCAGCATTCCCTCTTCCCCCTCATCTTGTTCTTAGAGCAAGTGGGCATAGTTAGGATAGGGCTTCCTTTCTCTTTTACATGCCAGAGCTTCACCATTTTCCTTTGTGTCATTTAATTGCATGATTATAAATATCTTTGGTGTTCAGGTGATAAGATCATGTGACCCAGGTTTGTTGCTTGGGTCATCAGTCTTATAAAAGAAAGAGATCCCTTCTCAGATCTCTCTCTTCTCCTCCATTTTTGCTTCCTCTTCTTCTCCGACCATGCTTCGCATCTCCATTAGAAGAACGAAGCTACTACTATTCAATAGCTAGTTAGGATGTAGGTTCCCTAATGTATTTGTAAATGTAGAAGCCATTAGTAAACTTTTCTAAGTCTGTAACCTGAAACTGCCTACAGTTGTTTCGTTTTCTTAGTTACTTTCAGATCAGAAAAGCCACATAGAAATTTGGGCATGCTTTTTCTGCTGCTCTGCTAAAAGCAGCCTGAATTCTTACAGTTTTAGCTTCCATAGAATTTCCCAATAGGGCTAACACCCTGGGAAACATTTCCAACAGAAATTTTTCCCCCTGTCTCCCAATTTTGTTCCAAAAATTTTACCTTGAATTTTTTTTTAACTCAGCAATTTTGCCATGTTTTGAAGCACCCAGTCCTGTCGTATGCCCAAAAGAGTCCTTTGTTTACATGGAAATAAACTGAAAGTTGAGTTCTAGTTTACTTCTTGGTTGAATAAAGGCTTCCAAAAACATAGTGAAATTTTCCCCGCACTTCCCAAAGACATAGGGTGTTTGAGTGTTTGGAAACAAAAATAAAGAAAAGAAGAGAATCCCAAATCATCTGGCCTTTTGGGGTCTTGCAAAGGGGTCAGTGAAGCTCTCCAGTCCTAACATTTGCCCATTTCTGCACTGGTTATAGAACTTTTAGCTGAAAGGAAGGTAACTATGATAGGCTGTTATTGGAAAGTTTGTGATGTTTCTGTTTCAGAAAAGGCTCTCCTGAAAAGCTTCTTTGGAAAAATAACTCACCCTTTCTCTAATATAAAGATGGGCAACTTTTTGCTCTCCAGATGTTGCTGGACTACAACTTCAGTCATCCCTCTGTACTGACTATACTGCCTAGGGCTGGTACGAGGTGAAGTTCCAGAACATCTAGGCCCAGAAGTTGCCCACCAGTATATACTAGGCAGCATATTACATGGACTGAGAGGCTTGATTGATCCATTTTATATTTAAGGACTTGCAGCTGACCTGATTATTTTGAATCAAATCATTTCTCTTTTGGTACAGTGGTTCCCTCTGCCTCCTTAGTCTACTAACATATCACTTGTACTGTTCTTTCCACTAATACAAGATTTCTTCACTGCTTCCTTACCTTCTTGACCCTTACCTCATGCTCTCAATAATTTTGTGAACTTCTAAGGTACTTTATTTTGCTGTTCTTTTCAAGTGTTTTTGAGATTGGTCCCCACTCCTCATGGTATACAACTTCAACACAACACAGTATGGAGGGATGATTGAAGTTATAGTCTAGCAACATCTGGAGAGCAAAAAGTTGCCCATCTTTATATTAGAGAAAGGGTGATTTGTTTTTCCAAAGATGCAGATAACTAAAGATGCAGATAACTACAGAGTTGTCATGACTGTGAACTGGATTATTATTTATTCAGGCAGGTCTAGCTGATACTGCAAATTGTCAATTTGATAATAGCAATAGCAGTTATTTCTATACCGCCTATCAACTAGCATTATCTAAGCGGTTTACAATGTATTTTAGCTAATTGCCCCCAACAAGCTGGGTACTCATTTTACTGACCTGCGAAAGGATGGAAGGCTGAGTCAACCTTGGAGCCTGGCAGGATCGAACTCACAACCTTGTGGTTGCAGTACTAGCATTTAACCACTGCGCCACCAGGGCTCCATTTTTACTCATGGATAGCTCTAGTCTGATTTTTGGGCAGATTGAGACCACTTCTGATGCTTTTACTATGTCTAAAAATTACCTTAATTCCAGGAATTCATCGCCTTAAACAGAGCCTACCAAAAAGGAAACCTGGATTAATGGCTAAATCATATGATCCTATTGCCCCTGTAGCTGCTGAAATAAGTGAGGAGGCTTGTCTCCTCTGTTTTGATGAATTTCAGGTAAGTAATAAATGGTATGTGTTGGTTTGTGTACATATATAATATTCCTAGAAAAGAGATGAAAACCAGCAAGAAATTTCCTTTGCTGTGCTTTTTGAGTGCTTGTTGCCAGTATGAACTAGCCTCACTGTATTATTCAGATCTTCATTTTATAAATATTCATAGATAATCCAAATCCATAAGTACCATTTATATGTGCCATAATGATATCAATGGCTGTGAAAATTGTGTATAAGAAGACTAAGTCATATTTTTTTACTAGAGATCTGGATTGTAAAAGAACATTTGGTATTAGTATTTGTCTACCTCTCAGTTTCAGTAATTTTGGAAGCATTGGTCTACCATATTTCCCAATACTTGAAGCTACAGTGTGTGTAGATGTGCCTTCAAGTCACCTGTTGATTTATGGGAACCCCATGAATTTCATGAGGTTTTCTTAGGCAAGGAATACTTAGAGTTGATTTTGCCAGTCCTTTCCTCTGAAATTCAGCCTATAGCACCTGGTATTCATTAGCAGTCTCCTCTCTTAAGTACTAACCAGGGCTGACTCTGCTTTGCCTCCAAGATCAGATGGGAGCTGGTGCTTTTAGAGTATATAGCCACTAAAGGCAGAAGTGAAAAATGTTGACCTAGAATCACAGCTTCCCAACCCAGTAGCCTAACCTCACTTCTAGGGTCTTAGACTTACATTTGGGAAGAATGGTAGAAAAGTTACTCTGTGGGAGAATCAACTTTGCAGCTGTTAAAAAGAATGACTGGCAACCTTTGATTTGTGAGTGGAATTATCTATTAGTAGCAACCATGTGTTCCCAAATTCTTGTTTCCTGGATAACTTGAATGAACATAGGAAGCATTTTAGGTAAGAATTGATTGGTGTGTAGCGCTGAACTCCTTTCATGCCCATCTGTTCTTCTCTTTATATGCTGTCTTGGATTATTTCTCCCTAAAGTGGGCTCATTTCTAATCTGCAAATACAGCAATGAAACTAATGTGTTAAAATGGTCTTGAAGAGGAAGAATTTTCAGGAGTGAAACAGTTCCAGAAGATCAGCATTGGTACTGATTGGCCCTGAAGGTCCCCCTCCCACGTTTTCTGCTTGCTACCAGCTCTGACTCAGGAGTAAGGTAGATGCTCTAACAGAACTTTAAAAAACTGCCCATCCAGATTTTCAGACAAATTACCTCTTAGCCCTTAGTACTATGAGGACAGAGCAGGATGCATTGATTACTCTGTGAAGTATAGTTTCATGCAGAGATATCTTGGGAAGTGTGGGGAAATCTACATTAATCAGTCTACTGATCTTCTGGATGCCCAAATGGCATCTTTGGTGCTAATGTACTTTTCTAGCTAGCACTTAAAAATGTATGTAGATGACTGTGTGTGCAACAGGACAAAACAAAGAAATGGGGCTATAGTAATGTTTATGAATCAAACTCCTTCCTCCACTGCTATATTGAATAGGAGATTCTATTCTACTGCAGTATTTATTTCCACTGCTGTCTTATTCAGCAGTGCCCTGTCCTACAAACAGTGCCTCTCTTTGTGCTTTAATATTGAAGCAAAATTATCTTGCTTTTTTTTTTAAAAAAAGGACCTTATAAATAGTAATATAAATTTATTCCAGTTTTGAAATTTTAAGAAGCTCATATCTGAGCTGTCCCTCCTGTTAGTTAGGCATTGTTGTATGGAGTCTTGCCACTTTCCTTTTCCAGTATATCAATTTTTTTTTCCTCTTTGGCATGTGAAAATTCACAGCTGGGTTAATAGTAGTCAAGGTGCCACAAGGCAATCAAGTGTGTTTGTTTCCTGACAGGTGATAAATCTGTTGAGGAGTTCATCATTAAAATACTTGTAATCCCATTGTGTCTGTATCATATGCAGCTACTGAACTACAGCCCATTTGTAAATGACCAGCGGAGAATAGGGAAAGTGCTAAATAGCATGAATTAGCCAAAAACAAATTATACCAGTCTAGCCTAATTTCTTCCTTTGATAGGAAACTGGCATAGTAGACTATGGAGATATACTTTGTATAATATACCTTGACTTTAAGCCTTGGATGCTATTAAATCTGAGGTAAGTCTTGGCTGCAAAGCTGTTATAATATGTATATTAATGGACTACTGTCAGCATGAAGGACAATGAGATGGTTTTAATGGGTTAGATAGTTGGGCAGTAAGCACTTGTGTGATAATGGTAGCTTTTATTGTTAGATACTACAGTTGTGACTTCATCACTGGAGAAAGGGGGCACAGAATTGCAGCAAAACATCCATGAAAAGCAACCTAAGCTTCTTAACCATCATTTACTTACAAAGATGAAATGTAATACATCAAAATGCCAATCAAGATATGATTAAAATATCACTAATTCCTTGCCACTCATCCTGTCACTTTTTTAAAAACACCTTTACAACACCTCCATGGTGGTGTCACAGTTAGTGTAGCAGCAGGTGGATACTTGAAATCTGAGAGAACTATTTGCCTGGGGTCGCTCACTGAGGGCCCATGGTTCCAGAAAACTGGGCCTATATCAACTTGCAACACTGTCTGCTAGATCTGAGTGTCTCCCAGCTCTACTAGTTGTATTTTTCAAAGCTGTTTGAATAAAAGCATCTCCCACATATAAATTTGGAGAGAATGTAAAAAAAAGAATAAAAACAGTTTGAGAAATTGTCTATATTGTTTTGACTCTCAGCAGTACCTCTTTAGAATGAGCTTACAGAATGAACTGTCAGTGCGGCAGATCTATCCTTTTTACTGGCCAGAAACAGGGATGGAAAGATGTTTGTTTGGGTTAAATTGAGATGTTTTGCATCTCCCAAGACTTGCTGCAAAATACAGTACATCTCATTTGTGAGGCCTGCAACATGTTTTTTTGGAGGGGAAGAACACACAAATCTTTTGTGCAAATAAAAAATATGTGCATGTGAACAACATGTGCAACAGAAAAGAATACACTTCCAAAACAAGTACAAACACACTTTCATTGATCAAGAAATTAGTACATTTTTTTTAAAAAAAATTAAAAATATACACATTTTAAAAAAATGTGCATGAAAATGCACATGAATTGCTGTACAGGAAGGGGAAAACGTTTTGCAACTCAATATGAAAATGAGACAGATCTAGAATGCCTTTAAGGTAGTGAGCAATGTGAGAAAGAGACTAACAAATTTTCACATGCCTCATCAAAATGCACTTGGGTCAGTTCATATAGTTGTATAGTAGACCTATAGTGAAAAAATTCTTAAGGCAGTTAATCAAAATTCATGTTAGCCTCCTGTTATAAAACAATATAAGTACCATAATTCTTAAATAGCTGTATTCAGTTATTATTTATAAATTCCATAGCTGGAAATGTTAAGCAATTATAACATAATTAGCTGTAATGTATATTGACAGTATTCAAAAGACTGAAGGATTCCTCTTGGCTTTTTTTGGAAACCTATGTTCAGCTCCAATATCTACAATTTCTTTTGTTTCAAATGAAACAACATAATAACTAAAATGTAGGTGAGGTGTTTTTCTTTAAAAAAAGTTTCTTTCATTAGTATATGGGAAAGGGCATGTTCCTAAATGAAGCAAGACTTCATTAGCCTGATTTGCTTGCCTTAGTGCAGACTGGAATATGATGCAAAAATCACAGCTAGAGTGAAATTACTGGTTTCGCCATCCAGTTCAAGCAATTCCCCCCTGCTTCTGTTTTTAACTGAGATGCTATAATACTGAATCTGAAAACTTGGATATTCCTTGTGGGATGGTTCTGGTGGTTTTTACTGTACTGGTAGAGTAAGGCAAAGCAAGTCAGTTCCTCTTTCTCTGTTTTATAGATTGCTGAGGTGTGTTCTGGTTTATGATCAGCTGCTGTTTAGAGAAGTTGGTAGGCAGTTGGCAATGTCTCTGAAACTGCACATAAATCATATGGAAAGAACAGTCCTTATTTGACTTCTTTGTCACATCTTCGTGTAGTCTCTATGGAGTCTTCCTGATTCATTTCCTCCCTTTATGATCGTATGTCATTGGTGGCCAACTTGTTGCCTTCCAAATATTGTTGGACTGCAACAGCACAACACAGCTGAGGGCAAGACTGCTGCATGCTGCAGTCCAACATCTGGAAGCTGCACTTTGCTTACCCCGTGTTATATATTCAAGCAGGGCTCAGTTGTATTAGATAGACAGGAGCCAGCTTTTTTGGCATGCCGTGGTTTAGCGTGACACTCTTTAAACTCTGGGGATCAGTCTGTTTTTCACAGGTCAGAAGACTGAGATTTGCTTGGTTTGAAGGCAGGTGTAAAACATCTAGAGAAGATTGGAAGTACCCTCACTGCAGTTAATCCAAAATTTGGACTCCAAATATATTTGTTTCTCTTTAGGCTCAAGGGAAGAAGCAGTCCTGCAACTGTTATGAGAGAAACTCTGTGTGGTTGATTGAATAATGCTCATGACATAACTAAGAAACTTCCTCCTGCCAATCCCTGAAACAGTTTTGCACTTTTATAAAGAATTGTTTTTTAATAATTTATAAAAATTATATGAATAAATATGTGAATCTTCAATGGTCATGGTTTAAAATAATAATGATACATAGCCCATCTGAAGCACAGGATGGTGGTGGGGAGACCTAGACTGACGGCTAAACCAGCGTTCAGTTCACTGGTATGCACGTCTGTCATTTCAGTTGTGAAGCTGTGAGGAAGCCAGGCTCATCCTGGGACTCGTGGATCAGCAGTGAGTGCTCTCTTTATATTATGTCTATGTTTGCCCTTAGTCTTCTGTCATACTCCTATATTCCTAAAAACAAACAGGCTTTTTGTAAATCAGGTATTCTTAATTTTTCTTAATGATAAAAAAAATTAGAATACTTAACCTATGGAACCAATAATCACATATAAATAGAATGTGATACTCTCTGTATCTTATGTTTGGTTAAAAAAAAAAAGCATTTTTAGGCAGGGCTAAGAAGCCAGCCAAAGCTATTCAAACCAAGTAATAAAACAATTTAGGCTATAATCCACACACACTAGAGAGTAAGTGCCATTGGATACAGTCGGGCTACTGAGTAAACATATCTGGGATTGCACTGTTAAAATCTTATTTTTGTGGTAATAGTAATTATTTCTTACATGGCGATGTTTGTCATTCATTATAACAAATGGTACCAATCAGAAGATAACTGAGCTTCAAGCGCTAGACACATACATTACTAACATTTTTTTAAAACTTAAGTGAAAAGAAAGCAAGTCTAGGTCATAAAAATCTTTCCTCATCAATGCTAATGAATTTTTTCCATTCTCTCCATTAGCAAATCCCTCTTATTGGTAATTTGTATCCTTTTCTTTTGTTCCTGTCTATAATGCATGCTGGGTACAGAAAGAACCTGAGCTTTGAGAATGCTTTCACTTTTGTCTTCCCTTCCAAGCTATACAGGATCAAAAGGACATAAATTGGCACCCAAGTACACAGAATGACTCTTGCTTTTTAAAACTGAGTAGCTTTTTTTTTTAATCTATTTTGGTAGGTAAAGAGATTCAAATTCTACAGCATCAAAACACCAACTGAGTGGCTCTCATCCCACTCCTCCTGCTTATAAATATTTTATAGTTTAATATGCCACAGTGTTGTGCCTTATTAAAGTCTTCCTTTTGTAAACCAGGATTGTCCAATTATATGACATTTTCTGCCTCTGTTTCTAAACCTAAAGAAGGGCATACTTTCCTTCTTAACTAGCAGGAGGGTACACATTTCTTCTTCTCTTTCCTTTACCTCTTTCAGTGATCTTATCAGGACCAATTGCGTTGATTTTTGGATAACTATTTCTTAATGGCAAACCCAAAGATCCCTACTCTTCACTTCATTGTATGCCAGGATAGAGTTTGCCCTTCCTGTGCCTTTCTGTATGTGCAGCTACCAGTGATCACACTTTTTTCAGTAGTCTGAAGTCCTAAAACTGTGTGTAGATTGGTTTGGGCAGAGCTGTTTCCAGAGGTAGAATTTAAAAGCTGATGCATCACACATGCTTTTTTTTTTAAAAAAAAAGCCATCCACAGGCACTGTGGGCAAATGTTTCTATGATTTCAGAAATGCTGTCAGTTGTTCTTCCCACCACCATTCTCATTTGTACCTCTTTTCATACCCGCTCTTCTATTAGCTCTTTTCCTCCATTGTTTAAGTTCACATGTTTAAATGAAATTCTGCATATAATATAGTATCTTATGCACAGCTGTAATAATTTGAGGAACAATAAGCAGGGAAGTGAAAATTCTGAGACAAAAGTTTCTTTTCATTATTAATTGTTGCCCCTGCTTTTTATTGGAGTGTGTGCGCGCGCGCCTGTGTCTGTGTCTGTGAGAGAGAGAAAGAGCAAGAATGATTTGTGTCTGTGAAGGTTAGAAGAGGCTGACTGTGCTGGAACTGACTGCAGTGCCTTTTTGATTATTCAGGGACAGTAATAGAAGGCACTTAAAAAGAACAATGAAATTGCTTATTTTTTGTGATGGGCCATCTGTTGAATTGTTTTGTGCAACAATTGCACAATAGTATCTATGTCATATCATTCTATTTTCAACAGCAGCTGATTATTTATATTTGGCTACTTGTCCTTTTTCCTAAAAGTTCCATGACCATTTAAAGTCACCTCTGTGAACCTTTGCTGAAAGGTAATAGAAATGGAAAGCAGCTGGAGTATATTTTTTTCTTGATCTTTACTGAGGAGTGGAAGTTGTGTGGGTGTTCTGATTAGCTAGGCCTTTAAAACTGTTTTGTTTTTCTGTGTTTTCCACCTGTAGTTTTAGAATGGAAGTTAATACAGAATTGTTTAGCAATTTGTTAAAAAGTGACGAGGCTCGGCAATAAAGAACTGAAATATTTGAAAAGATTGCCACACACTCTCTGCTTATTAATTATCCTCCCCTTTTCTCCTGCAAGTAGTAATTTAGTGTCTTCCACCATTTAACTGACAAAGCCCGTTTCAGAGCTGTTAATGGCACAAGTCATAACTAGGCTTTGATGACGGTGTTGTTGTCTTATACAGGTCACAGATATTGCTGATGCCATGATTCTCAAGCAGCTTTTTGAAAACCTGTTCCAAAACGGTGTTGTTGTTGTAGCAACATCCAACAGGCCACCAGAAGGTAAAAACAAATAATATGTTGGTAATGCCCTTTTTTGTTAATAAATGACTTCATAAGCTAGCTTTATATGTATACATTTTCTAACTAAATACGGTATCTTCTGTTATTACTACAATTTTTTTTTTATGATTTTGCGCTATGCCACAGATGGAACACTTTCTTGGTTTCTGTTAAAACATGGAAGTGAGCGATATAGTCATGCCTCAAAAGCAGCATAGCAAAGGCCAAATACAATTATAGCCAGACCGTGAACTGAAGAAGAATTACAGTGTCAAAAGCAAAGTGCAATTTTGCTTCTAGAAATAGAAGCTCTTTCAGCTCATGGAGTGACTGCATTAAATCTTAGCCATTCTTCCTGTTTTTAGTGTTGTAGAGCTAATAACAATTTTTACGCTGATAGAAAAGAAACAGAAGCTGCAGAAAAGAGAAGGGCGAGGATGGATGGAGTCATGGCTATGAAAGTGCCCCTTTCTCCCCAGTAGTTGTTTATATCTCTGGTAATACTGTTGACATTTGAGGGGGAGAATGGACTGAAAAAAATGAATTCTATCTATGAATTCTATATGTGGTGTGGTTATCAGGTTGCAGGGTGGAAACTGAGTTCAAGTGCCCATTCAGCCATAAAGGTTACTTGAGTGATTTGAACAGTCTTTATCTCCTTGTACCTCACTGGTAGGTTTTGAGAGTAAAATGGAGTATATGGGAGAATCATACATCCTGTTCTGAACTACTTGGAGGAAGCATGGATTATATAATAACAAATGCATGATAAATTAGAAACAAGATAGATATCCATGGAAAATAAAAATGTTCTTGAGTATAAGCCCAAACATTAATGAAGTTTACTGCGGACCAAGCATGTAGAAGACTAAAACTGGAATGGCTGTACCTAGACATGTAATAACAAATCAGAGTGTCAGATAAGGAAAATTGCTGAGTGCTCCTGGAAGTAAAATGAAAATCTGATTTTTTTTCAGTAAACTTTGACTTAAACTTTTAAAACAATATACAAGCATTTGTAATAAACTGAAGACAGAAAAAGCACATTTCATCTCTGTTCTTAATTAAAAGCTTAAAAAAGAAGTAAAACTTTCTTTGGAAATACTTTACTTTTTGTTTCTTAAAAACATTTCTGTAGAGGACCAAAAAGAAGGGAAAAAATCTGTAGCTGTAGTATTATAGAAACACAATCAATATATGCATAGGCATTTGTGTATGTGTGAGCTTTATAGTAAATATTGTCAATATAATACATAAATACTGAAATTACACTTAAATCTGTGTGCATTTGCTCGATCCTGTTATTTTCTGCTGTATAGTTTGCTTCTTTTATCTTTATATCACAGGGATTTCTCAGGGTGAGATCCAGCATTGCACAAGAGGATTTCTGCTTTTGCATTAGAACATCTTCCCTCCCCCACTTCCATTTGCCCTCAGCTCTCCTCTGGAAGGTCATTCAACATTTTAGAGACAGTTGGAGGGGTGACCTGCGGGGGTACATACACACATAAATATAAATGAACCCTTACTAATACTACAGTTGCCAATTACAGGTAGACACTGTAGTAAGGCCTTTACTATGTTATCATAGATTTGATTCAAGAGTTATGTGAAACAGCAGTTTCTACGATACATAAAAAAGTAGGTTTAGGAACACTTCCTCCTGTAGTCTGCCAAAATGATTCTACTTAAGCTCTAGCTTTATATTTATGGGATAGTGATGGTGAGCATGGAAACTTGAAATCGTGGTAGGAGAGGGGAATTTATGATTTACCAGGTTACAGCTGTGCCTACTTCCAGGCTGATTGTCACAACCACTCAGTCTCTTCACACTGTTTAAAGATGCCTGGAAGAGGTCCCATAAGTTTGACTTCACAGTTTCATAGATCACTGTGTGAAATAACTGTGGGGGAAACTCCAGCAGCTTAATAAGAGTCCCAACAGGCCACTGGTCCTGAGAAATACACCTTTCTGCACACCTAATCCCCATTATTTTTATTTTACTTTTCAGCTTGTTTAGCTTCAATATGCAAGTGGGCTCCATCCACCAGATTTTACATATTGATTTTTACATATTGATCGTAGAATCATAAAATTGCAAGGGACCACAAAGACCATTTAGTCCATACCTCTGCCATTCAGGAATATACAGGTAAAGCACTCCTGAGAGATGGCCATCCAGTCTTTGTTTTATGACCTCAAAAATGGAGAGTCAGCTAGCCTCCAAGGCCATCTGTTCCATGGTTAAACTGATCGTACAGTAAAAAAGCACTTTCTGATATCTAGGCGGAATCTGTTTTCTTGTAAGTTAAATCCATTGGTTCATGGTTTAGTCTCTGGAGCAGCAGAAAAAAACATGCTCCCTCCCTCTTTTGTATGATGTCCCTTCAGATGTTTAGAGATCACAGCCTTCCCTTCTCCAAGCTAAAAATACTCACCTCCCTAAGACTTCCCTCATAGGATATGGTTTCCAGACCTTTGATCTTCTTGGTCACTCTCCTCTGGACATATTCCAGCTTGTCAGTTTCCTTCTCATGTTGTATTCTGCCCAGAACTGGACACAGTATTCCCAGTGAAATCAGATCAAAACAGAATAGAGTGATACTGCTGCTTCCCATGATCTGGACATTGTACTCCTCTTAATATAGTCTAGAATTGCACTGGCTTTTTTTAGCTGCCATATCATACTGTTCACTCATGTTTGTCATCTACTAAGATCTAAGACCTAGATCTTTTTCCATGTGCACTGTTTACAAGCTAGGTGTCACCTGTGCCATATTTGTGCATTTCATTTTTTCTGCCTAGATGTAGTACCTTACATTTATCCTTGTTCAAATTAATTTTATTAGTTTTGACCCAGCTCGCCAATTGATCAAGGTCCTTTCGGAGTTATATCAGAGTTAATTTAACTTTAAATACATATTTTTAAAACATACATATCATATCCTATGGTAACTGTGCCCACCGTCTTACTCGCTTGAGCACCACTTTCAAAAGGTAGTACAAGAGGAATAAAAGGATTGGCAACACTTCTGCAAAAGTGTTCAGCTTTGAGCTACTCCATGTCCCTAGGAGAGAGGATTTACACAAGTTGGGGCAACTATTGACAGCATGTATACATTAGATCAGCAGGTAGTATCTGCAAAAGACATATTTGCTGGGATTGTATGTTCTTACAGAAAGTGGCCGTGTTCTTTTGATTAGACTTAGACTGCTAAGTGTTGTAGAGATAAACAGAGAATTATGATCTTTTGGTAACAGAGAGTCAGCATAGATACTGAAAAATTGGCAGAACTTACTCTTAACAGCCTAGATCTGCCAAGAGGCATACCGCCAACTGTGCCAACTAAAGTTTCTGTACTGAAAAGAATACAGCTTTATGTAAATGCAGCATTCCAGTAAGTCTCACTCTGAGATTAGGAAAGCATGAATAAGTCTTAACAGCCTGAAAACGGGTCCATCCTTCCCATCAGGTGGCATTAGTGAAAAGCATTCCTGAACACTGCCAAAACCTAGAGTTGTAAGGCAGAGCTATAGTTCTAGGAGGCATCTGATCATTGCAGTGCTGAGGAGGTAGGGAAAAGTTCAGCCTCACTGATGGCAAAAGTTGCTGTCTTGCCTCCCTGCCCTCTACCAGGCCAGCCACCTATGTTCACATCAGTCTTGTTAGATCTTTAATTAGTAAACACCAAGGAGTGGTCAAGAGAAGGGATTAAAAGCTGCCAAACTACTGATGAGGGGTTCAAGAACCAGACAAAAGTTAAGTCAAAATTCTGATGTTTCCTTAGAGTATCTATTCAAGATAAAGAAAGATAGTCCATTGGGTAAGTCACATCCAGAGTAGAGACACTTACAGGATCAGACAGAAGACTGGTCTTGAAAGCATGCTTCACATTGAAGTTTCCAAAGAACCACAGAATAGTGAACATCCAAGCAAAGTACTTTCTAAAAAGAAATAAACTCCTCCTGTCAGCTCCTTAATTTTAGTAGTTGGCAATAGAAACATTTAAATAAGCATGCTATATTATTAACTTAAAAAAATGGTTCATTTAGGTAAAGCCTTTAGGTTTTTGGTATCTGGAAGGTGCAGTACCTGCCCTCTGTGGCTGGTTGTTTTTGGCAAGTATGGCAGTATCTCTGTGGCATGTTTGTCACATACGCATATTTAAGCAAAGCCTTGGATAACTTTTTTTGTCTTTCTGATTTTGAGCTAACATAACAACTTGGTCCCCCACATCCTTTTTTACATCACCAGTCCTGCCAGTGGATTATGTTAGCATAATTTTTTCTTAGAAACAATGAAAAAAAAAAACAAGAAAAGAAAAGTGCAAAGGCTTTGTAAATTTTCACAGCCATCAGTAAATGTGACTTTTGCCCCCATGTACAGATCCATAGAGCCTCATACTGCAGTCTTGGTAGTTTTAATCTAAGTTGATCAGGCTTTATAGCTTCAACCATCTTCTCTGGGTTAAGCATTCATAGACTGCATGAAGCACTGGGTCTTTTTGTTTAGATTCTTGGTAAATGTCTATTGGAGACTGAAGGAAAAATGGACAGATATTGGGTCATTACTTTTCCAGGAATCTCACATGCAGGCTAGTGATAAAGTTTGCATTTTGTAACTGTATATTTATACTTCTGGCTACTCCCCAAAATAAGGCTGCAACTGGCTGCAACATCTGACCACATCTCTGGCTTGTGGTACATGGAAAATTACTTTTTAAAAGTAATTTGTTTTCATTGCTATCTATAGTGTTTACCAGATAATTCATCATCATTATTTGTTTCACGGTTTTGAAAAAGTAACTTGATAGATAACTCATTGTTTTCCTTTTGCTTTGCTTTTTAAAAAAACTCACATAAAACATTTATTAAAAAAAAGGAACACTAAAGGAATTGTATAACACTGTAGAAGAATCCTGTTAAAATGCTTTTAAAGTGCCTTAGATACTTTTAAAAGTGATTTATATTCCTTCTGAAATATAACTGTTACACTCTTGTTACCAACTTCCTGCAAGTATATTTCTTACAACTCATTATTCTCGTAGCTTGTCTTGCTCTGTGTTTTATTATAAGATGAGCATCATGTCTCTTGCAGTGACATAAATGGAATAAAATCCCTTTTTAAATTTTACAAGCAATCAGTATGTTTCATATCAAATTTCAGCTTTCTTGGTGCACTGAAGTACCATACACATATAGTGATGAAGTCTTCCACTTTGAGAGAGAGGTGTATAAATCTCCCATTTTCAGATCTGAATAGAATTCAGCCACCTTGAACTGTGCACATACCTTATTTCAGAGTTCTAGGTCATTACGCAGTAGCATATCAATTTGTATTGACGTCATCTGGTGAAGAAAGCAAGCCCGAAATTTACAGCAAAATAGGAGCAGAATCTTATGGGACCACACAACAATGGCCTCTTGGTGAAGATGAAACTGTCTCTACCAGTACCAGTATCAGACCATTTCTCTAAGAATAAATGACCCCACAAATACTTATTTGGGCTTGTAACTAATACTTTGTAATTGGCAGTGGCACTTACAGAAATTGGTACTTCTAGGGTTTTATTAATATTTAGACTGACCACTAGCATAGTCTCAATGCAGTATGTGGCTCACAGAGCAAGAAGTTCAGGGGTGTGCTTACAACAGCAAGCAGAATTAAATGTGTTGCTCTCTGTCTAATGAAATACTAAATAGCTTAGAGGAGACCTGCACAACTTGGCAGTAGGTAAGGGCCGAAATTAAATAGGCTAAGTTTCTTCGGGCTGCAGATAGATTTTTAGTGCCTCACTTTCCAAGTTATAATAATGGTATAATAATGTTTTTTATTTGCAAAACAAATTATAGTATAATTAATTATTAAACTATTTTGCAAATAAAATAAACTTTATTATAAAAAAGGGCAATTAGGGAAATTTTTCCTAATGTTAGGTGGAACTTCTTTTCCTGCAGCTATTATTCCATTTTCAACATCCCATGGAATGCTGGAGTTTGTAGTTCCCCGAGGCCAAAGAGCTCTCTGGCTGAGAATTCTACACGCCCCTCCCTAAACTGCAAACCCCAGGATTCCATAGGATGTTGCAAGTGGAATAACAGCACTATAACAGCATAGTGTAGAAAGGCCCCTGATCTCTTAAGCAGCAGAAAACAAGCTTGCTGCCTCTTTTACATGACATCCTTTCAAATAAAAGCTTCATAAAAGTTCCTTTTGATGAACTAAAACCTCCCAAAACCCCAGGTAGCATGATTCCTGACTGGGGTGTTCTGGGAGTTACAGTCTTAAAAAACAATGCTTTTGAACTCTGGGTAAGCTTTTATCTCACCAAAGTAGACTCGGTGAATTATTGCTGTTGTGCGCCTTCAAGTCATTTCTGACTTAGGGTGACGCTAAGGCAAACCTATCACTAGATTTTCTGGGGCTGAGAATGTGCAATCCGCCCAAGGTCACCCAGTGGCTTTCCATGGCTGAAAAGTTCACATCTTGCCTGCGCTACAAACTCATCTGGCAACCTTAGGGAAACCTCCTTCCTTAAATTTCACCCACCACCACCAATATATAACAGGGGGAAGGACAACACTGGCCATTTCTGCCTTATGCCGTTATAGTGCTATTATTCCACTTTCAGCATCCTGTGGAATTCTGCAGTTTGTAATTTCCTGAGGCCAAAGAGCTCTCTGGCTGAGAATTCTAAAGACATCTCCCTAAGCTGTAAACCCCAGGATTCCATAGCATGTTGAAAGTAGAATAAGAGCACTGTAACAGTATAGGGCAGAAATGGCCACTGTCTTACCCTCTTGACCTGTTGTTAGGACGACTGAGATAATGCCGATGTGGCAAGTTATGATTACACAAAGTAAATAGGATTATTAGAAAGACAAGAGAGCTATGCCTTAAGAAATGTAGAAGTGTGTAATTTGCAAAAGATTTGCAAAAGATCAAAGGGGAAGGGAAAAATTTGGGGTGGCAGAAAAAAAAGTATTATGAAGAAGAGGGAAGAAAATAGATTTGGAGGGTAAACAAGAGCAATTCCAGATAGTGGGGGGGGGGGTCTGGAATTTATGAGACTGCACATCAGGATAGACCTAAATTGCATTTTAAAATGCAATCTTTAAATGCAATTTAATTTTTTCCAGTGCAGTTTAGGAGGGATGGGGGCGAATCAGGACACTGACATGTAATAAGCTGCTTCCCCCAGAGGGTCACAGTTCGCTGTGTAACAGTCCATGTTGGCTTGCTGAGGTAGAAGGAGACCACCTCCTTTCTTGCTTTCTCCAGCCCCAACTGGTCTTCTCCTTTTTCCGGGCACTTCTGCCCTCACCGCCCATCCAAGGGAAACAGGAGAAGAAACAACTGTCACCATCTTGCTCAAGGGCAAAAGGTAGCATCAGCTCACCTCTTTGTTGCCCCCTGGAGGGAAGGAGGAGGGAACAGCCCAATCGGGTTCATTCAAAACCATCAGCAATTGCTGCAACCTTTTTCGACTCTCACGTTCACAAGTGATCTGGGCCGCACAAAATCCTTTGATGGACCACATGCGGCCCCCGGGCTGTATGTTGTGCAGGCCTGGCTTAGAGCCTAATGTTGTATCTTTAATGTAGGGTCAACATTTATGGCATACACAGAGGCATTATTTGTGCTGTTTGGAGCTCCTTCTCTTTGGAAAGTCACTTACATTTGAGCTTAAGGATCTTTTGGAAGCATTATTGTATTTATCAATTTGAGCCCAGTCAATTTACTATTTCAATAGAATGTGGGCAAACATAGTTGGTATTCTTCAGTAATGTCAACTTTCTCTGAAAAGCCTAATGCTGCTAACAGTGGACCATTAGCAAATTCAACTTTTAAAATGATCTTACTTTTTCATGTAAATTCCATCTACTTTTTTCTGAGCATCTTTTTAAATGTAATGAAATATTCACTAACACCTATTGAAACAGGTTTACAATAGCTTCTATTCTCAAAAACAAGTCATGCCAGACTAATCTTATCTCTCTTTTTTTGTTAGAGTTACAAGCTCAGTAGATGAAGAGAATGCTGTGGATGCAGCATTATCTTGATTTCACTAAGGCCTTTGACAAGGTCTCCCATGATATTCTTGAAAACCAACTAGCAAAATGTTGACTGTACAATGCTACTATTAGGTGGATTTGTAATTGGTTGACGAGCCAAACCCAAAGGAGTCTCACCAATGGCTTCTCTTCATCCTGGACAGAAGCACCTAGTGAGGTGCCACAGGGTTCTGTTCCGGGCCCAGTGCTATTCAGTGTCTTTATAAATGACTTGGATGATGGAATAGAAGGCTTATTTACCAAGTTTGCAGATGACACCAAATTAGGAAGAGTTGCTGATACCTCAGAGGACAGGATCAGAATTCAGATTAGATAACTGGGCCAAAATTAACAAAATGAATGTCAGTGAATGTAAGATATAAAAATGGCATAAAAAATGAAATGCACAGATATGGAATAGATGAAAGCTACCTTGATCACAGTACATGTGAAAGGAATCTAGAAGTTTTAGTAGATCACAAGCTAAACATGATTCAACAGTGTGATGTTGCAGCTAAAAACTCCCAATGCAAGTCTAGGCTGCATCAATAGGAGGATAGTGTCTAGATCAGAGCTTGCCAAACTTTTCATGTTGGTGACACACTTCTTAGACATGCATCGTTTTGCGACACAGTAATTCAGTTTTACTAGCAAACCAGAGGTTAAACTAACCCCTTATAAGAGATTCAGACACATACATAAATAGTAATAACAAAATGTATGGGGACAAAACATGTCTCATGAAAACCTTTCATATATTTTTAAAAATATATGATTTATAAATAATAACACATTTCCAAGATTGTAGGCAACACACCGACACACTTCAGGCGACACGCTAACATGTCACGGCACACTGTTTGGAAAGCCCTGGTCTAGACAGAGGGAAGTAATAATACCGCTCTATTCTGCTTTGGTCAGACCTCATCTGGAATACTGTGTCCAGTTCTCAGCACCTCATTTCAAGAAGGATATTGATAAGCTGGAACATGTCCAGAGGAGGGAGACCAAAATGGTAAAGGGTCTGGAAGCCATGTCCTATGAGGAACAGCTTAGGGAGCTGGTTATATTTAGTCTGTAGAACAGAAGGTTAAAAATATTTGACAGGATGTCATATTGAAGAGGGGATGGACTTATTTTCCACTGCTTCAGAAACTAGGACAAGGAGCAATGGATTCAAACTACAAGAAAAGAGATTCCATGTGAATCTCAGGAAGAACCTCCTGACAGTCAGAGGTGTCTGGCAGTGGAATATGCTGCCCCGGAGTATGGTGGAATCTCCTTCTTTGGAAGCTTTTAAACAGAGGCTGTATGGCCATCTGTTGGGAGTGCTTTGATTGCGTATTCCTGCATGGCAAGGGGTTGGACAGGATCTCTTCCATCTCTATGATTCTGTGTTGGGAATATGCAATTAAGTTTGTATTTGTGCTCAGTTTTTAAACTTCTTAAAATTGTTCTGGCTTTGATTTCTCAAGAACTCTCCTTCTATCTCCCTCTTCCTATACAGTAGGTATCTGATAGCATGGAATTTTATTGGATGTATTTATTAGTAGCTGTATTTCCCAGTCAGCCCATGTTAGTAGCAAGTGTTAACATCTCATAGGGAAATTGTGAGTAGCTCTAATGTAAAGAAACTGCCTACCGTAATTATTACATGCTAATAAAGTATTTAAGGAGATGGTTCTCACTACAGTGAAAATGTTCATTTTTGTCTCCCAAATTACGCAGAAAACCTAGATACAACAGACACTGACGCACAGATTCGTACAGAGATTTATATAGAGAAATATAAAAATGTGTTATTAACCAATCATTCATATATATGGCCTCAATTCTAATATAATTTATCATTTTTAGGTTTAGGCTATCTAACGTCAAAGATAAAAACATGAATTGTCATGCTAAATCTATTCCGCCTTCAGCTTTATCTTTGGCTCTAAAAGCCAGCTCACCTAAGTGTGTTTTATAATTGTTGTGAAATCCTATTGGGACTAAGTGCTGATGTATTTTCAGTGAAAGGGAATTCCATAGTAAGGGAGAAGTCACTATGAACACCTTTATATGGGCTGTTACCTACGGGACTGAGTATATGCGGGTTGGGGTGGGAGTCTTGATTTATGCTGAGGTTGTGTTCTTAGGCTTGCTCTGTAAACTGAGACTGATACAAATCAGGCAAGCCAGTTCTATAGGGAATCATTAGAGGCCAGGGAGATGCGTTATGACAGATGAGAGATAGCCATAAAATTAGTGATTTTACTCAGCCTGTCATCAGTTTTTAAAAGGTGCAGTGCATTAAACATCAGACATTACCTTGCCAACCTTGAAAAATGTGCAGATGCTCTTCAGAGGGATGAGAAGAGGTAGCAGTTGTTGAGCCCAAGTGAACTTGGCTGGCTATTAGCCAACAGTTCCCCAGAGAAACACATAGAGAGCAACTAGTAAAAACTGCGTTCTCTGCTGTATCTTCTCTAGTAGCCATCCCAGTGGAGAACACATGCATCAGGAGAGAGAAATGCAGCCCATATCCTCCAGCAGGCTTGCCAAGTGAAGAAAACAGACTCCAGTTGCTCACTTCCCACCTAAGCAAGCAAAGGAAACCTCTTACAGCTACCCAAAACACTAAGATTCCAAAGACTCCAAAACCTCCAGTTTCTTCCTCTTCCTCATGCATCCCTTCTAACCAGGCAAATCAAACATCTTCCTCTAAATGATGGCAAGATTTGAGTTTCTTCGTCCCCTTCACACCCTTCTAAACAGGCAAAGGAGACTCCTTCCTTCCAGCAACTCCAAGCCACTAATTGCTTTCTCCCCTTCCCCAAGCATAGGTAGATAAAAGAAAAACCAATCACCTTTTCCTATAGCTCAAAACTCCATGTCGAAATGCCAAACAGCCTTGCTCTCTTGCCTCATCTCCCACATTTTCTTGCTTCTTGTTTTTTGCTCTCCTGTTTCACTGCACTACACGGTCAAGCTGGGAGAGCTATGCCTTGTGGGTGAGACTTTAATTTATTAACTTATTTCCGGAGAAACATTGTAATTTGAAATGTTGTAAATTGGGACAACACAAATTGCAGCTTGCCTATATGTTACAATATAATTGCAGATAATAAAAAAGATAAGAGTGCTGATTTCTGTGACCCAGATATGCTGTATCAGCCTCACTCAGGAATTACCTACCAGGTTTGAATCAAAATGACAGTAGGAGAGCACCAGGCCCTGCCTGCTCCAGCATTACATCCTTCGTGTGGAAAGTAATGTATCTGAAGTGCAAGAGTTTCTGTTTGTATCTGTCTGCACAAACAGAAATTTCTCTTCAGGGTTGTCACTTTCTACATAAGGGAAGTGACAGTGGAGGGGATGAGACCAAGGTGCTCCACTGCATGTTCATTCAGACCTAAGTAACACCTGAATAGGAATTTAATAATTCCAGAATCAAAGCACATGGTATTTTAGGTTAGTGCATGCCACACAAGAAGGTTAGAAAAGTTTCTTTTCTTTTCTTTTTTGGACGAAAACTCTCAGAAAAATCCCCTAGGCTGCCTGGCCAGTGTCTATACTGGCTGAGAGATTCTGGAAGTTGCAGTCCAAAAAAGCTGTCCTAACCCGTCCCTCCTTTGTATGACCTCTTCACCTAGCCAGTCACAGGAAGGAGAGTAGAAGCTTCTGTTTTCGTTTTTTGAAAAACAGATGCAGATTGCTTTGAGCTCTGAATCCATAAAAATACAGTTAACTTCAATTGTGCCTAATGGAAACGATAGTTTCCAAAGCAGACTCAGTTTCACCATGTGTAGGGTTAACCATAGTTTTCTTATGTTTGGGAACATACTTAAATTGTGGTTAGTTGAAAAATGGGGTGGGAGTACATGCAGATGAAGGGTAGGTTAGGATAGTTCTTGCAATATCTGTCTTGTTTGTTTAATTCACTTGTATATCATGAGAGATTCTAATCTAGCTTTTGTTGAATAGACTTTTGGAGACTTTCTTGGAGAGCTCAAAAAATACCAAAAAAGAATGAAAATATTCTTCCTTCTTCGTTCCTTTATTTCTTGTTCTGTGTAATAGAACAAGTGCCCCCCCTTTTGGCCCTCAGAGCTCCTGAGAATTTTTATTTTTATTTTAGATTACACGAATAAATGCACTATAGTCAATAGGAAAAGGAATTGTAGGTGCTATAGTCAATGGAACAGTCAACATCATAGTTAATATCATAGTCAGTTTCATTCCTTTTACTTTGAGGACAATGGTATTATAGTAATTAAAGTCAATTTAAGTACATCTATATTTATATTTTAAATATAAATGTAATAATAATCAAATCTGTGTGGGAGAATTTTGTTTTTAATGAGTAAGTAATAATTTTGATGAAATTAGCAATAAGGAAGAATTAATATTGAATGACAATTTTAGTGAGTGAACGTGGCAAAGATAATACTTGTGTGTTTTTTTTTCAGACCTCTATAAAAATGGACTCCAGAGAGCTAACTTTGTTCCATTCATTGCTGTGTTAAAGGTAAGAAAAGACATGCGTCTTAAGGGCTCTGGGATTTGTTCTTGCTTGCTGGTGAGCATCTTCATTGCAAAAATATTTTGTTTATATTTCTGGGGAGCATTTTTATTAATATTATATGCACTAATCCGATTGTGGTGGGTGAGGTAGGGATTGGTGTTTTTTTTATCAGTGGTATTTATGAATTTAGAAATCTTACTTTTTTGTTGGATCACAGAGTAATGGAATTAAAGGAAAATTGCTATAAGAATAGAAGGAAGTCTTCATTTTAGTTAACTGATTGCACACTTCATCTTCCTGAGGACAGTGAGTGTGTCTGAGGGAGCCTAGAAGAGTGATACCCCTGGTCAATATATTTTTGTTTTTCACTTTTAGAAATACAGTATGACCCCCCATATCCGCAGATTCAATTATCTGCGGTTGAAAACAGCCACAGACCCAGGGCCGGATAGCTGTGGCATCTGCAGGCCCAGGGCCCGATCGCCACAGCGCCCAGTGGGAAAACAGCGGGCAGCGTGGGATCGTGCTGCCTGTTGTTTTCCTGCCTCCAGACGCAGGCCCAGGGCCCAGTTGTTGTGGTGGCTGCAGGCCCAGGGCCCAATCACTGCAGCAGCCACAGGCCCAGGGCCTGATGGGCGCCGCGGTTGCTGGCCCAGGGCCCAATTGCCATGGCAGCCACTGGCCCAGGGCCCAATCGCTGCGGTGGCTGGAGGAAAAACAGCTAGCAGTGCAGGATCACACTGCCCGCTGTTTTCCTGCTTCCAGAAGCAGGCCAGGGCCCAATTGCCACAGCACCTGCAGGCCCTCAGCCTGATCGCCGCAGCGCCCAGCAGGAGAACAGTGGGCAGCGTGGGATCACACTGCCTGCTGTTTTCCCTCCTCCAACTGCAGTCCCAGGGCCCACCGTGGTCGGGCCTGGGCATTCCATACTATCCACAGATTTCCATATCCACAGGGTGGTCCAGAACCAATCCCCCATGGATACAGAGGTCATACTGTACAAACAGCTATGAGACTGGGTGACCTTGGGTGTGTCACACACTCAACCCCAGGAAACCCTGTTATAGGTTTGTTTTAGGATTGTCGTAAGTCAGAAACAACTTCAAAGCACACAACAACAATAACAATGAGATTCTTGCCACCTTTCCTATCCCCATAGTTAGAGGATCAGGTATACCAGAAATCAGAATTAAAGTTTAAACATTATGAAGTTAATTGTGTAAATAATTTTGATAAATCTTTACTGTTTAGTTATGACTGCTAAAAACAACCTTAGCAAATTATTATTCAGAGTTGGCTCTTAATCCTTCATAGAGAAGAGTCGATTGAGGTGTGGATTGGCTATGAATTGCCAATTTTCATGGCTACATATGCTTTACAAGGGCACAGGAAATAGCAAGAGGAGCAGATACTATGACTGCTTAACCCTGGTTCATTTCAGTTATACTTGCCCAGGACCCCAGTAAAAACTCATCTGGGGCCAAATCTAACTTTGAGTCCCAAAGCTGGCAAGTCAACACTTAGGTGAGTTCCATTGATGCAGTGGATCTACTTTAGTTAGGAATAATAATTGGATTTAACCCTTGGAAACGAATGAACATTATAAAGCATCTGTATCCCGTTCTAATTTTTGATTGTTTATGTCCTTTATAGTAGTGCTACTCAAAGTGGTGGTCCATGGACTGGGGCCGGTTCACAAGCCATCACTGCTGGTCCATGGCGAACCTCCAGGAAAGAGACAGTTGTAGCCAATGGTACTAGGCTGTGGTGCAATTGAAGAAAATAGCTATCAGATAGTCTGTGAAGCCCTTCTTTACAGTAACCCAGTGTTTTTATAATTTACCAAAATTTTAATTGTGCATATTATGGGAAAGAGTTTCTTTTCATCTCTTCCAGAATATGCACACACACTTCCTGTTCTAGGTTCAGTGGAATAGGTGTCATTAGCTTATATTTGAAATGATCTAAATATCTAAACTTGTTCATGGTCAATACAAAACAGACCAAACAAACACTATATACCAGGCATGATCCATTCTTTAGAGTATTTAAATTTCCATCTTAAAATTGGATTCTTTGCTGGAATTTGCTCATGTAAAATCAGTATTACATGAAAGAGGTGAAGTTTTAAAATAATGTAGACTGTCTTCCTTTGGTAGAAAGAAATCAAAAGCAATACATTCACTATGTAAGTTCTGAATCTCTTAAGACAGTGCAAATGTCCATTTCATAAACATTTAATCACTCTAGTGCCACAGAAATCAATAGGAATATATGTACACGCCTGAATTATTTTAGTGAAAAGTAAACATTCTCTGTTTAACTTTCTCTGCACTAAGCCTGAGCTTGCATTTTAGGTTTCCTGCTTCTATGTGTGAGGTCCAAAGCACCCTGCCCTGATCCTTCAGAGTGCTTTTGATTAATTTCATGCTTCTTTGCATACACCATAATCTAATTTCGTATGAACAAATGTATCACTTACTGAGATTCTTCATAGAGCCTGTTAACATTTACAGCAGGACATGTACAGCTGTACATTTCTGTGTGAATAAGTTAAGCTTTGATGGAACTTTCTTCTAAGTAAATGTATATAAAATTGTCTTATTAAGTTGTTTAAAATTGCTTTATTGCCTTTAACTTCCCTAAGTGCTCATTTGTTTGAACCACAAATGCATTGCCATTATTAAGAATGTTCAGCTGCCATCCACTACTGTGTTGGACCAAGGGGGCCAAATGCCCACAACTGAGCAAATTCAAAGCAGTTGAAATGAAGGGATGTGCACATTTTTGCACCACTTTGGAGATATAAATTGTCTTTGATTATGTGTTCTGCTTTTGTCAGGCCACCTGTGTTAGGAGCCCACGGATTTGTCAGTTGACAATTTCTTTGGGGAAAAAAAGTCATCTTGGTGATTAAATTGATTTGTCAGTTAGCTCTATTCTAATGCTGCGATAGCCTAGTAGCTTTCAGTACACTGAATAGTTGAAACTTGCTTTTGTGGTCAGTGTCAGCACCCTGACCTCTGCAGAGCTGTCACCTGAGTCAGAATTGCTGGGATTAAGTCTTTGATATTGTGATGTCTTCACTTATCAATTGACTTTTTCATTACTGAAGATGTTAGGCCTTTTGTTTCCCTTCTTAGTAAGTACCCAAGCAAGTCCTAAATAGAAGACTCTTTCTTTCCAAAGCTGTGCAAGTTGTAGGCTCTCCCTTTCTCTTTTTTCCTGTATTAATTAAATGGATTACTTTGGGGATTTACAATACAGTTCAATTGTGAATAACTGTGTTTAGCATTAGAAAAAGGAAGAGGAAGCCTGTATACATGTGGAAACGTATACCCAGTAATATAATGCCACGACAGAGTTCAGATTGTACTTTATGGATGTTTTAATGTAACCAAGTCTCAAGCATTTCAAATGATAAGCTCCTATATTTGATCTCCCAGAGATGTGTATATTAATACCTCTTCACGAATGTCTGCTAGTACACGAGTCAGTAGCACACTAAGTATATGTATGTTGTGTATAATTTAAAAAAAAAAAAAATAAGATGTTCAAAAATCAAAGAACGATTTTAACAACATTTCGTTTAAATTAAATTTTTAATAGCAAGGTGATTGTGACGGCATAATTTTTCAAAACTATTGCTTAACAAACCTTCATAAAAAAAACCCTGCCTCACCTGATAGTAAAATAATTGTAAGTAACTCTTACATTCTCTTCCAGCTTGATCTTAATGATAATGGTTCTGGTCTTCCCTGTTTCAAGAAATTAACTCTTTCACTCAAAGAAGAGATTCAGATTCTATGACAGATACATAATATCATATTCTTCACAAAATGAGTTACATTCATTTAATTAGCGTGGTAAATTTCTTTGCTTATGATATAATGTGAAATAAAGTCTTTCCCTTATGTCCTCCATCCCCTAATCCAAAAGTCCAAGCCAATTAATAAAGCTTGTAAGTGCTTTGTCATAGGCCACCATGGAGGTCCGCAGAGAAGAACTTTAATCCAATAAACATTTCATTTAGATCATGAAAAGAAAGCGCAAGGAGAAGCTCCTGCAGGAGAGGGTGTTACCAGCAATTCTCTCCATGCAGAGATGTTAGGAATTTGCCAAATTAAGCAAAAGACCTTCATATTTAACAAATAAGACGTGTCAAAACTAATAATGGGAATAGTTTAATTTGAGTTGAACCTTACATTGTGAATATTCTAAAAAGCCACAACTGTTTTCTTCAAAGACTTACTGTTGAGCTGGATGGACAGGGCAAGAGGAGGTTGTGAGAAACCCAAATAGCTAGTAATGCTGGCCGAAAGTTGGGGTGGGGGGAGGAATAGATAATTAGGTGTAATTAGCGTGTATGAATTGTTGTCTCCCTGCCCTTGGCTTGAATAAATTTGGAAGAAAAAAACCCAAGTGGTAAAACTGCTTTGATGTGAGAGGAGTCATTGTGGGTTGGCAGCATAAAGGCAGTGTTTTATACTTCTTACATAATGGTTGTGATACAGAAAGACTGAATGGACTCTGCACCCCCCAGTCTGCTTTACAGCAAGGACTTTTGGATTCTCTTGAAACAAAATGTAGCAGAAGTTTTCAGTGATTGGTAATGAGGTAGTGGATGGACCTCATCAGAGTTAGGCATAACCCATCCTGAGCTTTTGCTTAATCACATTTTTGAACTACTATTATTCTGGGAAATCTGGTTTCTTTAAATCAATCCTTCTTTCTTTTTCCTCCCTTCCCGTAATGGAGCATTGGCAATAAGCAACAGCTAATGTTGAAGAACGTAATACAAATCAGATTTTAAAGGAAAGAGACAGTGAGAAAATTTCATTCTGTATGGAACCACCTTAAAATAATTTAGTGTATTTAAGATATTTGGCCTGTTGTTGAATACCTGTCTCTTTTTGTCTAGTATGAAATGTAGCCACCTCTGTCTGGCAGAAAGTCTTACATTGCTTAGTTATTTGAACACCCTAAATTATTATTAACCGCTGTGTGCATATTCTTTAAGTGAGAAACACACACACACACACACACACACACACACACACACACTTTCAGGGATAAATACAGAGGATTTCATCAAATACCAAGATGTTGGTTTACATGTAACTTCTGTTTAAGAGAGGGAAGTATCTGTAGAGATTTTGGGAAAAGGAAAGATCTTCAATTTCTTTTTAACTTTATTTTAGTCGAGTAGTTGTTGTCAACAGAATCTCACATTAGGGGCTGCTGAAATCTATATCTACAACTATGGACTATGTAAAACAAGTTGAAATATTCAGTTATAGTTAAGAGGTTAGAATAGCATTTTTCTTAAGGCTGAAAAATAAATGTAATATTCCAGTTGAGATTCTTGGCAATGATAATGTTCTTTCATATGTATGTATAATGTTTGACTAATACAAGGAGCAAATCAATAGTTCCAGTAGCTTGGGACCCTTTAAAAATATTGAGTATAGCAAAAATGATTAATTAAAAAGTGAAATTATTTTTCACGCTGTAATTATTGGGAAAAGTTACTGCATACATTTTGTCTATTTCTTCAACTATAGGATCAGATCGAACAACTTTAGATGTTAACATGTATTTGAGATTTACAATTTTATATTTGAAAATGTGGACTTTTAACTTTTCATGTAAAGGCATGTCACTCTCAGTTTTTCACCATCAGCCTGCCATGCTATAGATCTCTACAGCTACAAGGATATGTTTGGGAAAAGGAAATAAGTGATTCATTTAACCCTTTGAGGGTTTATTATGTAAAACAAGTAGCCTTTTGTACTTGAAGTTGCACACTCCAAAAAAAGCAACACCTGAATATCTCAGGAGCCTGAATAATTATGCCCAATTGTGTTTTGCTGGTGTAGGTCACAGGAAATTCACTTAGGGTAGAGTCTGTACAAAGCTAAGATATATGCAGATTTTCTGTTGTTGGATTGTGTAAAAATTATTTACTGTTAATACTTGCATAAAGGTTAGAAAGGTTGATGAAGTGATATTTAGTATTGCTTTACTATTCACTGCGTGTCAGGATGTAATTATGACTGATTCATGGAACTGTCTTAGGAACGAACCATCTTTATTAAAATGCTGATCAAGATAAGAGCTGACAGTAATAAAGAATAGAACATTTTAGTCTTGTTGCTTTTCAATGATTGCTAATTACCCCAGAGGTCACGTATAGTGCTTGGGAGGATTCATTGACATTATTTTCTTTTAAGTCTGCTGTTTGAACAACATCTGAACATGAAGACAAAGACTAAGTGCATACTGAACAATAGTTTGACTAAGTTTTTTTTATTCTGCAGAAGTGCTAGATGATTCCTTTTTTTTTCCTGTTGGTTATATATGTCTTTGTTCATGCAGAACGCAAAGATCTTTGTTTTAAGCAGCCTCTACCCTGTCTTCCTACCCGTAGCATATCCATCACTGTCTTTAGAAGGTTAATTTCATAAAGAGGAAACAATATAATATGGTGTGAACTCTCCTATTGTTTGCTGGATGCAGAGCAAAAAGTCCAGTCTCTTTTCTGTGACTTTGATTATCCAATAAACCAGAAACTTCAATTTCTTTATTACATTATTAGAGCTTTTAACCTACAACTCAGATTGTACTCTAAATTGGCACAAAACATTCCATCTGTTGAACTGAGAGTGAATGTGTTTATCTGTCAAGTTCCAAAGATAGGCTGCTATTCAGAGTGCAAAAATTATGGGCATTCTCAGAGTCTGGGATGGGGAAGTAAATTAACAAATTAAGTACAGTAGAGGCGAGCAAAGTATTGGGGTCCAAAGACAAACTAGAACAGGGGACTATTTAATTGGATCTGGGAGAGAAATGAAAAAAATGGGCTGGATCAAAAGTTTTGTGCCTATGGGAGCATCTTCCAGTATAGTTTCATTCAAAATGCTTCTGCTTGAGGAAGTCATATATGCACATGCACACACACATATGCACAAACTGCAGTCCTGTGTGCCATATCCCCAGTGTGCTGAAGGGTTTCCAAACTTCCTGAAGCAGACTTTCTTGGGTTGTAAGGGACTGCAGGAGGAGAGAGGAATTGCTGAAGATTGTTCCGCCTTCATTTAGTTGGTAGAAAAGCTCCAGTGGATCAAAAGCTCCTGAGGCTGAACAAAGCCCTTTTGTCTCTGGAAGGTTTTTTCAGCTGGATCCATCCCAACTTGTTACAAGTGGGACAGAACTGAGGAACCATAATTAGGGTGTCATGATAAGAAAGAAAGAACACACTGGCTTGGATAATAATTTTCCTTCTCAGTTTAATTATATTCTGCTTTTCCACACTGAACCATGTCCAAAGCTGTTTACAATGGCAGAATAGAACAGCAGAAAAACAGTAGTTTTGTCCTGTAACTTCTCCCCAGTGTTCTTTGCTAATTGGGAGTGGCTGGCTAGTGTGGAATGTTGAGCTGTTGGTGATGATATGATGGTATGGCTGGAGCAGCCCTCAGTCATTTACCAGGGCAGGTAACATCACCCAAAGATAATGCCCACTCTTGCAAAGGACTGGTTGCTTGAAGTGGTATATTAATTCATGCTGTTTTATTTATATGTGTGTGTGTGTATATATATATATATATATATTGTTTTATTCATCGTTTCCTTGGGGTTTTCAGTGAGGCATCTTGTTTTAGACTTGTTATAAGTCATCTTGGGTCCCATGTTAGGAGAGGGGATACACACACACACACACACACACACACACACACACACTCTTTATGTATCCCTAATCAAATTTCCCATTTTACTTAGCCAGCATAGGACATCATGTTCCAGAATTCATATAGCATTCACACATTATAATTTTGGTTGACTTAAACATTTCTGTAATTGATGATTGCCCATTAGTTTACTTGTTTGTGGGACTTTAACAAATATTTCTGTTTCCCCCTTTTTTTAAAAAAAACAACAACACAAGAACAAAACTCAAGAGAAAGATTTATTGTTCTTACCTAATTTGTTATAGAGTCTGGACTACCTACTATTGCACTGAGAAATCCAGCATAACTAAGAACCAGGTTTTCTAGCTGTCTCTGCCACGTCTGTATGAATTTAGGCTTTAAGGTCATTTGAAAGGCTTCGAGAAGCATCCTCTGAATTCTGCACACACTAGCTAAGTTATCCAGCAAGTGGGTCGTTACTGTGGCCATTTCTGCACTGCACTATTATAGTGGTATTATTCCACTTTCAATATCCTGTGGAGTTCTGGGGCTTGTAGATTACTGAGGCCAAAGAGCTCTCTGGCTGATAATTCTAAAGGCCCTTCTCTAAACGACAAACCCCAGATTTCCTCAGGATGTTGGAAGTGGAATAATAGCACTATCACAGTGTAGTGCGGAAAGGGCTGATGACAGGATTAATGTTGTATCAAGTCATCTCTGGTAAACTTGAACCCTTTCTCAGTTGACACTGGAACATCCAGCAGTCTGTATATCCGCAAGAACCATTGTGGCCTGAGGAGGACCAAGTTGCTGGATATTTCAGGTTAATGTCTGATGGGCTTGGCTTACCAAGCTTTGGCTTGAAGCATCACAGCAGAGGCAGTATGCTGGGTGTAGTTTTATGCTGAAGTCTGTGAAAGGCATTTCTGCACCCTCCTCTCCATGCATGGAAGAAACAAGAATGTGGCATTTTTGCCTGTATTTATTACTTTATAATAATATCTCAGGCCATTTCCACAATAGACTGTTATAGTGCTATTATTCCACTTTCAACCTCCTGTAGAATTCTGGGGCTTGTAGTTTACTGAGGCCAAAGAGCTTTCTGGCTGGGAATTCTAAATACCCCTCCCTAAACTGCAAACCCTGGGTTCCATAGGATGTTGAAAGTAGAATAATAGCACTGTAACAGTCTAGTGTGGGAATGGCCTCGGAATACTTCAGTTATGATATGTTTTGATTACAGGTGTTGCAGCCAATTTATGCTGGTTATATGCACCAAACTGTGATTGTTCAGTAGATGTGTTATTTTAAAGAGTATTAGGATTATTATCCCATCGATAGACCTTCTGTTTTTTACTCAGCAGGGCTAAATTAAAAAGCTTTCTGAGCTAAAGTAGTTTTTTTCTTTTATGATAATACATGTGTGAGAGAGACAGAGAAAGAGAAGTCTGACATCTGACTTCTTACCTTGCTTGTATTTTCAGAGTGTTTGTCTTTTTTGATACATAAATACATAAACTAAGGCATAATAATTTGAGTACAGTTAGCCCTCAACGTTTGCGGGTTCAAATTTACAAATTTGATTGTTCCCAAGCATAACTAGCAATATAGCTCTAGGTGTAGATGGTGATAATATTGTACTCTAATGATGTGGAATGGCTGTTTGGGGGCTACTGGCCCTGCCTTCCACCCTCCCCCTCCCCCCTTCCTCCCCAAGCCTTCCCCCTCTGCCTCCTCTCTGATGACACTGTAGGAGATTTTTGCAGCGGCTGCAGCTGGTCCATCTCACCTGACACCTACGTGTGGTGAAGGGACTTGTGGACACAAAAGTCAGTAACTCTGCTCCCAAGAAGCAAGGGAATGTAAAGCACTGTCCAAAAAGGGACTTGTGCACCTGGAAGTCAGTAACTGCTCCCCAGAAAAAGGAGATCGTGAAACACTGTCCAAAAATGGCACAGGGCACTTGCCAGTCTTACTCACATGTTTTCTTGGCAGGAAAGGAGACGGGGAGGGGGAAGATGACAATGACAATGGCTAGCTGTCCCAGCCCTGTGAGGATCTAGGGCCTTTCCTAGGAGAAGACTTGGGCTGAGTGAGGCAGAGGAATTGTGGTGTTGGACAAGCTGCTGCCTGTGGTGGTGATCCACTCTGCAAAGATCTAGGGCCTTTTCTAGGGGAAGGCTTGGAGACCTGTGGAGGTCTTGCAGAGGCGTCACAATGCCAAAGCAACAACGGTAGAAACAGGAAAAGCTGTTGGCAGGAAGATAGATGGAGATGCTGCTACAAAATCTCCTCAGTGTCCTCATCTTTCTTCTCCAAAAGGATCACTACACCGAAGGAGATTTTTGCAACAGCAGAGTCTGTAGCGTACATGTTTTTCTGTGGGAGAGGGTGGCTAGAGCTATTTGTTCTTTTTCTACTTTTGCGTGGATCCTGCACCCCAACCCTTGCAAAAGTTGAGGGCCAACTATAGTTGAATAATTCTTAACTTTAAAACTGATTAGGTTAATAAGTCACAGTCTTTATGTTATTGTATTGTATAATTCCTTTGACATTACCCATAGCTACGGTTTTCAGCTAGCTTTGGCTGCTTTAAAGAGAAGGACTTTTAATACTACCAAATAAAATATGAGCAGGACTTTAAATGTAAACCAACTGTTAGGATTGTGGCTTTGAAAATTAAGGACTAAAATATAACGACTCCAGTTAAAAGTTCTTTAGCTGCTGATTAGACTTCCCTTACAGTGATTAGTGAGTGTAGAATGCAATCATGCCTGTGGGTTTTAATCAATGCCGTGATGGAGAAGTCAGTTATCAAAAGGCAGACCAAATTAATTCATTTATTGTTTCCATAGGACTTGTTATCTTTAAAACTTTAAAATATTAAGAATGGAAGGTAGGCAAATTTGTAATGAAGTGTTAAGGAGTGCATAGAATTCTAGCAGTCCTGAAATACATGAACTTACTAGTAGATATTTAATACTGTCGATCTTTACCTGGGAATGTATTTATTTTTACACTGTACAGTGTATTGAAATGCTTTCCTTGTGGATTTCTGTAAACATTTTTTCTCACTAGCCTACGTATGTAATTCCACAGCACCTTTTCAAATAACTCTTCCTTGTCTAGGAGTTTCAAATACTACAAAAACCTTATTTATAAAATTACCTGTCCAAATAATTTGCATTATTCAGATGTTCCAGTGATAGAGTAGCTTTAGTGAATGCATTATATTGAGTAGAGGACATCTGGCATTAGGAAACCATGTCCTTACTATACAACCAAGATATCCAGCATATGGCAGTGATCTTACTGCAGATCAGGAATGACATCTCACACACAGAATCCAAAAGTGCGATCCTGAGAATATCAGTTTTCTCTGTTAGGAATGGAAATGTGTTTGTGGTCAATTGGAGAAAACAAAAGTCAGTTTCTTACTAATAGTTACATTGACACGCTGTATTGCAACTTCACATCCTGTACAAATTCAGCTTAGCAGTTGCTGAATTTTTTAAAAATATTACTCTTTATTTGAAAGCAAATCCTATTAAACTCAACAGGTGTTGCTTCATGTAAACATGCATGGAATTGGGCTCTGCTTGTATACTCAAGTCATTGTGAACAATGTAGGCATTTGGTGTTCTGATTATATCTGAATGGCTAGAAAAGCATTGAGGTTATTTGGAACACAGATCTCTTTTTCCAGATTTTGATTAATATCTTCTGTTAGTTATAACTCTTCTCTCTTTTTTTGTTTACTGTGTGAGTATTAAAAATGTATATTTTGCTCTAACTATACTGATTTCTCCCCCCTAATGATGAAAGGGACATTCTCAGTCTTTTTCTAAGTATCCTTCCACTTAGCTTTTCGTCCAGGAGAATAATCCTTCTAACCAAGTAACTTACTAGATCCGTAGTGTGTTTAGCTTATAAAGATTGATAGACCACATGTAAACAGACAGGGCAGCAAAATGTTTTGTACTTATCTCTAACATCCATAGCATCTGCTTAAGAGAAGTAATGCCTCTGTTCTTTTGTTCCTACGTTAAGAAATATTGCAACACTATCCGATTGGATTCTGGAATAGACTACAGGAAACAAGTTCTACCTGCAGCAGGGAAGCTATACTACCTGTAAGTTGAAGCTCAAATCATTTTTTATTTAATGATCTCACTAGCCAGCACGCTTTGCCAGGAGCAAGCAGAAATGGACAGATGTCATCCTTTAAGTTAGACAGCCAACTGTTTTCCATTTTTGTTACTGTGCTAATGCCATCAGACAACATTCTCAGTATTTTCAGTAACATCATTTTAAAATGTGTGAATGAATCAAAACTAATTAGATTTGAGGAGAGGGGGAGGTGTGGTGTTTGCAGAACTGAAGTGACAGATGGTTATAAAGCAATGAATATCCTCTTGTAAAAGAGTGTGCAATTCCCTGGTAAATAAACGAGCATTCTTATTGTAGTAAAGTAATTATTTATACAAATCCTTTGACAAGGACTCATTTACTGTTGGGTGTTACCATTTGTGGATTCAAAAACTTGTCGTATTTTGACAGATGATCTGCTTGCATCTAGAATGTTGATTTACTTTAGCATTTATTCTGTATTTGAGGATGATAAAAATGATACCATAATACAACTATAAGGACAATTTATCTGTATAGCTCTGATTTCTGTTTCTCTAATGATAGTTTACCCTCAGAGCAATTTGAGAATACAAGTATATATGATGCAAAGTTGTTCCAACATGTAAGAAAAGAAAGTGGCTTTAATCAAGCCAATACAAGTATGATTTTACTCATGGCTTTATTATGGCATTGCTTTAATATACTTCTGCAGATTTTAAATAATTGCTTAGCTTCTGTCTAGAAAAATGAACAGCCCCAATCCAAGTCTGTAAGTGCAGCAAACTGTACCATTTTGCTCACATTCCAGAGTAGAGTAGCTGTTTATACAGAATTAACTTTGGGGAATATTGTACTTAGGGTTGCCAAACCACAGGGTTTAACCTGAAGTTTCAGAGTATTTAGGATCTCCAGGAAATGGATAACATTTCAGAGTGAGAGATGTTTTAATTAATAATTTCTGTGTGTGCATAATGTTTCCCTTCCCAAATACACAAAAAGAAAGTGTGTTCATGTGGTAATGCTTGACATTTTAACATCTGTTTTGAAATATTACTCAGAAGTCAACAGTTCATCCTCTGAGTGAGAAAAATCATTTTATTTTCTAATATTATGCCAGAATTCATATTTGTTGTATGAAATTAGAGACAGTATACCATTGATGTGTCCTCCAGAGAAACTTATAATTTTGCCTTTTATAAATTTAGGCTTAATTATTTTCCCTTGTTATTGGGGAAGGAATCCTACTCTGGCTTTAGGAGAGGGGGCCTGTCTGTTATTTTAGGGATGTAACTTTGCTTCTGGCATTGCCATCTTTTGAATTGGATATATATGGAGTCTGGAGCTGAAGAATAATATCACACTATCTGTTTACCACTTCAGAGTCAGTCTTCTCCCAGTGGTCAAGATAATTAATGCTGATGCTATATTCTTGGTACACATATTTGCTGTACTTACATATTTGTCTGAGTTAATTCTTTCACGTTATTCTTTTTTAATCATATGAATCTGCTTTTGGACCCCTTTTGAAGTCCAAGGTGGAGATAACATTAATAATTGATTTCAAATGACTGCTATAACATAAAAATAGATATTCCAACTATATAGCCTATCACAAAATCTTTCGAGGTACATTGGACCCAATAATGTTGACCTATATTCTTTATTGGATTCTCAAGAAGCTGAAGCTCATAATAGAAGTTAGAACAAAACATATAATCCACCTAGGAGAAATTCTGGGTTCAAAATAAATAACAGTCTAGAGTACCTGAGTCCCCTAATAGCTTTTTTTCTTCTAGAAGAAAATTACAAATAGGAAATCAATATAGTAAGTTTGCACTATAAGAGTGTTAATTGTTATATCAAGATAAAGCCAGACCAGGGACCGAATTACCTATGTTTGACACAAATTGTGGTTTGTGACTTACTTCAGACAGCAGTTTCACATTCTGGTGGCGTAGTGGTTAAATGCCAGTGCTGCAACCACAAGGTTGTGAGTTCGACTCTGCCAAGCTCCAGGTTGACTCAGGCTTCCATCCTTCCGTAGGTCAATAAAATGAGTACCCAGCTTGTTGGGAATAAACCGCTTAGAGAGCACTTAGCTGATAAATGGTATAGAAATACACATGCTATTGCTATTGCTATCCTAGTATTCAGCCAGTCTTCAATTATAGTTGGCATATTTACTAAATACAATGTTTAACTATTAGAGGAAAACAAGCAAGGTTGTTGTTGTGTGCCTTCAAGCTATTTTTGACTTACAACAACCCAAAGCAAACCTATTACAGGTTTTTCTTGGCAAGATTTGTTCAGAGGGTGTTTGCTTGCCTTCCTCTGAGGCTGAGAGAGTGTCACTTGCCCAGGGCCACACAGTGGGTTTCCATGGCCAAATGGGGATTTGGCCCTTTGTGTCCTGTAGTTAAATATTTAGTATTACCAGAAGGCAAGGGTTAAAATTTCTTTGAGCTGGAATGGAAGACTGATATCTAGACTGCACAGGCAATAAAATCAAACAGAGTATACTATTTCAGATGGCAGACAGGGCATCTTGCATTTTAAATGTTTCTCTTAAAAAAAAACCTGTTAGTAAGAAGTTAACTCATCCAAGAAATACATTTTAGCTAGTTCTCTGTCTTCTGTGCTGGCTTTCTAGTTCAAGGTTATTGTGGTTTTGGAATATTGGAAAAGCATGCATTAATATGACCCCCATTTGGGGCTTCATACATCCATTAATGTCCATTCTGCCACTTTTTTCCGTGTTGCTGTATGTATATATGAGGCCTGTAGATTACAAGACCTAAGGTCATGCTATTGCTGTTTCTCAGTAAACTACTGTTCTTAAAGTTCCAAGGTCTACATAATAGCTGGAATCCAATTTGTTCATTCCCTAGCTGCAACTGTTCATCTCCAAATTTTGAAGAACATATTATATATCTTTCATTCTTCTATTGCAAATTGTGGGAACATATCACTGAAAGATTCACTATGCATCATTTAGTGACTTCTAATTCGAACTGAAAAGTTTTTGTAACTGCAGTCTTCATGACCACTGCTTATTTGTTGACCTTGCAAAGATCCTGGGATGTACTTGTTGACCACACTGAAATGTCTTGCAAAAGGATCTCATGTATTTGGAAAATGATGATATCTCGTGTGACACTGTCTGTATAAACCCAACTGAGTTAAGCAGGACATATCTATTTCAAGTGCTCTCTCTGTGACTCTCATTCTCTCTCTCTGTCTCTTTCTCTCTCTCTCCATAGTTAGTTTATTAGTTCCAGAGGATTTCCTTTGAAATCCTTGAGAGCTTTTGCTTCTTTATTATTGTTTTGTCAGAAGGATATAGACAGCAGCTCATCTCTTTTATTATGTGTATCTGCAGTGTTGATGGCCTTGCCTTGCCCATGTTGCCTCATTAATTGAAACAATTTGAAACACAGGAGTCTTTCAATATACATAAATAAAACAGAATCATTTACCTGAGACTTAATGTTCTTTGCTTTTAAGTGTATTCTAAATCTAATGTTTGTATTTACAACAGAACATCCTGTGTGTTCTCTCTGTCTCTTTTTATGGGCAAAAAGCTAAGCAAGCTCAGGCAGCTGTTTGATGTTGGCTTCAAGTGTTATTAATTTCATATTCTATTATTCTTTTCACTGTAGCACAAGTGAAGCTGATGTGGAGGCTGTCATGGATAAGTTGTTTGATGAGCTGGCTCAAAAACAAAATGATTGTACGTAAGTTAATTTCTCTTGAAAGAGAATACATTTAGAACACAATGCTCAATCTCCACTGACCAATTAATAAGTTCCACTGCTGTATATGGGTTGATGCCACACTCAAGTGGCAGTCATTGTATCAGCATTTTGTCTAATTTATGTGTTGAATCATGTGCTATTATTCATCAAGCTATGCATTTCCTATCTGTAAGAGATGAGTTTTATAGTAATTATCCAGACAAGATTGAGTCTTTGTTCATGTTCCCATAGTAACTAGACCAAGGATTTTAAAAGTACAAGGCAGAGGGCTGAGAGTGAATAAAGCGTGTGGAACCATTGCAGACTTCACATTTGAAGAGCTGTGTGACAGAGTGAGTACCCAGTCAAGCTGAGATCATTTGGGCTTTTCAGGCTTTTTATCCTGTTTTTCTCATATCCCAACTCCAAATCATCCTTCAGCTCTCTTATGAGTTTATAACAACAATAATCACAATAACAAAACTGGGATTTGCAGAGTTAGAAGTGTGACCACAGAAAGGCTAGAAAAGCACTGTACAAGTTTCTCTTTCAAGTATAGTGTTTAAGATGTGATATAAAGATCTAGATAAAATCCTGGAGCTTGCTAATGTATTAACGCACCCCAATAACTAATGTTTAGATTTTTTAATAGAGTGCTGCTCAGTTGGGCCTATATCGAATTGCTATTTGGAACTAGCAGCAGTGGAACTTCCATTTATGTTTACTTCCTTACAAAAATGGAAGTGGATTGGCAGATGGTGTTTTGCCAACCCCTGCCCAATGGGACATTGTTTGCTCCAAGAGTCATTCCAATTGGACTTGAGCTGAAAATGTATAGTTCCCAACCCGGTAGCTTATTAAAGACTCTGACAGCCTTAACTGTGGGCCTTAGCTGCTCAGTGTCCTTCTGAACTGCTAGAGTTTTAACAACAGTGTGTAACAAGAGATAGTAGTAAATAGTTCAATGTGAAGTGAATCTGGAAGTTTTAATTTTGTAACTGGTACATCCTAAAAATAGGTTTGTGGTTACAATTGCCTATAATGGTCTCTAGAAATCTCCTCACTCTGATGGGAATGTTGAAAGCCTTGGCAATAGGGGTTAACACGAAGGATGGCAAAGCACATTAGATGACAGAGAAAAATATCAACAAGTTACCTATAACAATATTCTTCTCAATCTCCAATATCCTCTCTGTGACCCAGGATAAGTTTTGCGTGATGACAGTAGTTCATTTCATCTTTTCAAGACTGTTATTTGAAACATTTTCCCTTTCCTTTTCTTGTTGCTAAAATAGAGCCATGCTGTCTATTCAAGATTTGTCCTTATGAAGGCTATCAAACTACAGTGCAAGGTCCAGATAAGCTCTGGAATAGAACCTTTTTTTTTCTCAAATAACATAAGCAAAATGACACAGTGCTTTCCATAATGGGAACTTGATGTTGTCAATTGATCTCTCCTAATGGAGATTAGTTCCAGTGATATATAGCTGAAGAATAATGTGACAAACCTTTACCACATGTTGCTTTCCAAAAGGAATTATTTGGGAACTTATATTGGGCCAAGCTTCTTTTATAATTTTTATATACGATGTGTGTCTGTATTGTGTGTGTGTGTGTGTGTATGTGTATAAATAAATATTTTTTTCTAGTTATGTACTGACTCCATTTGGATATCACACTAAAACTAGTTTGAGACAGTACAAACAAGTTGCAGTTTATTTCATATATTTCCGGTTCATATACTTCATTTATCTCCAGTTCATATATTTCCCCTTTTACTTCCCTCATGCTCTGAAGCCAGGAGATTTTGCAAAGTTGTTCTTACTCTCGGGGTTCTCAGATTGCCACCCCAAGAGTGTTCGCTGCCGCACCATTCAGTTCTAGGGGAGAATGACCAGAGTGGTTCCCAAGAACACCAGCCTCTCAGTGCCTCACTCTGAGAATTCCTCAAAGTGAAACATCAGGATGGCTGCTACATCAAACACTGCTAGCTGCTTTCCTGCTGTTTTCTTTGCATAGGAGGAGGATGACTGGTGGGGTCTTCTGGAGCAGCTACTTACTTGATAACCTGTTCTGAGAAGTCATCAGAGTAAGACATTAGATGGGCAACAGTTCTGGAAAATCTGCTGCCTTGATCCTCATTCTAAGGATTTCGAAGGATTTCTAAGGATTTCTTTCTGAGGTGAGAAATTCACCTGCCTCACAGAAGAACTGTAGATGTATCAGCTACAAATACTGTGTTTTTATAAACTAACTTCAGTGGGGCTTCCTTCTGTGTTCAGTCACAATTCTAACCTAAAGTTTAAACATTACAGCATTATTGCTTAACTATTCAAACCACAGAAATGTTAAGAGGGCAACATTTAACTGACAACTGTGTGCTGAAGAGAAAGAACTCTGTGTACACAAATCAGGAAGAAAACTGTTGATAGTCTAAACACACATGGCAAAAGTCTAATTCATACAGGACTTCCTTTCATTCTTAGGTCTGATTTTGAATGATCTGTCTCCAGTCTGTATTTCTATTACACTTGTACACATTATTTCAACCAGGTTAAATTGGGGCATATTTTCCCAAACCACAGAAGGCTTTGCAAATGAAATACTCACTATGTGTAAATTTGTAATCTTGCAGAGATTTAATATGTTTCACCTGTGATTAGCTGTGTTTATTGCATGTAGGGCTCAATAGTATGAGTAATCCCAACAACAAAGTGTAATAGATTCTTTCTAATGTGTTGCCTACAAAAACCCCTGTTTTGTTTAATTCTTATATGACTGAACATGTTAGCCTGCATGGTGTAGTGGTTTGAATGTTGGACTATGATTCTGGAGATGGGGTTTCGAATCCACCTTCAGTCATGGAAACACTTTCTCAGTCTCAGAGGAAACCAAAGGCAGGCCCCCTCTGAACAAATGTTGCCAAGAAAACCCCATGGTAGATTTAGTTTAGGATTGCCGTAAGTCAGAAACAACAAGAAAGCACACAACAACAACAACAACAACAACAACAACAACAACAGTGGCTTAACACACACAGAAGCTCCGAAAAAGCCTAACATGCATTCACTTTAAATAATATGCAAGTCAAATGTTATGTTGAAGTATGCAATTAAACACTTCTGTTTAAGTATGCAATTATACTAGAATACTATAATTTAATAACTTCTCCCTTTGGGCTGAGATTTTTTAATGTTGCACAATGAATGCAAGAAGTTCCATTTGAACAATTTGTGTCCCTTATACAATTGGCTTTCATATATTACCCTGCTAATCTAACATGTAAAATCCCACTTGTTTTCACTGCTTCTTTCTTTGGACCATTTAGTCTAACTTTAAAGCCTGTTATCACTGTATATTGCAAATTAATATTGACCTGAAATGTAGTACAAGTCAGCTTTTTCATATTTCAGCATATTCTTAAAATCTGTGTATCCTGACTTCCTTCTTAAAAGAAATTTTCAGCCCTGTTTATGCATAGCAAATACTGCCCCCTCATGGCAATACTAACTTTTTAAATGTAATTAAGGCATAATACAGATTATTCTTTCTCTTCATCAACAGAACTAACTTCCTGATATAGCTAATGGTGCAAGCCAAACTGACCACTGGGAGAGCAAAAGCCTTTCCACTCCATATTCATAATTGTAGCAGCTTTCACTAGTCACAATTTCAGTCCTAAGGAAATTTCACAATTTACTTTATAGATTTGTTTTCAGGATCTGAGGCAATGCACAAAGAAAAACATTATTTAGAAACAAAACATGACATTAAAAAACAGTTTAAGTTTGTACGAAAGAGCATACAAAACAGTTCAGTCTTAGTTGACTGCTGGAAGTTCAGAGGGACAGAGCCAGCCTGACTCAAAGGAATTCCATAATCAAGGTTCTTCTACAGAGTATGCATTTGTCTTCTCGTGACTCTAGTCTCTCAGGATGGTGGGACATTGAGCAGAACCTCTGTTGAGGATCTGAAATTCTGGGCAGGCTCATACCAGAGAAGGTGGCCCTTCAGATATCCTGGCCCCAAGCCAGTTAGGGTTCTGTAGGTCAGAGCCAGTATCATGAACTGAGCACTGAAGCAAATTGGAAGCCAGGGCAGTTTGGTAGAAGACCAGTTTTATGTCATCTCTTAGGCCCACACCAGGCAACAGTGAGGCCATCACATTTTGCACTAGCTCCCTTTTCAAGCATTCCCTTTATTTACATTTTTAAATGGCTGAATTAGGCTTTTGTCTCTGTAGCTGTATCTTCAGAAAAGTTTGGTCAGTTACTACATTCTCTATATGAATAATGGTTTTGAGATGCTTTTACAAAAATGATCTGTGCTATGCTAGCTGCCCCTTACTCTTGCCATGCTAACAGAACTTGTTAATTTCCAAATAAAACAAACATGAATTAGAAGGACCAGTAAGACCTTAGAAGAATATAGCTGCTTTGAGTATTTGAAGACAAAACAAAAGCAAGATATACAGTATACCTCTTAATGTATAATAAATTGTGCTAGAGAGATTTCACAGATGACTATATTCTTTGTTCCAAATTTTCTGGATGGTACAAAAAAGCAATCCATGGTCATGTGAGGTATCTGCCTTGTGTCACTTCAGAGGCAGGAGTCATGTGATCTTAAATTCTTTTTAATTGATTCTGTGCCTTCCTCAGTTTTAAAAATCCTGCCTTGATGGCACCAGAGCTTTCAGGTCCCTCCCTTCATCTCAGCATTAATTTCCATTCTGCTTCTTTTAATTGACTTGATGTGCTTATTATTCTCTTTCTGTCCTCTCTGTTGTCTTTTATACCACTGCTACTACTACCACTGATATTAATAATTCCATTTGAGAGAAAAGGTCTTGCCTCCTTTCTTCAGATGCAAAGTTGCTTAGGTTATTACCATGTTACTGCAAGAAGTGAGTGTTACTTTGAGAGATAAACAGTGAAATACAGAGTGATTTATTGGGACATTTCAATATATAGGCAGCTGCAAATACTAAAATAGCTTGAAATGTTGTAAACGATGGCTTAACATTTTTTAACTTGACAGATAAATGGAAGAAGAATGAAGTGGACAGCTCAGTCAAGCATTGTAAAGTAGATTAACAGCTTGATGGGTCTGAATAGGCATGAATGCATTTTGAGCAAGGGTGACGTGGATAAGAACTTACTTCCCAGCATTAAGAATTAGTAACAAATGCACAGTGGTATTTCATATCATCTGTCTTTTACATGGCAGCAACAAGAAGTCAACTCATTAGTCTCAAAAGTTAGTATGAATGTACTTCTAGAAAATGAAGGGAAATTTTCCAAATAGGTTTCTTCCTATAAAGATACCCTAAAAATTAAAATGATGTGAATCAATAATAAATTAGTAGAATTAAATAGCTCCCAGGAGAATGGTACCATTGAAAATTTGTTTTAGTCAATTAATTGTGGAGTTGGGAATAAAGATATAATCATGATGATGATAGAAAATGCCCCACTGTGAGTAAAGTAATGTTTTAGTGGTCCCATCTTTTTAAAAGAACACCACACATGTACATACACACACATTTATTACAGTAGGAAATATTTATCAGGCCAGAGAATATGGTCATGAGGAGGCAGAGCTGAACCAGGTAATCTTATTTGAAATTTGTGGTGGGACAACATGCTCAAAGATGATGCTATTTGAATTGCCATCGAGTATTCAGATCAGCTATTCATAGGGCAAATTGTGTGGCTTCAGGATAATTATTTCCTGAAAATAGGCATTACATTGAGATGGCTACTGAATGATACAGAAGCATTAAGCTCTTCAAAAAATAACATTTTTACAATAAATTATCCCAATATTACCGGTGTTGTAGGACCTAGAGTCCTGCCTAGTCATGTGCTAATCAGTCTTGCATACAAAGAAAGACCTTGAACTCTAGATAGGATTCAGTAAGTTGTCTGGCTCATTCAAGGAAATTAAAGTATTTCCCAACAGACGTAACTCAAGGATGCTTTTACAGAATAACCGGTTTCATTAATGAGAGTCTGGATTTATACTGCCTTTTTACTACTCATTATTAAGGGCATTGTTCAATACACTCATGTCACAATTGCTTAGCAGGTTGTGCACAGAGTGAAGTCATAGCCTAATTTCAAAATCCATGATCTGTATGTGTCTCAGGTCCAAACCCTGGCACTTCTACTCAAAAGGATCCCTGTTAATGTGACTGAGAAAAGCATCTAATTTTTGGTAATTCCTGCCAGTCAGAGCAAATAATATTGAGTCAAGCATACTGGCCACCTAACCTGTTATAAAGCAGCTTCCTGGTTTCACAGGATGAAGTGAATCCCAGGCTTCCATCAGCTTTGTGACTGATGTTTTTTCAATTTGAAAGCATGCTGACTTTGTGCTTTTCACTTGGATGTATGATATTTACTGACTTGTGCTCTTTTTTCAAAGCATTTTTAAAAGCACACAGGTTTTTTTTAACCTATTCATAAGCCTAAGGGGTTCTCTTATTGCTAAGAGTCCTAACATTAAAAAAAAAATCTCATTATCTGTGAAGGTACACAGGTTCAGTTGCCAATAACATACTTCCTATGTCCAGGTCTATCTCTTCTCAGCAGATGTGTCCAACACCCTCACAATGCCTCCAAGGGAACATCAGCTGTATGATGGGTGGCTGGCGAGGCTGAAGTGATGCTGTTGAGAAGCTCTTGTGACAGGGCGCATGTTTTTCTGTGCAGAGGAGGATCTAATCCAGCAGCACTAGCAATTTTCAAAAATGAATGGAGCAAAGATCCTCTCTCTCAGTGCTTTTTACATCTCTGTGCAGAGACAAAACTGTAATGGCTATAAAGGTAGTTCAGTAATAACAAGAAAGACAATATGTGTTGACAGAATTTGATTTCAAAACAAAGTTGTATAAATACATTTCTTACATTTTATTTGTTTGGTGACACATCATAGATTTCTGCTTTCTTGTCTCCCCAACACACACACGCACACGCACACGCACACACCTCCTGTTTTCAAAATGTATTAGCTTTCCAAACAGTCCTTTGGTCATAACTTACCTTGTCTCATTGTCTGTCTCCCTTTATTCTCCCTTATCTCTCTACCCTCTTCTTCCTTATTTATTTATTTCATTTACATCCCACCTTTTCCCCAAAACTGGGACTCTCAGAGGTTTACAAAAATTAGAACATGTACATATGTGTGTGTGTGTGTGTGTGTGTAGATATATGTATGTATGAAGTTACTTTCTAAATGCAGTTAAATTATACATAGAAGTACAACTTTTTAAAACAAATTAAGAAATGAAAAAAGATATAAATCAGTAAAACAACATACTGTTAAAAGCTCTTGCAGTCAGTCCCTGAAAGCTTATTGGAAGTATGTATGTATGTATGTATATTCATTTGTTATCAGAAGGAGAGCAAGGAAGGAGCCATCCTAGCTTCTTCAAGGAGGGAATTCCAAATCCTGGGAGTAGCCACCAGAAAACACCCTCTCCCGTATTTCTACCAGATGTGCATGTGAAGATGGTGGTAGTTAGAGAATGGTGTCTCCTGAAGATGTCAGAACCCAGGCAGGTTTATATAGGAAGATAGGATCCTTCAGCTAGCCTGCATGTCAGCCATTTATGGTCCCAAGCAGAACCTTGAATTGAGCCCAGAAACTGACCAAAAGCCAGTGGAACTGATACCATAAGGGAGCCATATGCTTCCTCTAGCCAGCCCTAGATAAAAATCTGGCCGCAGCGCTTTACTATATGCTCATTAGTGCTTGTATAACTACTTTGAGACTGCTTTACTTTTTCTTGCATGCTCAAGGTATCTGTTATTTTTCTGTTCTCTGGTGAAATTAATTGTATAATTATAATATAATGTAGTATATGTAATACAATAATTATGTAATCCACAACTCTGCATCTAGGGCGGGTGTAGGCAGAGTAAAGCTTTGGGGCCACATGCACCCCAAGGATCTTTTTTATGGGTCCCAATTCCCTGCCTAATTTCAATGTAGGTCTTGCACTGTTGTGCAGGATTGAAAACAGCAAAACTTGATGTGTACTTCTATCCACTTCAACTTTTTTTTCACTCTGCAGAGGTTTCAAGGGGCAGAAATGGGCCCTGGCCCCACAAAGCTGCCCAGAGGGGGCCATTTTCTTCTCTGAAGTTAACATTTTGGATACATGATAACTTGCCTTTGTGCACATGTTGCATTCCCACAGGCAACCTCCTGTGTTCACTGAGCTATGTGTTTACCTCAGTTTTTGAATTAAAGCAGCCAATCTATATTGGTATTGTTCTTGTTGCTATCTGTCTAAGCCTATCTTCCACTTCTAAGTGATTTGATTCATTTGAGGTATAGGTGCAGTGAATGGAACATAAAGGAGCTGTATACTAAACTTTTAGTAGTCCCAGCAGTCTAAGTTTACATAATTTTGCCCAGAAATAAGTCTCATTAAATTTAGTGGAAGATTCAGTGTGTCCTAATATTTCTAGGAGTTAATAAACATTAGACCAGCGGTTCTCAACCTGTGGGTCACGACCCCTTTGGGGGTCGAATGACCATTTCACAGGGGTCGCTGCTCCTCTATCCTGCCCCGCCCCCTTTTGAAAGAAGGTGGCCTCACGGCCAATGGGAGCGCTGTTTCTGAGACCCTGTGCTGGGAGGAGGGAAGAGGAGGCATGCTGGGCGTTTCCCCATCTTTCCCTGCCGGGTGGGGGGCAGAGGTGGCAAGAGGAGACCCCGCGCTGGCAGGAGGTGAGAGGAGGTGTGCTGGGTGCGTGTGGGGACGTTTGCCTGTCTTTCCCTGCCAGGCGGGGTGGCAGAGGTGGTGAAAGGAGACCCCACGGTGGCAGGAGGCGAGAGGCGGCGTGCTGGGCACACGTGGGGATATTTCGCCGTCTTTCCCTGCCGGGCGGGGGGGTGAAGGTGGCGAGAGGAGACCCCGCGCTGGCAGGAGGTGAGAGGAGGCGTGCTGGGCATGTGTGGGGACGTTTCCCGGTCTTTCCCTGCCGGGCAGGGCGGCACAGGTGGCGAGAGGAGACCCCGTGCTGGCAGGAGGGGAAAGGAGGCGTGCTGGGCACGTGTGGGGACGTTTCCCCATCTTTCCCTGCCAGGCGGGGCGGTAGAGGTGGCGAGAGGAGACCCCGCACTGGCAGGAGGTGAGAGGAGGTGTGCTGGGTGCATGTGGGAACGTTTCGCCGTCTTTCCCTGCCAGGCGGGGGGGCGGAGGTGGGGAGACCGAGAGGGGCTCACAGGTATAGCGTGGTCGAGGGGCTACAGCGGGTATCGCACCCTACTCCCGAGCCCTCAGAAGGATGAAAGGAGGAAGGAAGGGGCGTCCATGCGACGTGGGAGTGAGAGCGTCCGAGCAGCCGCGCTCCCTTTAAGGGAGGGAGGGAGGGTGGGAGTGAAACAAAACGCGTCTGCTTATGCCACCGCCATCTTTCCTCTCTCCCTGTCCTTTCCTCCCTGTGCCTCGTGTAAAATGTGGGCTGTTTCGGTGTTGCCTTTGGGAGTGACTGGCTTTTTGAACTGTGGAAACCTAACATTCAGAACTAGGACTACTGCCTTAATTCTGCCATTGATGGACACTTTCTGTGCTTACCAGTTTTTAGGCATTAGAAGTCTATCCAGAGCAATGATTCAGGGCAGTGTTTCCAATCTATTTGATGTTGGAAATAACTAACTAACTAACTAACTAAATAAACTAAACTGAAATAAAATAAAATAAAATAAAATAAAATAAAATAAAATAAAATAAAATAAAATAAAATAAAATAAAATAATTTTATGGTTGGGGGTCACCACAACATGAGGAACTGTATTAAGGGGTCGCAGCATTAGGAAGGTTGAGAACCACTGCATTAGACCTATATTAATCCAAAGTAAGTGCAGCTTAAGAAGTTCTGCCCTAATGCCATAGGATGTATTTCTAAATAAATATGCATAAAATAAACTTGATAAACGTATGTAGGAATGTGTGTATATTCTTCCCAGGCCCTCTGCCAATTCTAAACATGGAACATTAATGTTAGGTTTTAATCTTACAGCATCAGAAATAAAGCCTTGCCTCTTGGTCATTTCTACCAGGGGTACTCTGTCCAATTATTTCATTAACTCCTAAATGTGTAATATAATACTGACTGGTCCATGAACTGTTTTCTGATTTGTATTTTGTACTGGATATTTTAATTTCTGCAGAATTCAGTGAAATCAGTTCTGTGTTAGATTATTTCAGAAATATGTCCACTGCTATTGTAAATACGTCTACTACTATTTATTCATACAGAGGTATCTATAATATATTCTTTAATCTCAGTTCACACATCAAGTTATTTATATGAATCTGGAAAGGGGGATAATTTTCCCTATTGGTGAACTACTTCATTAGAACCTGCCCCCCAAACAAAAAAAGATAGGCTGTCACTTTTCCTGGCACAGCTTAGTCTGTCCAACGGCTGGGGGAGTTTTTGATCCCTATTGCTGATGACCCTTCCCTTGGATCCAGCTCTTGGAAAAAAGAAAAAAGGCACTTCAGATTTTCTTGCTCAGGGCCCAGAAATACAAAACATCACTCCATAAAACCTTGTAAAAATCTGAAGAATTCATGAACTAGCTTCACAACCATGCAGTCCTCCGTGTGGAGAAGAGTTTTGTGAGAACTCCCATTAAAAAAAAAAAAAAAGTACAGCCAAGTCTCCAGATATTTCTTTCAAAAGAGTTTAGGGCAGGGGAAATGGAAAGATAAAGGGAAGATTACATTCAGACACCCAGAATTCCAAAGAAAATCAATAAAGTCAATCTAACCTGCCCAGTTGTGTGTGAAGAGTCTTGGGTTTCAGAATATTTGGAGAGTTCTCTGTATAGAGGATAGCTGTATATTGACGTCTAATTAGAAGTTATAAGGACAGACCAGGAAGAATTAGAAAACCTCAGGTGAACTTGTGTGCAGTCACTTTGCTAAAAGTGATTATCCCATCCCATAAAGCCATATCCTTCTGTTCTGATGTCAGAAGTCTGGCCAGCAAATTAAAAAAAAAACCTTTGTGGCTGAAGCCACCATTGTAAACATCCTAAAGGAGCTAGCTAATTCTAGCTTATTAAGCCACGTACAAAAGAACTTAAGGATACAGAGTGGAGAACAGAAGAAAGTTAATTCTGACTGCTCATCAGGGTGTCAAGCGCAGAAGATTCACTAGGGAGCACTGTTGAGCTATATCAGAATATAGGGGTTTATCACAGTTACTCGTCTGATATTTTTGTATTGTGATTATATGTTTGCTACTTGATCTGTCAAATTCTTATAGTCACTGTGTCATTATGCTCAAGTTCCAGGATGCTTTTCTTTCCAGATGCCATCAGTTAGATTGACAGGAGATGCATCAAAAAATGAAAGACTTGGGACCAAACTAATATGTGATGTTAAATGTATTTATATCTGTCTTTGCTTTGCTTTCAAAATAAAAACCATAGTAGGGAACCAAGCAGGGAAAGGAATGAAGATGAAAACCATGATATATTGTTCATTTTACTCTGAAGCTGCTCTTTTCTTGGAAGGAAATAAGTTTGTGAGAAGAGCAGTTTCTGTTCGTACTGCAGCGCTGGGGTAGGAATTAAATCCCCCTCTCACACAGTTGCCCACAATCAAAATTTGCTACACTCACAGCAAATCTGTTACTTTGCCAATGAAAAAAATATGTTAAATGCATCTAATGTTGCATTTGCTTTGGCCTGGTGGAAGAAATTGTTATAAAATTACTACTGTTACTTTTTTTCCTTATATCCCTAGTGTTTTGTTTTTCTTTTAGTTGAGAGAGGACTGCTTACTTTAGTGAATTCAGATGAAATTGACAACAGTAAAATTCTCATGTTCAATTGTTTTCTTTATTTTGGAGATGCTGAAGATTGTTTCTCAGTGAAATAGGAGAGCAACAGCTAAGCTTAGTTACTAATTTAAGCAATTCATCTTAAATTAGATGAACAGACTTTTCACTCTAACTCAAAGAACAAAATAGAGAAGCTAGTTTGTGTTCCACTCTAAGAAGATGGTGACATTTCAAAATGCGATGCCTTTCAACCTGTAGGCATTCTGATGTGTTATATTTCCCATTTCCTTCTTCAGCCTCTTGGAGCCAGTGATTACTTGGAAATAGCTACTAATTTTGACCTGGTCTTTGTTCGTCACATACCCCTGCTTACCATGGCAAAAAGGACACAAGCTCGACGCTTCATTACTCTCATTGATACTTTTTATGACAAGAAGGTAAACATTCATTTTGTAATTTTTGAGGCAAAGCATATAAAATTTCACTCCTGTTTCCCTGCTTCTGTGGAAACTAGCTATTACATGAAATGATTGGGGTGAGCAAATCAGAAAAATTATGCTGTTGGAGTTGCTAGTTAAAGTTACCAAAGTAGTAACACTGGTATTGACTACCGAGGTTCCCCATGAATGTCCAAGCCTGACTTTAGCTATGGTTGGATGATACAATAAACCTGGAAACCATTCAAACCCTGGCTTATCTGTTATGAGGAGTATTGCTGTTGCACACTCTTTATAGGTCTTGCTTGCAGCAGAAGTGGCTACAGAAACCACTCATATCATGCCAACCAATCCTAGTGTTGTGCCCTCTGGACCACCACACGTTGTATATGACAAGCCAGGGTTGCCACAGTTCCTTACCTTATCTTGTCATCTGAATCCACCCAGCAGATGTGGGAGTAGAAAGAACTTACAGGACTAGATTGATAGGATTCTTAACTCTTCCTACATCTACCCTCTATCCCTTCTGTATCCCACTCTTTAGTGAATTTCCCCCAAGGTGAAGCTGCAAGAACATCTCTCCACTTCTAAGAAACTTATCTATAGTAGGTAATCAATCAGTCATCTGTATTTGTCAATCAGGAGACCAGAATATCATCAGATGAGAATATACATTTGATAAAAAAGGCATATAATACACAATGAAACATCCAAATATTAAAACATCAAAAACATTTCAATTAAATACTGAGTTGAAGTTATTCTGTCATTCATGATCTAGTAAGAACCATCAGATTTAAACACTTAGCTGCCTGCTCTGTAAATGACTTGTTGAAACTTTGGAGCAATATAATTAAAAGATGATTAGTAGGTAATCATGAATGTGTATCCAATGTATGCCTTTGGGTGAGCATCACATAAATTTCCTTTAAAAAATAGCTCCTTGAACAGTGAGTCTGAGGCAGCGGAGGGGTGTGTGGAATCTAGTCTAGCCCTTTCAGTGTTTGGCTGGTTTCTTCTTAGAGGTTATTCATGGTGGTATTTTTAGAAATGCCATCCCCATTTTCAGTCAGAGGTATTAACTTTCTGTTATATTGTCTTACTCTAATGTATATTTGGGCTTGGTTTAGGTTGTATAATCAGAGTCTTCAAATACATTAGACTAAGTTCATGGCAGGACATAGGAGGATCATAAAGAGAACAGCCATAGAGGGATCATGCAGCAAATAGCTCCACCAACTTGTCTCCAAAGATCTTTTCCCTCTTACATTGAAAATCTGATATCATTGTTACAAATTCTCATGTATGAATGTGTTCATCCCCTTTTTAAAGTTGTTGCTACTATCATTACACTTTGTGGCAGGTCATTCCTTAAATTAATCTGAGGTTGTCCTCAAGTTTCTTTTTGTTTGCTCTTTCTATACTGTTAAATGTATTACCAGTCATTTTAGTTGATGATCTCAGAAGAAGAAGAAAATACTCCCTCTGTCTGCCTTTTCCAAACTGGAACTCATCCTTAAAGGAACTTGTCTATGTATTGTGTACTCTCAACAGCTCTCCTCTCACATAAGTGACCTTTCTCCAAAGTAAACCTTCATATTTTTATCATGGTAGTTGAAAAACCATATTGTGTTTTATAGGCTGAATAGCAGATATGTTGAAATTGCCCAACTGGATGGTAGCTGACTTCGGTCACTCCAGGTAGCTGATCTGTTTTCTTTTGTCGGTGTGTGTTCTTTGCTCTTAATACACTCATTAACAGTACACGAAACATCTCAGTCATCATTTTTTCAAAGTGAACAGACAAGTAAAGTGTTAATAGTTTTGCCCCAAACTGAAATTAATTTAGAAAAAAACAGATCTCTCAGCTTTTGCTTGAGTTGTTGGACCTCTAATGAAATAGTAATGATAAATGCAGCACTTAACTTGGATTTACAGAGGTTTCAATCATGGAAGCAAAATCAGCAATATTAAACCAACTAAAAAGGCTCTCTGTATTTAAGCTGATGTTTTAAAAAGTAATGGAAGACATTAAGCTTCACCCTATGTGTGATTATAGGCACACACTTAAATATTTATGCAATCAGGAAATATCGATTATGATTAAAATCCCTTTCAGGAATGTCCTGACAAAGAAATCCATCTCACTCTCTCTCTCTCTCTCTCTCTCTCTCTCTCTCTCTCTCTCTCTCCTCTCTCTCTCTCTCTCTCACACACACACACACACACACACACACTGCACCTCTCTCCAATTCAGCATGGTACATAGAGCTGATCATTTTTTATCTCACTTAATAAGTTGTGTCTCTTTTATTCTGCTGGATCCAGACATCTTTCCTCAATGTAGCACAGAGATTGCAAAGTTAAAGCCACATAAAACCACAAAATTGGAAGGGGCCCTGTGGGCCATCAGGTCCAACCCCCTGCTCAGTGAAGGTTCTCTAGCTAGAGCATCCCTAGCAGGTAGCTATCCAGCTTCTCATTGAAGACATCCAAAGAAGGAGACCCTAGCACTTCTCTAGGCAATTGATTCCATTGCCAAACCGCTTTCACTGTCAAGAAGTTCCTTCTAATGTTCAGTCGAAATCTACCCTCCTGTAACTTAAAACCATTAGACCTAGTTCTATCCTCTGAGGCAGCAGAAAACAAGCCTGCACCCTTCTCTTTTGTGGCAGCCCTTGGAGTATTTAAAGAGTGCGATCATATCACCCCTCAGTCTTTCTTCACCAAGGTGAACATGCCCAGCAACTTTAATCTCTCCTCATGTTTTGTTTTTCATACCCCTTATTATGCTCATTTCCTCTTTTCTGAACTAACTCCAACTTGTCTATATTTTTCTTACAATGAGAAATCCAGAACTGAACATAATACTCCAGGTGAGGCCTGACCAGTACAGGATATAGTGGGACTATTTCTTCAGTTGAGTTGGAAACTATGCTTCTATTAATGCAGACCAAGATAGCATTTGCTTTCTTTGCTCAGCATCACACTGCTGGCTCATGTTCAATTCATGATGGAATAATGGCAAAAAAAGGCACATATGTCAACAAAGACAAGATGCACATAAAAAGTTGTGAAATTAATTGGACGTTATAATGGGTAGCAGAGAGGATTCCCTGCATTATTTAACCTCAAGAAAGGCCTTGTTCCCTCGCTTTGATGTTTTGGTGAATAGTGGGGAGCCCCTCCCTAAACAGTGTGTTGCAAACACACCACTATATTGAGTATGCTCAGCAGCATGCCCCTCAGGCTCAGCTTTCACTCTCCTCTGCTTCATGAACATCCAAGTCATGCCAGTACTGGTACATATATGTATTGTAGGGTTTTTTTAAAAAATGTAATCTGTGATGTATTTAGTTGAATTAATTGTATCGTTTGAGTTTTGAATGTAAATTTATATGCACTGTCTGCTCACTCTATTATTTCATTGGTTTTTTTAATCCCTTTATCACTGTTTATTTACAGTTACAACATATAAATTTGAAGAAACATCAATTATATTAATTATAAACATTTTGCTAACATGAAGGGTACAATTTTATGTAACTAGGCTGCCAAGGGGTACGCAAGTGAAAAAAAGATTGGGAACTTGGGAACCACTGCTCTAGAGGCTATTTGGAGGCAGTTTATTTTTTATTTATTTATTTTAAGTACGGTTGAGTAGCATTCTCAAGTCTCCTGGGGAGCTAATGCAGCCCCTTAGCCCTCCACAGTTGCCCACCCCTAATGTAGCACTTGTGGCAATACAACATGGCTCATGACACAAAGAACAACAATATTTTACCACTGGAAGAATGACAGTCCCCCTTCCTCCAGCTATCAACACACACTCTCCCAGTGTATCTCTAAGTATGGTTTTTGTAACAATCACATGATCTGTTAGTTATTCACTGTGAGCTTATAAGGGAGGAGTAGCTTTCCCCACTCCCACCCATACCTGCATAACTTTTGTGAATCTCTGAAAACATTGTAATGTTTTGTTTTTGAGGGGTATGCATTTTCTCTCCAGCATTTGGTGTTACCGGAATGCTTCTGTTGCCTCATTCTTTTAAAAAAAATGGCAGCTAGCAGCAAAACAGCCTCTCTTTCTATACTAGCGAACCATGGGGGACCTTTGGACTTCTAAAAGGTTCTATTTTAACTTACTGTATGCTTTATAATATTATACACATGTATCCCCACAACTCAGTCCTGCCAAGCCTTCATGGGACCATTTTGCATTTTCAAAGGCTTAGCCCTCCCTTCTGTATGTCAAATCTGTTCACATCTGTAACAATCCACCTTCTCCTTATTTAAAAATCAGAAGCCTGTTATGTTCCTTTGATTAAATTTGTACTTGAGGGAAAAATTGCCTACAGTATCACTGATCTACCACAGCTATTCAGTGTTCAGTATATGCTTCTGCAAGTACATGGTATGAAATTGGCAGCTGTATGCAGTGGATGTAGCTTGGTATTCATGCAAGCATGTTGATGCTTGAAGTTTCCAACTCAGAGATGTAGCTTCTACAAAGTCTGTAAAGGGTACAAATGTTTCAAGAATGGCTGCAGCAAACTCTTCATAATATTTATTGTGTTAAAATAAAACATCGCACAAAGTGAAAAATAGGCGTGATTTCCCAGGGAGAGGACCTAGAAAATGGGGACTCCCACTGATAAATCAGGATAGTCAGTGTGTGTGGAGCTGGACTGAGAGAGTACACCATAGCAGATCATTTCTCCATTGTAGCTAGACTATTGCCCCTCCTTAGTTATAGGTGATCTAATAACTTTGTATTGGCATTGAATTAGGACTAATAGAACTAGGAGGCTAAGAGGAGAGTGAAGAGTTGTCCATTGTCTGGAAATGCCCATAGTATATGAATCTGTGGGCCTGCCTTACACTTCAGTCAGGTACCAGAATAACCAAATTGGACTCTTTCAGATAGGAACAGTATGGTGTACAGATATACCTCAGTTAATGAAGTAAATATATTCCTGGGCTTTACTTCTTTAACAGAAGTTTTGATACCAGAATTAAAAATAACATGGAAAGAATAGTGGGGGATTCCTACATCACAAAAAAGAAGAGCAGTTCAATGTGTTTCAGCAAATGTTTTATTCAAAACTAACATTATGCAACAAGAACCAACATGGTATAGTCATATGAGTGTTGAAGTATGACTAGAGACCAGGGTTCAAATCCCTGCTCACCCATATAAACTCACTGGGTGACCTTGGGTAAGTCACACTTTTCCAAAGGAGGCAGAGGCAAACCACCTCTAAACAAATGTTGCCAAGCAAACCCCACACAATAGGGTTGCCTTGGGGTCACCGTAAGTCAGAAAGGCACACAACAACAACAGCAACATTAGGCACTTGTGAAATGAAACAACTGGGTCAAGTAAGCCTTGCATAAGTAAACAAAAACATATTTAATCTTTTTGAGGCCACTTGAAAACCTCTTCCCACATGCATCCTGGATTCAGGTTTTTCATTTGTTTGTTTTTGTCAACAACCTCCACTTTTTCTTATGGTTTCAGTTTGGATGGCAAAACTTATTGATCTTTGTTTTTTCAACATGCCAAGGGAGCTGTTAAAGCAGGCTAATTTGGTTTCCCCTTTTCTTTCCATTTTGCTCTTCACTCGCATTCAGTAAGTGATTCTGGAAGTAGCTGTTTACCTTGACTGCTGTACGTAAACACATATAGCCACAGTAGGTTCATCTAGATTGTTCTTTCCCAGGTCAAGCTTTATTATATTTTTTACTGCACACACGCTGCTGCAACCCAAAACTGAATGTTTTTCTCCAGCCATCCTTCACCATCCTCCCAATGCCAGTACTGAGGTGGAGGACAAAACTTCCAGCTAGACATAGAAAAGGAGGGGCTGGGCTAGACTGGGCTGGGTTCCTGTACACAGAATTTGTAAAAAGGAACTTGTCAGAGACTTTGTTAACTGAGGCATGCCTGTATGTATTTTATGTTGACTACTTCAAATGTTCTTGTGTGCCTTGAAATCATTTCTGACTTAAGGCAACTTAAATGAACCTATCATGGGGTGTTATTGACAGAATTTGTTCAGGGGGAGAGTTGTTTTTGCCTTCCTCTTAGGCTGAGAGTGTGTGATCTGCCCTAGGTGATCCAGTAGGTTTTCATGTCTAAGCAGGGGTTTGAACCCTCGTCTCTCAAGTGTCCTAGTTCAACACTCAGACCAATAGGATGCTGGGTTCCAGCTACATCAAAACTGGATAGCAAATCCATTTAGCTTTCCAGGGGGAAGAAAACATTTAACATCTAAAAAAGCATCTATAGCCGGCCCTCCATATCCACAGATTCTGTATCTATGTATTCAATCAACCATGGCTTAAAATATTCCCCCCCAAAAAAAAAATTCCAAAAAGCAAATGTTTATTTTGCCGTTTTATATAAGAGACACCATTTTATCATACTATTGTACATAATGGAACTTGAGCATCCATGAATTTTGGTATCCACAGGGGTGCTAGAGCTAAACCCTAGCAGGTACCAAGGGTCCACTGTACACAGATTATTCAACAAGACATGGCTTGTGTAATCAGCCACTATGGATCTATATTTCCTCTGGTAACATTGAAAAAGCTTTTATTTTTGCCACTGCACAGAATGAGCTGATCTATCTAGCTGCTTGCCTGAGTGTGTGGATGTCATAGATGGGGAAATGAGAGATCTGCAGAGCTGGTAAAAGTCTGGTAGTGGTCTCCCACCCTGTTGACAATGTAAATGTCTCTTTGTTTTAATTTCCCCAGGAGATTGAAACAGCAGTTAATTATCTGCTGCACGTTCAATTTTTTTTAGTTTAAATAGTGAGCACAAAGCTTACTGCAAGATAATGAGCAACAATTGTAAACATTTTAAAATATTATTTGTATCATGTCTGTAACCTAAGCCCTGTTCAAAAATCTAAGTAACTGGGTGTGCATTTAATGCAGGTTTATGCTCTTGAAATGAAGGTGAAGAGGATGGCCAACGGTAATAATTTTGCATTAGAGGATTTTTATTACGGATGATACTGAAAGAGGATAACTTTGATGAGTGTGTCAAAAATTGGTGAACAAAAGATAGTGATAGCAGTGCTGAGCTAGAACAGTTACAACTGGATTGATTGTTAATAGCTGAGAGCTGAAGAATGATGGTACCATCCATTTAACATTCTACATTCCTATGGGGAGCTACTTTTACTAGGCAGAATGAGAAATCCTTTCAGCCACTGTCTGTACAATTTTCTACATATACCAGTTGAAATGTATAAACTTTGGAAGGTGCTGTATTCTTTAAAAAACAGATTTCATATAATCAAAAGGCAGAAACAGGAGTTATAAGCAATGACACCTTCAGTCATTCTCTTTCCTTGCAGGTGCGTATTGTCTGCTCTGCATCAGCTCCACTCCAAAACATATTCACAGAAGAACACCATGATAGCGGACTGGACGAAAGCAGGGTACTGATGGATGATTTGGGATTGAGCCAGGTAAGCACTATGAATATTAGTGCCTTTGTTGCTTGAGAGCATAATTGGTTTTGGTCTGAGTATTGGCACTATTGTAAAACAAACAAAAAAAGTGTTTAATTAGCTATTTTGTAGCTTTCTGGCAGGTTCAACATTGCACCTTTTCTGTTATCATAATTTCATGTGATTTTATTCATAAATAAATATGCCAATCAATTTTAGAGATACATTTCATCCTTCTTAACAATGTGTTTCTAATATGCTAGAAATATTGGGTCAGGTTTATGCTTTAATAAAAGTTAAGATTTAATGGAGTTCCACTTAGCTTTGTACACTGCCCTTTTCGTCTTCAAGACACCGCAGTTGGAACCGATTTATTGTTGAGTGGAGGAGAGGAGTGCTCTTAAACGTCTTTCATTCTGGGTTCACACAGTTTGGAGCTTTCAAAAACATGTTATTAGAGAGTAAAAAGAGACTGTTGTGAACTTCCATACATTACGTTTATATTTATATTCATACATTATGCAGTTTATGATCGTCTGTCTCTCAGGAAGAGTTAAATCTGAACCAGTACACCTGAAGTTATTACTGTCTGAAGAAAATGGTTATCATTATTACGCTGTTTGCTAGAGGAAGGAACTGGCAAAACCACCTCTGAGTATTTCTTGCCTAAGAAAACCCTTTGAAATTCATGGGGTCACTGTAAGCGTTTAGGTAATTTGAAGGCACATACACACACACAATAGAATCTTCTGTATATAGCTTTTGAAGATAAATGTTGTTGCTTACAACATAGTAAACACTTTAGGAATGTTGCTGGACCACTAAAGTTTGTCCTCTTGTTCTTGGACTTCCAGTGCAACTAAGGTGAGGTTGACTCATGGCACCACTCTTTTTTGTTTGGAATACTGTCTGGCATCCTGTTCATGCTACTTGTATGTTATCACCACAGAATAAATGGTAGGTGAACCAGAGTAGGAGGATGTGGCTAGTTGCCTTAAGCTACTCCCCAAAACTACCTTTTCAGCATCACAGCCCTCCAACACACGATTTCTGTGCTTCTGGAGAGCAGGGGGTGCCAGGCTTGGTACTGAGTGGAGACTCTTCCCCTAACTGCAACAGACATCTGTAGCAGCTATAGAAAGACAATGGCCCTTTCCGCATGAGGCGAGTGAATCGCTCCGTGCCGTTACTTACTGGCTCTTCTTGGGTCTGAAGTAACGCACACTGTCCCTTGAGCCCCTCCACAGGGCTCCTCCATTGGTGCAGGGCAAACCAGAGCAGTGCGAGGTCTGTAGATCCGCACTGCTCCAGCTCAAAACGGTGGCTTCCGGTGTCTTTGTGGGAGTGGACCAACTGCTGAGGCTGGCCACGCCCACAGCCCGCCCTCCGCTGATTACAGGCTCACATTGGTGTGAGCCTGCGCATTTACACAGGTAAGTAGGAATGCAGTGGAGCGTTCCAGAAAATGTAAAGACCTGATTTTTCTGGTCTTTACATAGCGCAGGGGAGGACCACTTGGGGGCGGGTTGGATCGGACTGAGGTGCAGAACTAAGTTAAATAGTCCGCACCTAGTCCGATCCAAGGTACAGACGACCTCCGTGCCAGGACGCCTTGGCCTGTTTTAACTGCCTCGTGCAGAAAGGGCCAGTGTCTCTGCTCATCCTCCTGCAATATGAAAATGGATATTTGTGGGGCGGGGGGAGCTGTGATAGATTCACCGTAAGTCAGAGATAACATGAAGGCACACAACAACATTTGAGGTGGTCAACACAGAGGTATGCCTCAGTTAACAAAGCTCTGACAAAAAAAAAGTTACTTTCTGCAAAGTCTTTTTATAGAAACCCAGCCCCCCTTCTTTTCTTGTCTTCTGTCTATCTGGAAGTTTTGTCCCCACCCCACCCCGCAGCATTGGCATTGGGAGGATGGGGAAGAAGAGCTGAAGAAAAATTTTCTGTTTTGGGTTGCAGCAGTGTGTGTGCAGTAAACAATGCAATAAAGCTTGACTTGGGAAAGAATGGTCTAGATGATCCTTCTATATTCTAGGTGATCCTATTGTAGCTGTATGTGCTTATGTACAACAGCTAAGTAGCATGAAGCAAGACCCATATTTTGAGATAGCAAGCCAATAGCATTCCTGAAAACCTTATCCTACAAAGCTTGTCTTGTCATAGAATCATAGAAATACAGAGTTGGAAGAGACCACACGGGCCATCCAGTCCAACCCCCTGCCATGCAGGAATATCCTCAAAGCACTCCCGACAGATGGCCATCTAGTCTCTGCTTAAAAACCTCCAAAGAAGGAGACTCCACTACACGCTGAGGCAGCATATTCCACTGCTGGACAGCCCTGACTGTCAGAAAGTTCTTCCTGAGGTTCAGGTGGAATCTCCTTTCCTGCAGCTTGAATCCATTGTTCCTTGTCCTGGTCTCTGGAGCAGCAGAAAACAAGCCCTCTCCCTCCTCTACATGGCATCCCTTCAAATATTTAAACATGGCTATCATATCCCCTCTTAACCTTCTCTTCTGCAGACTAAACTTACCCAGCTCTCTAAGTCTATCCTCATAGGGCATGGCTTCCAGGGCCCTCACCATTTTGGTCGCCCTCCTCTGGACTTGCTCCAGCTTGACCACGTCCTTCTTGAATTGGGGTGCCCAGAACTGGACACAGTATTCAAACTGAGGTCTAACCAAAGCAGAGTAAAGTGGTACCAGTACCTCCCTCGATCTAGACACCATACTCCTACTGATGCAGCCGAGAATTGCATTGGCTTTCTTGGCTGCCGCATCACACTGCTGACTCATGTTCAGCTTGTGGTCTGTTAAGACTCCTAGATCCCTTTCACATGTACTGCTATCCAGCCACGTGTCCCCCATCCTATATTTCTGTATTCCATTTTTTCTACCTAAGTGTAGGACCTTACACTTCTCTCTGTTGAATTTCATTTTGTTAGCCTTGGCCCAGCTCTCCAATCTGTCCAGGTCATTTTGAATTTTGATCCTGTCCTCTGGCGTATTAGCAACCCCTCCCAATTTGGTGTCATCTGCAAATTTGATGAGCATGCCCTCTTCATCCAAGTCAGTGATAAAAATACTGAAGAGCACTGGGCCCAGGACAGAACCCTGTGGCACCTCACTAGTCACTTCTCTCCAGGATGAAAAGCAGCCATTTGTGATCACCCTTTGGGTTCGGTCAGTCAGCCAATTACAAATCCAACTAACAGTAGCCCTGTCCAGCCCGCATTTTACTAGCTTCTTTGCAAGAATGTCATGGGGAACTTTGTCAAAGGCCTTACTGAAATCAAGATATGCTACATCCACAGCATTCCCTTTACCTATCAAGCTAGTAACTCTATCATAAAAAGAGATAAGATTAGTCTGGCATGACTTATTTTTGAGAAATCCATGTTGACTTCTCGTGATTACTGCATCGCTTTCTAAGTGATTAGAAAGTGACTGCTTAATGATCTGCTCCAGGATCTTTCCGAGTACTGATGTCAGGCTGACTGGGGGGTAATTGGGTCCTCTTTTTTCCCTTCTTGAAGACAACATTTGCCCTCTTCCAGTCTGCTGGAACTTCTCCTGTCCTCCAAGACTTCTCAAAGATTATAGCAAGTGGTTCCAGCCAAGAATAAAATGGAATATCATGACAGATTTAGTAGGAAGAGGAGGGTTGGGCTTACCGCATGTACATATATATTTCAAGGCAGCGGCATTCACTTGGATAAAAGACTGGATGAATCTTCAAAATATGAGAATGCTGGCATTAGAGGGAGCTGATTTAAAGATGGGTTGGCATGCCTCTATGTTCTACGGGAAAGCTGTAGTAGATAAAGATTTTGTGCATCACTTTGTAAGAAAATCATTACTTAAAATATGGATTGACTACAAGAATAAGAACATTAGACAGCTACCTACTAGGGTCTCTCCTCAAGAAGCTTTCTTTGGAAGATGGACCGATTCAGATAAGTGGCTGTGTTATGATGACATATTAGAAAAGACAAATTTGAATCTTTTTAAGATGAAATCAAGAGGAAAATTGGAATCAGAAGGAATAAAGTTAAATTGGTTCCCTTACAGACAGTTAACTGAGAGATTCCAAATGGATGTGAAAACTTATGGAATAGAACAAAAAGAACAAGATTATTAAAGCTATTGCGGGAAAACCCATCCCATTTATTATCACATTTATATCAAGAGATTTTACACCAAGAAAGGGAAGACGAGACAGTTAAATCAGCAGTGATATTTTGGGCTCAAAATGTCAGACATCTAATTCAGTTAGAGTACTGGGAACAGAGCTGGCAAAGGACACAAAAATTTACTGTAGCTCAGAACCTAAAAGAGAACTATTATAAGCTATTTCATAGATGGTACATGACACCAGAAAAATTAAAGAAGATATATAATACGGGAACAGGACAATGTTGGAAGTGTCAGGAGAATGTTGGTACACTATTTCCATATGTGGTGGTCATGTCCTAAGGCTAAAAGGTATTGGAATGAAGTACACAATATAATTTGTACAATATTGAGGGTTCAACTTGATAAGAAACCTGAACTGTACTTATTAAATATGACACACATGTTAGATGGAATTGCTGTAAAGAAATATTGGAGAATAATATTGTATATGATTACGACAGCCCATATTGAATATGCAAGGTTATGGGAAACTGAGCAGATACCTACAATAGAGCAATGGTGGGCAACTTTTATTGAAAATCGGAATGTAGATATAGTCTCTCAGAGATTAAAAGGAAAATCAAATGATGACATTAATAAAGAATGGCAGATTGTTCTGGACAAGGGTTGGGTGTTGACAGGAAACAATTCTTAATTCATGGTTGCATGTGTAGCTAGAAGGAGAAAATCAGGGGAATATCATGGAACACGTAAAGTTGGGTTGAAAAGCAGGAACTATCTTGTATGTTAATAAATGTAATGCGATGCATAATGTTAATATGTCAATGAAATAACAGTTAATGAAATCCAGAGAGGAGTGGAAGACAGCTGTAATAATTCGGTAAAATATACAATGAGAAATGGTTGTTTTATATGATGGAATTACAATAAAATTAATTAAAAAAATATTATAACAAGCGGTTCCGAAATTACCTCTGCCAGTTCTTTTAATAGGATGCAATTCGTCTGGCCCTCGAGACTTGAATTCATCCAGTGTGGCCAGGTAGTACAGGAATGTACTACCTCTGTACCTATTATGTGCCTCATTTCCCCTGCTTCCTCACCTGCTCTCCAGCCGCCAGGTTGAGTGCTTGTATCCTTCTGGGAAAAAACTGAGGCAAAGAAGGTGTTAAGTAGTTCTGCCTTTTCTCTTCCCCCTATGATTCGCCATCTTCTCTGCGCAGCGGCCCTATTGTCTCCTTCTTTTTCCTTTTGCTGCGGACGTATTTAAAAAAGCCCTTTTTATTGTTTTTAATGTCTCTGGCCAGCCTAAGTTCGTACTGTGCTTTAGCCTTTCTGAACTCCTCCCTACATCTCCTGGCTACTTGCTTAAATTCTTCTTTGGTGGTTTCCCCTTCTTCCATTTCCTGTACATGTTTCTCTTAACACTGAGCTCAGTTGAGAGTTCTTTAGTCAACCATTCTGGTTTCTTCAGACGCCTTCCATTTTTCCTCCTTGTTGGCACAGTTTTAGACTGTGCCTTCAGTATCTCCTTTTAAGGAACTCCTGTGCCTCCTGAACTCCTTTCTCTTTCACTATTCTTGACCACGGAATTCCAGCCAGCAGCTCCTTAAGTTTACAGAAGTCCGCTTTTTTAAAATCTAAGATGAGTGTCTGGCTACACTTATCTTCTCCTTCCCACTGAATGCCAAATTCCAATAGGGCATGGTCACTCCCCCCTAAAGATCCAACCACTTCTACCTCATTAACAAGGTCATCCCTGTTAGTCAGGATCAGATCTAGAATATTTGATCCCCTTGTCGCCTCTTCCACCTTCTGGACCATGAAATTATCTGCGAGACAAGCAAGAAACTTGCTGGACCTTGCTGCCTTGGCAGAATTTGACTGCCAACATATATCCTTTAGTCCCAGCACAGGATACCTTGCACAAAATGCAGTTCACCCTTGAATTAGGAAGATTCCTTATGGTGTCAGAGGGACTGCTTTCTTTATTTGTTTTCAGTAGTTAAAAACACTTTGTCACTAGATAAACATGACTGCTAAAGAAGTGGGAAGTGGAAACTGTGCACTGCAAAGGACTTGGGCCAGAGGCTGACAGAACAGGAAGCACGTTTCTAGTCCTTAGGAAGAGGAAGTGCACAAAATATTACTGTACTTATTGAAGAGTTATTTGCCCTCATAAATCTTGAATGCCTTGATCAAGAAACCCTAACAGAGAAACGATTCATGTCCAAGGGCTAAATTACACTGTATATTAAATATATCCTGTTCAGTTAAAGATAACTTCCTGTTTCTGAACTCTCAGGTATGTGGAATCCCAGTGGAGGACATTGTTTATGGATGAGGGAAATGTAAAACTCTGCTCAGATGGTTTTGTATACACCATCACTATATCAAGAGGCTAAAAAAAGGCAGAGGTAGGGGAGCCTCAGTTGGCATGAATTGCCTTTTTTCCCTCCTCTGTAGCCCTTATGAAAGTGGAAATTGGGGGAGTTAAAAACCTCCTCTGCCTGCATGTGATGGCCCTCATCTGATTCAGGGCACTGTATGTTTGTTGTTGTCATTTCTGACTTCTGGCAACCCTAAGGTGAACCATCATGGGATTTTCTGGGCAGAATTTGTTCAGAGGAGGTTTGCTTTTGCCATCCTCTGGGGTTAGAGAGTGTGACTTGCCCAAGGTCACCCAGTAGGGTTTCCATGCTGAGTGGAGTTCAAACCCTGGTCTCCCACTGTCCTAGTCCAATACTCAAATCACTACACTATGCTGTTTTAAACATACATTTACCGGTACTTGAGAATAAAAAGGTCAATAACTACACTCATATATTAACACTTCTTACATCTCTGTGTTTTTTGGCTCCACCTCTTTATAGGATTCAGCTGGCACCCTTTCTATGTTTACGGGAGAAGAGGAAATTTTTGCATTTCAGCGTACCATCTCACGACTCACCGAAATGCAGACTGAACAATACTGGAATGATGGGGACAGGAGCAAGAAGCCCCTATAGCTGTAAATCGAGTGAAACCAGTCAGATGTAGTTCTTATGAAGAACAAAAAAAATCTAAATTGCTTTGGTCCCATTCCTGGGAGAAAGAGGATGCAAATAAAGTATAAAAATAATAATATTAACAGGCATATTGACCAATATTGCACTTTATCACCAAAATACTGGGTTTTGATTTTTGCATTAAAAGCTTTCCTAGTTGGGATTAGTTTATAGCTCTTTATATGTGAAATTCTTTTCTCGAACTTAATATATGGTCTTGATGAAGAATCAAAGTTCCATTTCGGATTGCAGATTGAATAAGAAGAACAGCAGTAACGTGTGACAAGTTATAACGTCTGTGCAAAACTTGTAAACATACTTGTAAACCTATAGCTGGCACAAATGAAAGGCATAAACCAAGCAATTTGAATACATATTGTTTGGTTAAACTGTACATATAAATATGTATGCATATTTCTTTACGAGCAAGGTATAAAATTGCTTTACAGGCACTCTTGAATTTTTCTTTTAAAAAATTCTTCTAGAAAATTGACATTTGACATTTCAATTTTTCCTTCTACTAAATATGCAGACTTTTTTGTCTGTACTTATACAGTATCTGCCAGTTCTAATATACTTTTCTTTCTACTTACCATGGTCCTGTTTAAAAAACAAAATGCCATTTATTCAGCCAAGAATAATAACCAAAATATTTGTAAGACTAATTCTCAGTAAAACTGACACATACACTTTTAGGTGTTCAGTGAAAGAAAATATTTCTGGATACGTTCCAAAGCTGAATGGAAAACAGAGCAGAGATTCTACAATGTCAGTATTCCTTCTTCATAGGCTCCAGTTCTCTTCACTATTAGTCTTTTGCAAAAATGTCCTAAATCCCACAGTGTAAAGGAAGTGATTGCATGTGTCTGTACTGCATTGATAATATGTATCCCTGTCACATTTCTGTGGGGTGGGAAGGTCCAGAAAACGTGGAATAAAGTAAATTTGTTACCCTGGCTTTTAAGGGTCTCTGGGAGACACCTGAATTTTACAAAGGTTAGGGAAATTAGTAGAGCACAACCTGGCAAAGCAGAGGGCAGGGCAATACAGTGAGATCTTTTATCCTATGTTTATGGAGTCAGATTGCATGAGAAGGAGAAAAGTCAAGTGTTCTTTTATTTGGCAGAATTGGCAAAATTCCTCAGGCACGCATACAAAGCGTTCACTCACACAAGCACACAAGGGCTACCGAGTTTGAGAATCTTAAGACAGGGAAAGATTGAGAGGACAAAGCGAATATACTGCACCTGATCCTGAAGGCTGCTGTTCTGGGAAAACATGAGACAGCTCGGCAGACAAAGAGACAGAACGAGAGGACTAACGAACGGGCCTGAGAGAGAGAGAGAGAAAGCCAGCAAACCTCAAAACAGAACCCAATTATAAGGCAGAATATCCCTGGGAGGGGCAGACCCTTTTCCTGGGAAAGGACAGAAACTGAGTTATGCAGATGGACCTCAGCTTTGCAGTTCCCACGATTTGTGATCGCTAACTTCAGTCAGGAGACACTTATTCTCTCAAGGTATCAAAGTTGCAGTTGGCCCATTTGAGATGTGTAAGTGCCTTTTCCGAGGTCATCTTCTGGATACGTGACTGGGGCTACTTGGTCAGACCTACACCAAGGGGGAGGGGTTCCAGTCTTTTAGACCTGAATATCTACATTTCCATCCGGCTAACCTCCAATTCAATGGACATCAAATGAGTCTCTTCCCCGAGATAGGGTCTGTTGTCAGTCAATAAATATCTCACTCCCACTGTCACAGGATCAGGATCATAAATCATGGGTTACAAATTCATTGAAGCAAGTATTAAAAATGCAGTTAAGGATAAAGTACAAGTACAAGAAGAACAGGGTCTATTGTGAATGTCATTCAGAGCTGCATTGGCAGCTCTTTTATTGTACAGGATTGGAGTTATTGCTCCATAAATTTGCAAGCATGGCAGGTAGCAGAACCTTCCATTTCTAGCTCTTAAGGGCATGCATTTGGAGCAGACATTCCAGACCTAAGAATGCACCGCTGTTGCAGAAGGCCAACCTGTTCTTGATTCATTGTGGGGGAAGGTATTTAATTATTTTTTATAAATACTGTGATTGCAATGATTAAAAAATTAGGGGAACACCTGTAACTAAACTACATGCAAAATTTAGGGCAAACATGGCATAGAATACTTCTGGTCCAAAATTAATTATGACTTATTTTCATATAAGCTAGAGGTAGTTTTGTTGCTGCTTAGTGATTGAAAAAGAAAGTAATATATCACTGGGATATTATTTGAAAGTATATTTTGAGAAACTTTTGTCTGGTACTATTCTAAGAATACACTAGACTAACTTAAAATGGAATTTGGCATTCCTCCTATCTCAAAAGAGATTAACATGTCAAATACTTTCATTGTTCATTATAAACATATAAACATTCACCTCAACTACCATCAGTTTTTATAAGCAAAACCTTTACAGGTTCTATTATTTCAAAGCCAATACCTTTTTAATGAGACACATGCAGTTAATTATAACATTGCAGGCCTATGTTTCCACACAAATCTGGTTAAGTGGACCAAGGTCAACTCAAGCTTATATCCTAATAAATTAACCTTTAAGGCACCAGGAGGTTTCCTTGCTATCTTTGCTAGAAAATACAAGCACAATTACATCTTGGGAAACCCAAACACTTGAATATTGATTCCCTATTTATTTCGCCACAGTTTCCCTATGTTTCCATTGTGTATATGTTTAGATCGTAAGCTTCTGAAGCACTGATCTGTCTCAGCTCTTTTTATAAAATACTTTGTCTCTCAGACTGAGAATCATGTAGTCCTGCAGCTGTTGCTGAACTGCAGGTCCTTAAGTGGCATAGCCCATGGTTGGACATGCTAGGATAACTGAATGATTCCCACTCTTGATATGTATAGATCAGTGGTTCTCAACCTGTGGGTCCCCAGATGTTTGTGGACTTCAGCTCCCAGAAGCCCCAGCCACTATGGTCAATGCTCAGGGCTTCTGGGAGCTGGAGTCTAGAAACATCTGGGGACCCACAGGTTGAGAACCACTGGTATAGATGTATGTTAGGAAGCAAATATTTGGTTCTCCAGATGTTTGGGATTTGAACTCTGTACCACACTATTTCTGCAATATGCTGAGATCACTGTTGTTGTGTGCCTTCAAGTCTTTTCCAGCTTATGGCGACCCTAAGGTGACCCTCTTGTAGGGTTTTCTTGGCAAGATCTGTAGAGAGAGAGGTTTACCTTTGCCTCCCTCTGAAACTGAGAGAGTGTGGCTTGCCTAAAGGCACCACCTGGGTTTCCATGGCCAAGTTGGGGTGGGATTTGGACCCTCATCTCCAGAGTTGAGGGGAACACCTGTAACTAAAGCGCTGAAACCGCTACATCAGACTGACTCTGAAAAGACCACTTACTCTTGATATAACTTGGCTGATATCACTGGAATTGTAGACCTTGTTTTCTGTGACAGCTGCTAAGTTGCAGTGTAAACATATGAACTTGAGATGTCTACCAAACTTTTTTTTTTTCTAACAAAAGAATAGCATTGTTTTAGGTAGTGAGAATATGACTTGATCCCCCCCCCCCCGCACCACCCTTAGCTTTCTGAGATTCTAATGCTTTTCAGGGACTTGGACAGAAAATCAGTCACAGAATCATAGAAACATAGAGTTGGAAGACACCACAAGGGCCATCCAGTCCAACCCCCTGCCATGCAGGAACACCCTCAAAGCACTCCCGACAGATGGCCATCCAGCCTCTGCTTAAAAACCTCCAAAGAAGGAGACTCCACTACATGCCGAGGCAGCATATTCCACTGCCAGACAGCCCTGACTGTCAGGAAGTTCTTCCTGAGGTTCAGGTGGAATCTCCTTTCCTGCAGTTTGAATCCATTGCTCCTTGTCCTGGTCTCTGGAGCAGCAGACAACAAGCCCTCTCCCTCCTCTACATGGCATCCCTTCAAATATTTAAACATGGCTATCATATCCCCTCTTAACCTTCTCTTCTGCGGACTAAACACACCCAGCTCTCTAAGTCTGTCCTCATAGGGCATGGCTTCCAGGCCTCTCACCATTTTGGTCGCCCTCCTCTGGACTTACTCCAGCTTGACCACGTCCTTCTTGAATTGGGGTGCCCAGAACTGGACACAGTATTCAAGCTGAGGTCTAACCAAAGCAGAGTAGAGTGGTACCAGTACCTCCCTCGATCTAGACACCATACTCCTATTGATGCAGCCAAGAATTGCATTGGCTTTCTTGGCTGCTGCATCACACTGCTGACTCATGTTCAGCTTGTGGTCTATGAAGACTCTTAGATCCCTTTCACACGTACTGCTATCCAGCCACGTGTCCCGCGTCCTATATTTCTGTATTCCATTTTTTCCGCCTAAGTGTAGGACCTTACACTTCTCTCTGTTGAATTTCATTTTGTTAGTCTTGGCCCAGCTCTTCAATCTGTCCAGGTCATTTTGAATTTTGATCCTGTCCTCTGGCGTATTAGCAAGCGTCCCATTTTGGTGTCATCTGCAAATTTGATGAGCATGCCCTCTATTCCTTCATCCAAGTCAGTGATAAAGATATTGAACAGCACTGGGCCCAGGACAGAACCCTGTGGCACCCCGCTAGTCACTTCTCTCCAGGATGAAAAGCAGCCCTTCATGATCACCCTTTGGGTTTGGTCGGTCAACCAGTTACAAATCCACCTAACAGTGGCCCTGTCCAGCCCACATTTTACTAGCTTCTTTGCAAGAGTGTCGTGGGGAACTTTGTCAAAGGCCTTACTGAAATTGAGATATGCTACATCCACAGCATTCCCTTCATCTATCAAGCTAGTAACTCTATCATAAAAAGAGATAAGATTAGTCTGGCATGACTTATTTTTGAGAAATCCATGTTGACTTCTCGTGATTACCTCGTTGCTTTCTAAGTGATTAGAAACTGACTGTTTAATTATCTGCTCCAGGATCTTTCCGGGTACTGATGTCAGGCTGACTGGGCGATAATTATTTGGGTCCTCCCTTTTTCCCTTCTTGAAGATGGGGACAACATTTGCCCTCTTCCAGTCTGCTGGAACTTATCCTGTCCTCCAAGATTTCTCAAAGATTATAGAAAGCGGTTCTGAAATGACCTCTGCCAGTTCTTTTAATATCCTAGGATGCAATTCATCTGGCCCGCGAGACTTGAGAATTCATCCAGTGTGGCCAGGTATTCCTATACCACCTCTCTACCTATTATGTGCCTCATTTCCCCTGCTTCCTCACCTGCTCCCCAACTGCCAGGTTGAGTGCTTGTATCCTTCTGGGAAAAAACTGAGGCAAAGAAGGTGTTAAGTAGTTCTGCCTTTTCTCTTCCCCCTGTTAGTAATTCGCCATCTTCTCTGTGCAGTGACCCTATTGTCTCCTTCTTTTTCCTTTTGCTGTGGACATATTTAAAAAAGCCCTTTTTATTGTTTTTAATGTCTCTGGCCAACCTAAGTTTGTTCTGTGCTTTAGCCTGTCTGACCTCCTCCCTACCTCTCCTGGCTACCTGCTTAAATTCTTCTTTGGTGGTTTCCCCCTTCTTCCATTTCCTGTACATGTTTCTCTTAACACTGAGCTCAGCTGAGAGTTCTTTAGTCAACCCTTCTGGTTTCTTCAGACGCCTTCCATTTTTCCTCCTTGTTGGCACAGTTTTAGACTGTGCCTTCAGTATCTCCCTTTTAAGGAACTCCCATGCCTCCTGAACTCCTTTCCCTTTCACTATTCTTGACCACGGAATTCCAGCCAGCAGCTCCTTAAGTTTACAGAAGTCCGCTTTTTTAAAATCTAAGATGAGTGTCTGGCTACACTTATCTTCTCCTTCCCACTGAATGCCAAATTCCAATAGGGCATGGTCACTCCCCCCTAAAGATCCAACCACTTCTACCTCATTAACAAGGTCATCCCTGTTAGTCAGGATCAGATCTAGAATATTTGATCCCCTTGTCGCCTCTTCCACCTTCTGGACCATGAAATTATCTGCGAGACAAGCAAGAAACTTGCTGGACCTTGCTGTCTTGGCAGAGTTTGACTGGCAGCATATATCTGGGTAATTGAAATCTCCTATTATTACTGTATCTCTCCTTTTTGAATGTGCAGTCATTTGGTTGAGGAAGGCGTCATCAAGGTGCTCAGTCTGGGTTGGAGTTCTGTAGTAAACCCCCACCAGAATATCCCTATTGTTTCTCGCTCCCTTAATTCTTACCCAGATGCTCTCGACCTGGCTTTCTGGGTTTAAGTCATGGATCTCTTCACAGGTGAAAACATCCTTGACATACAAGGCTACTCCTCCTCCTTTCTTGTTTGGTCTATGTTTACAAAATAGGCTATACCCCTCTATTCCTACATTCCAATCATGAGGCTCATCCCACCAGGTCTCAGTGATGCCTATCAAATCGTATTTATTTTGTTGTACTAGGAGTTCAAGTTCATCTTGCTTGTTTCCCATACTCTGTGCATTAGAGACACTTAAGTCCCCGGGCCCTTCCTGCAAGTCCTGTACTATAGTTTCTACACCTCCTGCCATTGGCCGCTTGTACTACTTGTCCAATATCATTTGGGCCTTTCCCCCCTGCACTCGCTGAGTCCTTGCCCTGAATAATATTGTCTCCCTCCCTAGCAGAACTTAGTTTAAAGACCTCTTAATCCTCCTTGCGAGACTGTTTGCAAAAACATTCCTGCCAAGTTTCGTGAGATGCAGCCCATCCCTTGCCAGAAGCCCACATTCATGGAAATTCAGACCATGTTCCAAAAATCCAAACTGTTGCCGGCGGCACCATGTGCAGAGCCAGTTGTTGACCTCTGCTATTCCGTTTCCCTTCGTGCACCATATCCTTGAACAGGGAGGAGAGACGAAATGACTACCTGCGCACCAAGGTCCTTAAGCTTCGTCCCAGGCTATCTTCGTGACTTTTCATAGACTTCTTTGTCTCTGTACTTTCCTTTTCCTAATAAGGTATTGGAATATTAAAAGTATCTTTAAAAGGAGTTTCATAGTGCTATGGCCATATGATGTGAACAGCCATTGAAACAAATAAAAAAGATGGTTTGGGAACTCAGGTTCAGATAATCTAGAAACAGGTAACACGTATTTGATCAAGTGTATATTATGTCATTTACAAAAACTAAACTACAGTATTGAAAATCTTGAAAAGCTAATGAATATTTGGCTAGAAAATGAAAGTAATGTGTAGCTCAGTGCATAAAATTGAGAACTGAGCACTTGATGACGCAGAGACTCCGAGGCAGCTCCCAAATCAGGGTTTATCAGGCTCCACGTGATGCAATCACCCATTTGTGCTCCAAAGTTTTCAAAGTACTGCTTTTTCCAGTAAGGGAAAAAAAATCTGACTCTCTTTCTAAAAGCAGTGAAATTTCCACACATATGGATGCCATTATGTTACTGCTTGTTTGTTTTTTCCAGAGTGTGGTTTTGATGGAGGCAGTGATCTAAATTGTATTATATGAACATGTCCTATAACATGTTTCCATGCATGTCCAGATTCCAAAATGTTTTAGTCCTAACCAGTGTCATCTGGGGAACAAAGAGCCACAAAATGTATGTGTATACAAATACATACACACACACACACACACACACACACAGCCCAAATACACTCTCTCTCTCTCTCTCACACACACACACACACACACACACACACAGCCTTAGTATCTAGGGGTGGGGAAGTCCCTTCCCTGTCTGCTGAGATCTGAGGATCACTGGGTTATGGAGGAACAGGGAGTGAAAGGTGCTTCTGTTCCCCACTGTTCGCAATGAAGATTTCTGTTCCTCCATTACTACTATTATATAAACAAGCCTGTACAACATATGGCCCATGGGCCGCTTGTGGCCTGCCAAAGCATTTTGTGTGACCTGCATTGCTCATGAGTGTATGGGCCGAAAAAGGTTGCAGTAATTAGGTTGCTGATGGTTTTGAATGAACCCGGTTGGGCTGTTCCCCCCTTTTCCCCCCAGGGGGCAGCAGAGAGCCAAGCTGATGCTACTTTTCACCCTTGAGCAAGATGGTGCAGTTGCTTCTTCTGTTTCCCTTGGATGGGCAATGAGGGCAGAAGTGCCTGGGAAAAGGAGAAGACTAGCTGGGGCTGGAGGGGGCAAGAAAGGAGGTGGTCTCCTCCTCCCTAAGCAGGCCAACATGAACTGTTACATGGCAAACTGGGACCCTCTGGAGGAAGCAGCTTATTACAAGTCAGTGTCCTCCTTCATCCCCATCCTTCCTAAACTGCATTGGAAAAAATTAAATTGCATTTAAAAGATTGCATTTTAAAATGCAATTTAGGTCTATCCTGGCATGCACCCTCATAAATTCCACCCCCCCCCCCAGCATCTGGAATTCCCCTTGTTTATTCTCCAAATATATTTTCTTTCCCCTTCCTCATAAATCTTCTTTTCTGCCACCTCAAATTGTTCCCCTCCTCTTTGATCTTTTGCAAATCCTTTGCAAATTGCACACTGCTACATTTCCTAAGGCATAGCGCTCTTGTCTTTCCAATAATCCTATTTACTGGTTTTGTGTAATCACAATTTGCCACATCTCAGTTGTCCTAACAGCAGGCCAAGAGGGTAGGACAGTGGCCATTTCTGCCCTACATTCTTACAGTGCTTATTTCGCTTTCCACGTGCTATGGAATCCTGGGGCTTGCAGTTTAGGGAGGGGCCTTTAGAATTCTCAGCCAGAGAGCTCTTTGGCCTCAGGAAACTACAAACCTCAGAATTCCACAGGATGCTGAAAGCGGAATAACAGCCCTATAACAGTGTAGGACAGAAATGCCCAGTGTTGTCCTTCCCCATGTTGTATATTGGTGGTGGTGGGTGAAATTTAAAGAAGGAGGTTTCTCTAAGATTGCCAGGTGAGTTTGTAGCAGAGGCAAGATTTGAATTTTTCAACCATGGAAAGCCACTGGGTGACCTTGGGCAGTTCATACACTCTTATGAAAACCCAGAAAATCCAGTGGTTGGTTTGCCTTAGGGTCGCCATAAGTCAGAAATGACTCAAAGGCAGACAACAGCAATAATTCACCAAGTCTACTCTGGTGAGATGAAAGCTTACCCAGAGTTCAAAAGCATTATTTTTTAAGACTATAACTCCCAGAATTCCCCAGTCAGTAATCATGCTACCCGGGGTTTTGGGAGGTTGTAGTTCACCAAAAGAAACTTTTGTGAGGCTCTTATTTGAAAGGATGTCATGTAAAAGAGGCAGCAAGCTTGTTTTCTGCTGCTAAAGAGATTAGGGGCCTTTCCACTCTACACTGTTATAGTGCTATTATTCCACCAAGATTCGTGTTTTTCAGATCCTGTCACTACAAGCTACTAGCAGTGCGAACAGTGATCTCAAAAACTAGGGGAAAATGTCCCCTTGCTGAGCTGTATCGAGTGTTGATATTGTGCCTTCAAGTCATTTCCAACTTCCTGTGGCCCCAGATAACAGGGTTTCCTTGGAAAAATTTGTTTAGAGGATGTTTGCCATTGCTTTTCTCTGAGACTGAGAGAATGTGACTTGCCCAAGGTCAGTCAGCGGTTTCCATGATCAAATAGAAATTTTGAACATGGGTCTGTTGACGTCCTAGTCCAACACTCGAACCACTGAACCACTCTGGCTACTTCTGGCTGTGGTGGAAAAGTAACTTCTCCCATCCTCAAGCAATCCCCAGCAAACCCCCAGAATTGGCAAAATCCTCCACTGCCTAACTGGCACAATCCCCCACTGCCTAACTGGCTGACTAGGAAGAAAGTGGATCACAAATTGCCCTGTTCTCACACCGTGCTGTAGTTGTACAAGTCCCAATGTCCAGCCGATGGGAGAGCAAGCCCAAGGCCAGCCATAGTCCTGAGTGCCTCCAGCAATTCAGAACAGCTATCATTGTTGTAGTTACCTGTACTGGGACTTCTTAAAAGGACTACACCTTGAGATTCTGCATCCTCACAGATGGTACATGCATGGTCCTTTACAGGGGTAGGTGACACTTTCATGTTGCCATTGCTGGGAGAAGGAGGAGGAGGAGGAGGTGGCGGCGGGAGCAGCGGCCTATGCTTCTTCCCTTCTTCTTTTAAAATGTTCACAGAGGCTAAAGCCATAGATCTTGTGAAGAGTACTGCCTTACTCAGTTTTCTGTCAGTTTAACTCCACAAAAAAAAAAAAGGGGAAGCCTTTAATACCCTTCCCTCCAAACTGAAATGAAGAAGAATACCATATTTCTCAGCATATAAGATGCATTTTTTTCCTGAAAAATAACATTTGAAAATGGGGTACATCTCATTACACTAGTGCGTAAGAACTCGCATTGAAGCAAAATGCAAAGAAAAGGGAAGGGCAGCTTCCGAGGGGGAAAGGAAGGCTTGTGCAACAGTTCCTTTCCCCTTCTACAGCTTCCCCTTTCTTTCCTATGCATTTTGCCCTGGCATGGAGAACTCCCCTGAGGCAAAACAGAAGGGAAGGGAGGTAGGAGAAGCCTTGCATGAGTTCCCTGGTACTTGCATCAGCCTGACGCAACATGGTTTGTTTAAAAAAAAAACTGATTTTATTTATTTTTCCTGAAAATACCATTTGAAAATGGGGTGCATCTTATACACCGGTTCATCTTAAATTCCAGCAAATACTGTAATATCAAAGACTTTGTCTCAGATTGGGAACAAAAACTGAGGTAAGGACCTGAAGACACAAATTTTAGAAGTATCTGAACCATGATACACAGGAAACCATAAAATGGGGACGATCTGCAAACAAGTAACTTTTAATTAAAAACAAAGGATGCTTTTAATTAAAGACACAAAAATCCAGTAGCTGTTTGCCTTTCTACACTGGCCAGCTGCTGCAATTGTGTTCTATGGCCAAATTAAGATTGCACAAATCATTTCTACACAAACACAGGAGTATTGCCACAGAAACCAATGGCATACTGCAATGAAGTTGTCTGGATTTTTTGTTTTAAAAAAAGTGAACAAAGGCTGGCAATTCCAGTGAAAAGGTTCAGTGCTGGAGCAATTGTGGAAGGACAAAAAGACCTTTGGAAATTTCAATTCTCAGAAACTATAATAGATGTTGGCATTAATTGCTTTATCATGGATCATTTCATTCCAGCTGGAGGTATGCAAGAAACAAAAAATGTTACCAAAGTTAATTTGATATTATACACAGCATTGAAATAACATATTTCCCAAAGCATTTAAAGTATAAATCACTGGTTATGACGTCCTCATTTTAAAAGAATAAACTCATGCATTTCAAGATAATATTCTGAAATTGATATTCTGCTATTCCCATCAATTAGAAATCTGTATTAACTGTCTGCTCTAAGAAAGCAGTATGATAGTGGGAGCCCACATATATGTTTCATATGAGAGCATCTAGCACCACCAAGTGTTCAGCTCTATTCGTCTGCAACTTCAGCTGAGTGCATGGGGCCTTTTCTCTGTTTAATACTGTCACTGCCCTACTTAAGATGCAATCAACTTAACAGGAGAATACGCATGTTCCTTTTAAATATTTCTACTGATGATCCAGGCCAGGTCAAGCTTAGAGGAGACCTACTGAAGTGAACAAGCAAGTCATGACTAGTGTTAAGTCCCATTTATTTAAACAAGTTCACTCTTTAAGCACAACTATGTCTGGATCCAACCAAAGTTGCCTACTTAACAGAAAGTTCTGTTGTAATGAGGTATTGTATTTTTTTTGCAACTATGATAGCGATGAAATAGCCGGTTTGGAAAGTCAGTCTCTCATAACTAAACCTGTCCCAATATTGGGGAACAAGTGCTCAGAGCTCTTGATTTGTTGTTGTTGTCGATCTTACAGTGTGTCTTCAAGTCATTTCTGACGTATTGTGACCTTAAGGCAAACCTATCACAGGGTTTCCTGGGGCTGAGAGTGTGTGATGTGCCCAAGGTCACCCAGTGGGTTTCTATGGCCAAACGGGGAATCAAACCCTGGTCTTTAGGATTGTAGTCCAAAGCTTAAACCCCTACACCATGCTGGCTCTCATTTGTACCCATCTTTAAATCCAAATGAAGTCATTGTGATATCAGCACCAGATGAGCTGAGCATGAGCTGCACTCAAGCAGGCCCTGGTGAAATATATGGTGACTGACCTACCTGCTTAGATTAACAGGCCTTGGAACTAGAGGAAGAGATCCAAAAGAACTGAAGAAAATAACTATTAAATTTTGATTTATTGCACAAGGTACTATTTGGGCAGGAACCAGTCATAAGCTATATAGAGTGAGCAGCGATGGCCATTTCAAAACCTCTTCAATATCTTACATGGGACAGAACAGAAATGCAACATTCTAGAAATGTAATCTTCAATAAAATTCTCCAAAATGGAAAGATCCACAGGAAAAAAAAGGGGAGACATGTCTTCAAGTCCTCAGTGGATTACTGAATTTTTTTTGGGGGGGGGGACACATTTCAACCTGTATAAATTTCAAAACACATTGGCCTTTTTCCAGAATAAAAACAGCCATCCACTGAACAGTTGGAGATATGTCTCTTGTTTTTCCTTGTGAATTTGATTGGGTGCTCTCCAATCTTTGGCCATTTTCACATCATACCATGATCCCGTGATGTCCCAGTATCGCTGGGATGAAAGCAGGACCTGAATGCTCTCCTCCTCACCCAGCTGGTTGTCGGTGGATAGGTAGCATTCAGGACATGCTCCTTCCTTCCACAGTGCAGCCGGCCTCTTCCTGCGCTGCTCTGAGGAAGGAAGTGCTTGATAATGCTTTCACCCTTCCCACATGGCCACCAGTGACTGGATCACTACATGGAGGGAAGTCATTGCCTGATTTTTTTCCAGTAATACTATACCGTGCGATCGCAACGGCTGTGGATGCGACAGGAGCAAGACCACAATGATGTTGTGCAATAGACTGCATCACGGACCAGCTTCAACCCATCCCCATGCCAGAATGGTGCTGTCATGGGGAAATGGCCTTTGCCTTTCAAAAATGGAAGAAACCAAGAAGGATGCACACACATCTGCAGTGCCCAGGGAAGGAATAGAACCATTTTATTCTATTTTGGTCCGATCTCACCTAAAACGTTGCATACAGTTCTCGGCACCACAGTTTAAGGACACTGACAAGCTGGAGTATGTCCAAAGGAGGGTGACCAAGATGATAAAAGGTTTTAAAAACCAGTCTCCATGGGGAATGGTTGAGGGAGTTAGACATAGTTAGCCTGGAAAAGAGACAATTGAAAAGTGATATGAGAGCTATCTTTAAATATCTGAACAGCTCTTACATAATAGAGGGATCAAACTTGTTTTCTGCTGCTCTAAAGGACAGAATTTGAATCAATGAATTCAAACTACAAGAGAAATGCTTCCAACCAAGTATTAGGAATAATGTCCTGACAGTAAGAGGTGTTCAACAGTGAAACAGACTGCATCAGGAGGTAGTACACTGAGCTACCAACTTTTCTTTGTTGGAATGATTAAAACAGATGTTAGAGGGATATGTCTCTGGGGTGCTTTAATGGTGGATATCTGCACTGGCAAGGAAGTTCAACAAGAGGGTCCTTGGGGTGCCTTCCAACTCTGTGATCTTATGTGCTGACATTAGCGTCCTTGGAATGTAGAAATTCTAGTTATATTCCAGTGATACTAGCTATACCCTTGGTTCCAGGTACCATTTCTGCATTTTTTTAGCATGCTGCCTATATTCAATTATATTGTTGAGAATCACCATGGTATCTGAGTGAAACCACAATACAAATTTGCCAGAATCAGCTCATTCCTCCTGGTAGGAGAATCCCACAACAGTCACTGCTTTGCGGTGCTGGAACCCTACTAGGAGATGAGACAGGACCTTCTTGGTTACAGTACTAGGCTCTGAAACTCCCTACCTCAGGAAGCCAATCTGGTCCCTTCCCTGCTAACGTTCAGAAAATTAAACAAACGTATTCTTCTTATGAGTAAGGCCACTGCTTCAGGCACTAAATGGTGGGGGCAGCCTTTCCGCTTGAATCACTGGGCCATTCTGCTCTGTCTGAGGATAGAGCTCTCTGTGCCACACAACCTGCCCAGCGCTTCCTCAACTAGCCAGCTGCTTTCAGAAGCAGTGGATGGAAGCAGAGTTCCTTTACTAGTATCAAAGTAAGCTTAAATTGAACTCTAGTTTGCTTTTACACATGGAGTGGGAGGATCAGGCAGCAAAATGCTCTGTGACGGCCCTGCTGTTACTGCCTCAGCTACTACAGCTTTGACGGCTTGTATAGCTCGGCTTTCATTTTCTTTCCCCAACAGTTTTGCTGAGACTGTCTTCACCTTTGATTTCTTATATGCCCTGGAAAGGAGAAGACTTACAATCCTTCCCTACCTTAACACCCTGGCCATTTCTGCACTAGATTGTTATAGCGCTATTATTCCACTTGCAACATTCTATGGAATCCTGGGGTTTGCAGTTTTGGGAGGGGCTGGCTGTCCCCTCCTGAAACTGCAAAGCCCGGGATTCATAGAATGTTGCAAGTGGAATAATAGCGCTATAACAATCTAGTACGGAAATGGCTCCTGTGTGTACCTTGTTTACAAACAGATTCTCTCTTCCAGGAAGTGCTGGAGGTGCAAATCTGGTTATAAACAAGTCGTGCAGGCAGCACGCAAAGTCTCTCTTACAGAAGTGTGTCTTAAAGGCAAAATACTTCTTTATTTGCACAGAAAGGAACAGGACCAATGTTTGTGTCTGCAAAAATGGACAGGGGAGTTACACGTGGTCTGTGGGGCATGTTTTGTGCTCCTTACCCCCTGTGACAGGACTAGGATGCAGCAGAAGGCTTTCTAAGCCAATCTGCCCCCTGGTGACTTTTAAAAAATTAGTAAAATTGTTATTATTAGTTATTATTATTTGAATTATTGCCTATGTTAGTTTGCTCCTGAGTCTGCAGTTTATTACAGTTAGCATCTTGTTAGTGATGTAGGCTGGTGCACACATTTTTTCATTGCTACTGAGGAAGGAAATCATCACCTCCCTCTCACATGAACCCCCATATCCTCAAAACTCACCTGTTGCTAGGGAGGCGGCGGCAGCAGGGCAACACCCAGCTATGTCAATCTAACCAGATGCACAACCACAATGTGACCCTCTGGTTCTTCTGGAGGACTCCTCAGGAGGTCTCAAAGGGTGCTTTTGATCTTCTGTATCCGCAGCGCCAGGGCCAGACATTTTTCCAATGTCCCTCAACTCCAGTACCACTAAACAGCCAAGCAGGGCACAGGTGAGACCTGTGGGAGGAGGAAGGGGACAGAGCCTCACCTGATGAAGTTTCAAAAGCTTGCACAATGTATTTTATACTTTAGAGTTGCCCCAACAAAGGTATCACTGCTTGAAGATGTTGACTTTTGTTGCAGGTATTTCATTTTTACTGTTATTTTAAAGTATTTTGATGTGTGCTATATTTGAGGGCTATGTTGATCCAGTGCCAAATACCTACACCTTCGTATTTATGTGTGTGTGTGTGTATTTATGAGAAAAAGAGAAGGAACGTTATTGTGTTTTTATATAACTGTTGGTTACCTAAAAGGACAACTTATTTAAGTGACATTCATACCTCAGTACAATGGGATCACCATGGGCAGATATATGCATTGATTTATTTTAAAATTGTACTGGGAGTCTTATAGGTTTATTAACTTTTGTTGCTGTTTGATAGCATTTTCCATTTGCTTTACTGACTTTTCCAAATCTCACAATGAAGTCTTCCTGCAACCTTAGGTTAGGCCACAAGATGGCAGACTCAAATCACTGTTTTTAGGGAGCAAGGGCTCCTTGGTTTCATAGAGTAGCAGCAAGTGGCCTGTTCTCATCCTTAGTTTGCACTTACGTGCAGTGGCCTTAACAGGATGACCTACTGTACCTTTCCACAACCAGAGGCCCTTCAGATATGATGGGATTGTAACTCCTGCCATTCTGAACAGCACAACTGTTCACTACTGCTGATGTGTAGGACTACAATTCCCTTAATTCCAGACAGTTGGGTTATCGGCAGCACCTCTGGGTGGGATGATGGGAACCATCATCCAACAAACTAGACTGGGGCAGATTGGTCTACTGCCTTAGATCTTCTGAGATTTTGAACTGTGTGGGGTAGCTTTTTGTATACACAAGCATTCTTCTAAGGACTGAACAAACTGAAAGGCCAAGAGAAATTTCAGGAAGGCCCAGACACTCTTCTCTCCTGAAGACACTAGAGAAGGGAAGTTGCAATGATGCTAGATTAGAGAAGGACAGTGAGTATTGTTAATTATCCATTGCAACAATGTATCTGTTTGAAGCTTGATTCTGTATTCCAATGTATCAAACGGTTAATTGCTTTATTGCTCGTTGCAACAATGTTGATTTTCTTCCTGTTTGCTTTCTTCGCTATCCAACCATTCATAGACATTGGAAATATCATGGCAAGAACAACTCTAACTTTAGCATTCAAATGCATATCTTTAACTTCAGGATCTTGTCTAGTTTCTTCATAGCTGCCCTTCTAAGTCCTAGTCTTCTGATTTTTTGACTGTAGTCTCATTTTGATTAATGACTGACCCAAAGTATGGAAGGTATGGAGTTTGTGTGATGGAGTGGTTTGAGTGTTGAACTAGGACACTGGGAGTCCAGGGTTCAAATCCCCATTTGGCCATGGAAATGCACTGGGTGACCTTGGACAAGCCACCCTTCTCAGCATGAGAAGAAGGCAGGGGCAAACTCCCTCTGAACAAATTCTGCTGAGAAAATCTTGTGATAGGTTTGCCCTACAATTGCCATAAGTCAGAAATGACTTGAAGGCACACAGCAACAAGGTATGGAAAAGCTTTAACTATTTCAACATCTTTATAGTTATATAAATCATCTCTGGTCATTATTTCTGTTTTCTTAATGTTTAGCTGGGCAAATGAACAATAGATGGGTGGAAAGAGTAGTTGTCACCCATGATTATGGCATCCTTACCCTGCTCCTTATACAGAAAAGCTCTTTGTGCAGTTGTTTAAAACAAGAACAACAATATCCTTGATCGTTACAGTCTAAAAGACACAACATACATAGGAAAATGGGTGAGAAAGACATGGAGTGGGGCCAAGCTGCCTGTCAGTAGTGTTGGGAAAATGGCCTGCTTCCCACCTCATCTCCTGCTGCCACAGCCTGCCAGAACAACAGGTGAGGCTGATATTTGGTCCCCAAATCACTCTAGGTCACTGCCACTTAAAGTGCTGGTCCATGGACTTGAGCTGGTCCATTAAGAACTTCCAGAAAAGAAAGGAACAATTGTCACCAATAGCCACAAATATGCTGCTGGTCCCTGGTATATAGGAGAAAAATTTGCCAGCCACTCACCTCAGATAGCTTGAGAAGCACAGCTCTAGATTTTGCAGCAAGAAACCCATGTTTTTTAGGACCAGAATATCTTTTGTAACTAAAGACAACTCATCTGCTACGCCCAAGTTCTGGCTTTAAATAGATGTTTGGCAGTTCTGGAGCTCCTGAGCAGGAGACTTGAACAGCAACAGGTATGAAGGAACATTAGATCAGTGAGAATATTGTGGGACTAATCAGGACAGGAGAACCTTTCCCCTCCCAAGTTGCTGGGCTGCAGCAGCCATCATTCCTGCCCATTTGGCCCCTGCTTAGATCTGATGGGAGCTGGAATCTGCAGGGCCATCAGTCTTTCCACCTTTGGGTTAAACTAAGCAGCAAAGCAAGAGAACAAGCCAAACTGCAAGGGTTCTTGTGAATGGGAGAAATTGCTCTACCTCCTGGCTTCAAAGAGTAGCACACAATGCGTATGCACACCAATAAAAATTGCCAGTGAATGTTTGCAAGAATATGGCAAATCTGGGGATTCTTCCTGGTGTCCTTTGGCTAACCTCTTCCACACACTGGAGTTGCTCTCTGTCCTCTTCTCTGCTTGATGGCTTCCCCACTCCCCTCTTACTGCGTATCCCCAGTCACCCTTTTCTGAAGGGCCGCATCCATCTTTGTGGGCCCTTTATTACAGGCATTGTGTGTCTAAACAGCAAAACAAGCTCTGGCTGGTTTCAGAATTTCCTTTCTCAGCCAAGGAAATGTCAGGTGGCAGCAGTATTGCTGCCAAAGGTCTATGAAAGAACAATGTCAGGGCAGCACTTTGAGTACTTTGTGCAGAACACACAATAATCACACACACCAGCCATGCCATGGTCTGTTTTCCACTCTGCTCACAGGCTCTGCATACATTCGAGCAACAACTTGGTAATACCTGGGAGACAATTAGCAAAGGGGGCTTCTGGCAGATCTTTTAGAAAGTGATTTCTTTGGACTACAACTCCCAGAATTCCCCATCTGTTGGATTCTGAGGATTGTAATCAAAAAGAGATTTTGATCAAACTTTGCTCAGATATTCCTGAAAGCCAAGCACACAATCCAGTGTCTAAATCCAGCATCCACATTGCAACATATATTCAATAATATAATGGGAATGTGAACACAGATGTAAGAGAGTGAGGGCATTGATGCCATTAAGAGCTGCCCACTACCCAACTGGTGGGGAAAAAACAACCACACACAGTTGCTAAAACTTGAAAAATCTGTCAAGATGTTTGTTTCAAACAAGCTGAGAATCTGAGATTGAAGGGATTTGAATATCATGTGGTTAACATTTAAATGTTACCTTGAATGAATGACAAGGGAAATCCTGGCTAGTGGTGGGGAATCACACACTTTTAGTGTACAAGCATTTTGACCCATAAAAGGAAAAATGCAAGTGATAATGCAGGCATGGGTGCAGATTTACCATCAACTGCTTAATCAACCCAGAAGATTTCCAACTTTTTTCTTCCAAGCTGGCCTCTGCTCCCATGCCTTTCAGCAGCTTTTTGACCTATAAACATAAGCAGGTGATCACATTTATTTCCACAGTGTCATAGAACCCTCCCCTGCTGAATTTTTAATAAAGAACAAACTGCTCTTAAAGAGACAGAAACAGCCCAGACCTGTTTTCTTCTATTCCAGTGGTAGCCCCATAAGCCACTAAAGAGAAATTAAGTAAATACAAGTTAACTGCAGCATCTGGAGTGGAGACAGTTAGGCTGGATAAAATCAGTCCTAACCAGATGGAAGTACCACTGATAGATGGTACATATGAATGGGCAAGTGGTGTTCAAAATGTTCAAGATTGGATTGGGCCTCCTACAGAGAATGAGGTTCACAGCCTGGGACTGCTCACTCATTCAGCTTTGTCCCTGAAGGACCATGTATCCTCCCTCCATGGGCTCTTTCATAGTACCATTATAGCACTATGGGGAGGCACTAGAGCTCACTGGCTGAGAATTCTAAATACCTCCCTCTCTGAACTACAAATCCCAGCATTCCATAGGATAGAGGCAGGGCAGTTGAAGTGGAATCATAGTGCTGTAACTGGGCAATGTGAAAGGGCCCCTGTCACAGAGAGGATTCCACCAGCTTTCTTCACTATCCAGTTTTCACAACCATGCATAAAAATGATGGCATATGATGGATAACTTTAGTATCCAAGGATATATCTTTATACTTCAGTATCTTCTCTAGTTCCTTCATAGCTGCCCTTCCAAGTCCTAAGTTACTGCAGTTATCTGGCCCAAGCCCGAGGTCTACAATTTCATATTGGTTATGGTTAATATTTCCACGTGGCACTCCATAAAGATGAACTCCACGTGTCTGAGCAGGTCACAGAGATCCTGTGCAGGCAGGCACGGCCGTATGGCCTTAATTATGCAAGCTAGGTCTAGGCCAGTAAACAACAATCTGTCGCACAGCCGGTAGTGCCCTCCAGACACAGCTGACCATTAAGCAAAAGCAAGGGCTCTCAGCCCCGAACTGCTTGCTTGACAGGATTAGCACGTCTGTCTATACAATCGCTAAGTGCTCCTCATCTGCATACTGTTCTAACAATTGGCAGTGCTGGCCAAATCTCATCAATTCTGATTTCGACCTTTCGGAGGCTTTGTCTCCACTCTTATCCCTATTGTTCTCCTTGGGAGAGGACTAGCCTCCAGGTACAATCTTCCCTATAAAAACTCCACATTTGAGCTTCTTGTCGGAACGCTTGTGCCTTACATCCCGAATTGCTGCCGCTCTGTTTGGCAAGCCTCCCCTCAGCCTCCTAGTGCTGGGAAACCATGAATCCAAGCCTCAAACTCTATTTCTCATCTCCCGGATTGCAGGATCAGGGGCAGTATACCCCAGAAATCCACTTAAAACCCCTATCAAGTTTCCTCACTTTCTACTTCTATAGTTCTTGGATGAGTGCGTGAGTGCATGTGTCTGTGTGTGCTGAATTGAGGAAATTATAATAAAATCTTTTAAATTGAACAACCGTGCCTAGTTCTTGCTGCGGCCTGACCCTGCAAACATAGGGTTAAAGATCTCGCCACATTGCCCTGCCTCTCTCAGTGTCAGCTTGTGCTCTCAGCTAATTCCCAATTCCCCAGTATTTGAGCACAGTGTGGTGTCCCTCCTGGGACCCCCAGAAATCAGGGTAACACCTAGTCTTCTTCTGATTTCTTGACTGCAGCCTCCATTCTGATTACCATATTTGCTGATTATAAGATGCACCCCATTTATACACTGGCATATACAATTTGCCAGCCTATAAGACACAGCAGAGAATAAGATGCACCCAATTTTCAAATAATATTTTTTGGGGGGGAAATGAGTCTTATATGCCAGCAAATACACTAATGACTGAGCCAAAGTATGGAAAATCTTGAACTATTTCAATGTCTTCATCATTGGCTTTTAAGCTGTGTGAATCATTTGTGCTCACCTGAAGGAATACCTCTCCCTTATCAGTCTACCAATGTTGCAAAGTTGTTAAGTGACTCAGGAATGGGCCTTTTCAGTAATGGTACCTCACTGATTCGGTGCCCTCCCCATCATGGCTCATGTGGAACCTACTTTTTTTTTTTTTTACAACTTTGTTCTCCCAGACACATGTTGAATTTGTCAGCTGCTTTTGTTTTTTACTGTAATCACTTTGTACTTTATTTTATTGTATTAATTTTACTGCATTTGTTTCAAACATTGGTCTTGTTTCTGCACCAAGAGACGGATTATAAAGCTGCATCCCCAAATCTAAGATACATCTCCCCTCCCACAGCACTCTCCTGCAAATCCTCCCCTTGCCATTTAGGGGCTGATGGAGACCCTGGAGGGAGGTGTCAGAGAAATATCTATGTGACCATACTCAGAAGCAAAACAGTGGGATCATCCTTAGGACCTCTGGAGGTCTTTCAGGAGGGACCATGGAACACCTTTGTCATGCTACACCTGGCTATAGGAACATTGTTGGATGCCTCTCTAACGCCCCCTGCTCTCTACTGGCCACTAAATGGCTGTGGAGAGGTCTTCACAGAAGGAAGTCTTGTGTGTGTTTTGGTCATTGTACCAGGAAGGTACTGAATTCCTCCCTCTGCAATGATCCAAAAGATTCAATATGCCTGTGTATGTGACTGAGAGAATACAAGCCATTGTCGTACCCTGGGAACCAATTTTTGACTGAAGGTTCATATAGAACTAAATAAAATAAAAACAAAAAACTGACTGAACAGCGACTAGGGTTGCTAACATTCATTTACAAAGGTCTGTGCACACACTGAGTGCTTCTGTACATGGATCAAGTTACTTCCACCTTAAGGAAAAAAAACTTCTAGCAGAACAACGAAGTGGCAAAATACACCCGAGATTTCTTCTGGGCAAGGAACGTACGTCCCATCTGCAGGCTTGCAGTGTAATCTATTACCTCTGCTTCTCTGCCTAACATGGAAGTGGGCAATGATAGATCCCCAGATGTTTGGGGATTGCAATGCAAATAAACTCCCAATACTGGCTACTGTGCAAGGGCTGATGTGAGTGGTGGGCCATAGGCCCCTGGAAGGCCACAACTGTTCAGCTCTGGCCAAGGGGAGATATGTCCTTAATCACAATTCTTCTTCTTCTGTTCTTTCAAAAACCTTTGGAGAGTGTTGAGGAAGGCAAATGGTTCATATCAAACTATGTTATTATTCCAGTTTTACAGACTGAGAAACAGACTAAGGTCAAACCAGACTATATATAAACAAAAACAAAACCATCTTGTGGGGATGCCTTTGCTGGCCCATTCAAAAGGCACAAAATATACTTTGCTAGTTTTCAAAGTTCACAAGCAACTTCATCAGGCAAAGAAAATAAAATAGCACATATGGCAAGGAAAGGGATGCTGCTGTGCTGTTGCATATAGACAAAAAAGCTATACACCCCCACTCCCCTAGCCATGAGCTGACTAGGGACAAAGGCAATAAAAGACGCAATGACATTTGCAGAGAGTTTCCTGAAAAGTGACTACACGCCTTCATCACAATAGCCCCTGGTCTCTTACTAGATAGGGTCAAATACAGTTGTCATGGGGGAAAGATTTGTAATTTCATAGGGAGAAGCAAATCTTTTTGTTTTGCTTTGTGACCAACACA